>PVHT020000175.1:9659127-9707165 GCA_004024745.2 Catagonus wagneri
AGAAGAGCTGCGGGCGTTGAAGGTCTGGCAGAGTCTGGGGCTTGGGCCCTGGCACATCAGGGAGTGCAGACAGGGTGAAGTGGACATCAAGTGCCTCGGTCAGCACTGATTTGCCAGCTGGACTCCTCTGGGGGTTTCGGATTTCTTCATGGAAAATTCTCTTATGGACAAGCACTTCGAGGAGCCCACCTTCTCACCACAAGACCGCCACTTGGGCCCCAAGGAGACAACGCAGGATTTGGTAGAGGCCTTGGTTTCCTGTCCCCAGCATCCAGGGCCTTGGAAGGTGGCAACTTCAGGGCCTGATTGGGCTGCGCTTGTCAACTGTAGCCGTGTGTGTGTGTGTTCGACTAGCTGTAGATCTTTGTTTTCTTGTGATCCAGTGTCGCACCGTGAGGTCTGTAGGAAGCTTCAGGCCCCTGGGTTTCCTAGTCCTGTTGATGATTCTTCTCATTAGCAGCTTGTTGACCACAGATCAGTAGTCAGAATGCAGAGAGAAGTACCTGGTTAGGCAGCATCATCAAGAGGCACCCAGGGGGAGCCCTGTGGAGTGGGCAAGGGAAGTGATGACTGGGCCCTGGAGCTGGGAGAGAGCCCAGTGCCATGTGGCTATAGAAGCCAGCTCCTCTGCCCTTCTCCTGGCCACAGGGCTTCTCAATGTGGGCTCCTGTTCCCGAGGGGAGACCACGCAAGGGACTGCAGGTGGCTGAAGACAAACCCCTGCCCACCTTCCAAAAACACTGTAGCCACAGGCCTTTCTGATGACAGGTTAGCAGAGTCCCCTCAGTCACAGAGGCCAGGGCAGTGTTTATTATTTGCCTTGGTCCCAGGCAGGGCTTTTGTTGCTGTTGTTGTGTGTGTTGTTGCCAAATTCCAGGCAAAGAATGAGAATCTCCTTCCTTTCCTCCCCCACTTCCTTCCTTCCGTCCTTTTCTCCCTCTCTCCCTCCACAGCGGGTTTTCTGGATGGTTTATGGTGTTTCTCAGAAAACAGTAGTGGCTCCAGTCCCTGGTACAGGCTGCCAGTTGTAACCTAGAGGGAACTTGGTGAGCCTGTAAGCATGTGATGCTTGGGGACCCCTTTGGGACTCCAGGTATGGTACGCAGGCCAAGTAGACATCATCCAGGCTGGGAGGCTGAGCCTAAAAAAATGCCTTATCATTAAGGACACAGAAACCACCAGAGCAGAGAAAAACAAAAATCATTGCAGACAGAGTCTGCTGTTTAGGAACAAATTCCTGCTCCAGAGGGAATTTGCTGGGCATTGCCGCGAGAGAGTAATGGAAAAGAAGTATTTGGTATTCCGTGCCCCGACCTGGCATCTGTGTTGCAAAGGGTAAGGTATATGACGGGGGAGGCTGTGGGACACCATGAGCCATCAGTGTGACTCGGAGACCGGGGGTAGGGGGCTGTCGTCTACAGGGAAAGGGTAAGTGGGAGCTGTGGAGACCAGGGCTTCTGCCAGGAGTGTCAGGTACAGATGCCACAGGATGAAGGACTTAAAGTCGGCTGGCTGTGAGCGTCCCCGCAAGAGGCTTCCAAAATGCAGGCTCTGACTGCAGATCTAGCCAGGGCAAGATTCTGACATCTTCTGGGGTGATGCCTTTGCTGCTGGTCCCACGCCCCACTTTGAGAAGCAGGGTCTCTCCTCTGGCCACACGTACTCCGGGAGGTCCTCCCAACCACCTGTTAGCTCAGACTTTCTCCTCCGCCTCCTTCCTCATCCTCGTCATCCACGAATCGAGTACTTCGCTGTGTCAGAAGAACTGCCTTAAACTCATTAAGTATGTGATCTCACTAAAGCCCTATCACAACACTAAGAAGCAAATGGCATTGTTCCCCTTTTACAGACGATGAAACAGAGGCTTCAGTCTGTTGAGTCCATGGCCCCAAATCACACAGGAAGTGACTGAGCCTGAATACAGAGGCTGGAGTCCCAGCTCTTACCATGTTCCACAGAACTGAGCATCCAAATAAAACTAGGGCAAGAGAGAATGGGGCTTTCTGCTAGGGTCCTAGTTATTTTTGACTGGAGGGTGGGAATGAGCAATGTTGGAAGTTTCTAGCCCTACGTGCTCTTCTGGCTAGAGAGGAATCATTTCAGGTCAGCCTGGAATGCCCTTCCCATTGTGGCCAGGATCTTGTTGTATATCTACAAGCCAGTAACTTGTTTGGAATCAAAAACAGACAAACGAAAAACCCAAAGCACAATGTCTCAGAAAGCTGAAAACCTCCCTTTTATTGGCATCCAAGTTGGGGAGCGAGGGAGAAAACACAACTGTTTAGAGCTGGGGTCAAACTTTTCCCCTTCTTCTCCTTGCCTCCCTCAGGGTCTTTCCTTCTCTTTGCCCAGACGCCACAGCAAGAGCGCCAGCTATCCTAGTAGAGTGTGCGTCTCAGCGTGTACAGGCATTCTTGATTTCCTTACATGACTATAATCCCTTTTTAAATCACATAAGGCTATTTGCCTTTATAAATCTTCCCAGCAGTGAGCTCCCTGGGATAATTATGTGTAATATATATTTATAGTTTTATTCTATAAGCCCAGCTCAAATAAAAAAAAATCAACCTATCTGAGCTCATGCCTTCATAATAATCTTTCCATTCATTGCAAGCCTGCAGCATTT
Source organism: Catagonus wagneri (assembly GCA_004024745.2). Classification (NCBI taxonomy): domain Eukaryota; kingdom Metazoa; phylum Chordata; class Mammalia; order Artiodactyla; family Tayassuidae; genus Catagonus; species Catagonus wagneri. Next base: position 9,661,754 of record PVHT020000175.1, read on the forward strand.
ACGTTTTGACGACTGTCCTTCTGGGTTACTCCTTGAGTAAGGAGCAGCCAAGGAACGGGATGGGGCTTTTCACTAGGATTCAGAACTGCCTTTGAGTCACGGCTTCCTCGCTCACTTTGTGATCCCCGGCAGGTGTCCAAGCTCCCTGAGCCTGTTTCCTCGTCCATAAAATGGGGATGCTGACTTTCCTAGCGAGGTTGTTGTACAGATTAAGCTGAAACCATGTGAAGGTGCCTGGAGTAACAGAGATGATCAGTGGATGTAAATCTTTTTTTTTTTCCCCCTTGTAATGGGAAATAATAACGAGGATGTGACTGAGTTCTTCTCTGTATCTCTCATGATTTTATAGTATATCCTCCATCTGAACAACTAGCCGTCATCTCTGTAAAACTGCTAATTGCCAAAGCAGCCTGCGGCTCCAGGCAGGGTTGGGCTGCGTCTAGAATCAGTTCCCTCCTGTATCATTTCAGGTTTTTTTTTGTTTAGCTTAATTTTTGTGACTGTCTCCAGCTCTCTGCAAAGGCCCTCCGCCAGCTGGTCTGTCCTGCTATGTTTAATTCACCCCCATTAACCTGCTTGGTCATCATATCTTTCCATCTCCTTGCTGTGTTTTCGGGAGTGCGTCTGTCTGGGAGAAGCATTTATTATATTTACTTTAACTTGGCCTCGTTTGGCAAGGCGGTCTGGGATTTCGGTAGAGGAGGAAAACAGCTTTGATTATAGTGCCCTTGTTTACTGTATGCGCTCTTTGCTGTGTATCCCTCGTCAGCTAAGACGACTAATGCTTTTGCAAGCGGCTGAGACACGGAATAAACAAAGTCTCTGTGAGCACGCTGGCTTCCCCTGGTCCATGGCTGCTCTGAACACCAGGTCCCACACGTCTGGTCATCTAGCTTTCGGTGAAGCCCAGCAGGTAGGTTTTCCTGGATGAGTGTGCCTAAGGCTCCAGGAAGAGCATTGGTTGGGCCCCACGTCCTCATGGGGACAGTGAAAGCTCCCAGCCAAGCGTCATGGTAACCAGGGGCATCATCTTAGCTCACAGCACTGTTATCTCTCTCTCTGACTCTAGCACAGCCTCCTGACCACTCTCTGCCTCTGGCCTTGGCCTCCTTCCTCCATTCCCCACACTGTAGCTGCACAAACCTAGTCCTTACGTCACCTTAAGACCTCTCAGCAGCTCCCCACTCACACTCTTTATAGGGAACATAAGGTATGACCAAGCTCTCACGTCATCCCTGGCCTCTTGGAGCAAATGTCCCAGTGATGGGAAACATGTGCAGTTTCTCTCATTCATTCATTCATTCATTCGTACGTCTAGGACCTCGTTAGTGCGTGACGCCGTGCTGGATGCTGGGGGGTCATGATGAGCAAAAACAAACATGGTCCCCCTTTCATAGAGCTCTAGGTCTAAGCTGGAGACCAACAATCCAATCCTCACACCTACAAGTGTACAGCAATCACCTGAGGAGTGCTGTGAGGTGAGTGGTAACCAGCAAGATGAGGCTGCCAAACAGGACAACCTGGCCTCACCTGGGAAGCAGGCAGGGTTCCAGGGAGGTGACAAGTGAACTGAGAACTGGAAGGAAGGGAAGCTGACCTCCTGAGGTGAAGAGGGTGGTGGGAGAGCCTGGCAGGCAGAGGGGACAACATGTGCCAAGCCCTGTGGCAGGAGGGAGAAGGCGTTTGAGGAACTGGACAAAGTAGACCTAGAGCACAAGGAGCACCCTGGAGTCTTAGAGCACAGGGAGGGAGGGGAGCCAGGCAGGACGCGTGGGCTGTGTAGAGGGTTTGAAGTTTATGCTGAGAGTAACTCAAATCCCTGAAATCCGTGCACAGTAGGATGGCAAAATCAGAAATGTACTTTGGCAAGGTCAGTGATGGCATGAAGAGGAGAAGAGGAGGGTGGGAGAAAAAATGGGGAGGTTATTGCAGCTATAAAGATAAGATGTGATGGTAGCTTAGACCAGGTGATGGCAGTGCAATGGAGAACGGTAGACGGATGTGATGGGTACTTGAGGGATTAAATCAATGGGATTTGATGATGGTTGGACGTGGGATGGAAGGGCAGGGGAGAGAGCTGTGAGGGTATGAACTCAGGAACTGCCGTGCCCCCAGCAGCCTGGGCGTGCTCACCTGTGAGTGTGGTTCTGGTGGTTGGACCAGTGCTCTTGGGGACCATCAGTTCATGGTACTGCTCGCCTGCCAGGGTGCTGTACACAACCTTGTATTCCTGAACCTCTGCTTCGCTGTTGTCCCACTCAAGGTCAAGGCTGGTTGCTGTGCGGGAACCGACCCGCAGGTTCTTAGGGGCGTCAATCTCTAAAAAAAAAAAAAAGGCAGACATCACCAACATCAGAAACATCAGACAGGATAATATGCATTTGTCGTGTACCTTAAACTTGAAGGGCTTTAGGGCGAGAGCCCCCTTGCTCAGGTTTGAGTGAACCGGGGGGCTGCCCTCAGTTTTTGGTCTGCCAGGCTGGCCATGATTAGATTCTGTGAGCAGGCTGGAGAGTTTTACTTGGGAGTTAAATATCAACTTCATATCTCCCTCATTCCTAATCAGGAATCTGGTGGTATTCTAAAAATCATAGTTTCTAACCACTACAGTTAGCATCACAAGCTTGAGACCAAGCAAGGGAAACCCTAGAAGGAGAAAGTCAGAGATGGCATCTGGGTGATTAAGATGAAATAGAGTAACTTCAAATTTGATCACCAAGCAAAAACAAGAGGATTGATTGCAAGATTTTGAATCGTAAGGTGTCTTCCCCAGGAGTTCCTGCTGTGGCACAGTGGGTTAAGTATCTGGCATTGTCTCTGTGCCAGCTGTGGTATAGGTCGCAGGTGGGGCTTGGATTTGATTCCCAGGAACTTCCATATGCCATGGGTGCAGCCAAAAAAGAAAAAAAAAAAAACATGTCTTCTCCTGGGTTTATGTGCATAGACACTATTGAAAGATTCTGCATATAAAGAGGGAATGTGATGTAATGGGAAGTAGTTTTAGAGTCAGGTCTCAGTTTAATCCCCACCTACGACTTTTAGTGTAGTGAGACCATGTGCAAGTCTTTATCTCACTAGGCTTTGATGGCCACCTCTGTAAAATGGGCTAATAATACTGACTTTTCAGAGCATTGTTCACATTAGACAATGCATGTATAAGTGTGTGCCATGGCGCCTCATACAAAATTAGGTGCCCAAGCCAGGCCTCTGCAGCTCTTTTTAAGTTCCAACAACCTGGCACCCCCAATGCTTGGTCCCGGTGGTTCCAAGAATTCCACAGCAATGGAAATCCACAAGCAGTGGACTCTCGCCAAAAATTGTGGGAGGGCTGGTTCTCTCTCCCAGAATTGGTCATCTCAGGCTTATTTAGGCGGAAACAACATACACAAATTATAGGGTAAGAAGGTTCTGTCTTGACAAACCATCACTTTAAAAGTTCTAAATAGGTCTTGACTTTGAGACTTGAATTTGACTTTGGAGTGGACCAGCCATTTGTTCTGAGAAAACCTAGAGTGGACTGTTTTAATTTGCAATTGCCAGGCAAGTCTCCACAGATTGTTCTTAGTTCTTCAGGAAGATGAGAACGCTGTGAATCAGTCAGAGTGCAGCTGCTGCAGAGTGAGAAGTGCTCTGTTTAGTGATGTAAATTGGGTGAATCTTTTAGCAGATTTATGCCGCTGCAGCTTATTTTCCTTACTCATTGTGGGTTTAGCATGCTGGAAACTGTGCATTCTCCACATGCTGTTGTGTGACATTTCAAGCAATTGGAGGGAGAGGGGAGCTTGGGTGGAGGCGCATGTGGGAGGAATGCTCTATCCTGCAGGTCCCTAAATCTCAAGCTGCGGGAGAGGCTGGACCAAGGACTGGGCGGGGTTTGAGGGTGTGGCCTGAATGGAACTGGAGCAAAAAGAAGTTTGTTTCAGCTTCAGGTCTGAGTTTTGTATTTCCCTACTGCTCTTCACAACTAAAGATCCCAGACTGGGAATGTTAGACTATGGTTTTGGTTTCTGCTTTTTGGCCTTGTGGCCTATGCCCTGTGGGTAGGGGGCAGTGTTTTCTCTGAAGTGACTGGATGCTTCCAATGTCAGTGATCCCAATGAGATCAATCCTGGAAATGAGGGCTTGAGAAGGGGTGTGGGTGTGTCTTAGAACTGGGGTGGAATGAAATGGTCTGCTCGCTCTAGGTCTTGAATGTTGGACTTCGAGACCTCCTCAAGGAGACAGAACTCAAAGCCTCTGGCCAAGACAAGAATTACCAGACTCTTATCATCACCTCACCTGTCTCACTGTAATGTCCCTTTCCCCACCTTGAGCGATCTGGCCTACTCCTTCTTGCCCCCTATTAGGGGCAATATGACCCCCACCATCCAGCAAGTGTATCGTAAGACCCCTCTTTCCCCAGCCAATCAGCAGATCAGCAGGTGTATCATAAGATCTCCCTTCTCTCCTTGAGTTATAAAAACAGACACAGCCATGAGCTGGTGCTTGGCTCTCCCTGATCATCAGGAAGTCGTCCCCCTGTGCTAGCGTCTCTTATCTCAATAAACTCTCCTTTCTCCTCATACTGCTATGAGTCGAGAAATTCTTTTTCCTACCTGCAACCCACATGCACGGACCATGACATTGAAGCCTGACCTCTGGAGAGTTAGCTGAAGGGCACCCTGGCAAGTGGGAGCTAGGCTGGTCTTCTGCAAGCCACAGCCAAGGCAGAAGCAGAGGTCCTGCAGAGGGGCTGGGGCTGTGGACTCTGGTCTCTAAAACATAAATTAGATCAAGCGGTTCTCCTGCTGAAAACTCTCCGTTGCTTCCTATTACAAATTCCTAATCGTGGCCCAAAGGGCTCTGCATGATCTGGCCCTGCCTGCTTCTCAGATGGCATCTTGGAACACTCCACCCTCACTCACTGAGCTCCAGCTGCACTGCCTTTTGTTTTGCTCTTGGGTCACATCAAGCTGACTCTCACCTCAGGGCTTTCACACTGGTTGCTGCTTTTCCTGGAATGTTCTTCCCCAGACCCTCACACGGCTGAGGTCACTTAGATCTTGGTTAAAACTTTAGTTCCTCGGAGAGGCCTTTCTGACTCTGTCTTATCCATTTTACTTTTTAGCATAGTTCTCCTGATTGAAATGATCCCATATGTTCTTTTTCTTCTTGCTTACTGGAATGTAATCTTATTTATTCTGTAGTCTCTGTGCCTAGGACAGTGCTTGGCACCTCCTGGATGTTCATTAAGCACATGTGAAGTGATTCAATGAACACTGTCATCCTTCTGTCTTGTCTGCTCCCTCGAAGTCTTTGGAAAAGTCTTGTTAAATATTCCAGCTATGGGTGTTCTCTCATGGTGCAGAGGGTTAAGAAGCTGGCATTGTCACTGCTGTGGCTCGGGTCGCTGCTATAGTGTGGGTTTGATCCCTGGCCTGTATGCCATCGGTGTAGCCAAAAAATAAAAATATTCTAGCTGGGGACTTTGAGGTGCTTGGGACGAGGTGGTACAGGGAAAAGAACAGCTCTGACTGAGGGCAGCTGGTCTTGGTTGGCTGCCAAGGGCCCTGCAGGTTGAACTTGCAGAGGCATTTCCTGGGGAATCCCAGAGTACAATCCCTGCCCGGCAGAAGGAGCTCCAGCTGTCATGACTTGGGCTTTTGTGTGAGTTTCCTGGAGCTGCCTTAACCAAGTGCCGCACACTGGGTGGCTTAAACAATAGAAATGTATTGTCTCCCAAACTAGAGGTCTGAGATCAAGATGCTAGCTCCCTTCTGAGGGCCTCCAGGCAGAATCTGTTGCATACTTCTCTCTGATGGTTTGCAGAAGAATCAACTAGAAAAATCCCAGGTTGCCTAGCAGGGCAACCACAACCCAGAGGGCAGAGAGGTTCTGAAGACTGGCCTCCGGGTTTCCCTGGGCTGGCTTCTCTGTAACCACTGGCCTGGTGGGCTTCCATCAGTGCTTTTCTTTTTCCCAGTGGCTCTAAGACCCAGGAAAATAACCAGTCGCCACATTGGAAGCAAATCTCTGTTTTAATTGTCTGTGCAATTAGTGCACTCCTGGTGTGGAAGCCATCACCTGGAAAAGCACTTTGGCTAATTTGAATTTAAGCAGAGTTCTGAAATGACTGAGGGCCCTGCCGGAAGGGTCCGGGCACTCTCTCATCATTCAGCCAGCACCTGCCAACCCCAGGCCTGGCGAGGTGGTCTGCAAGCTGTCTGCAGCTCCCCGCCACCACAGCCCCCTCACCCTCTTCGAACAGAGGGGACCGGGTAGGTTGGAGGTACAGGCTGCCGCTGCACGGGGATGGCAGCCACCTAACAGCTGCCAATCTGCCAGGCAACCGGAAACAGAGAATCACACAACCAGCGGAAACTCAGGGGCAGCCCGTAGGAGGCCGAATGCAATTGTCTTGAGTGGAATTTTCCTGGGCCACCAGCCAATCCCGCTTCCATCTCCTCGACCTAAACATCAAGCGTTTTCTTTTCATCCTGTAAATGCTCTAGAGCTCTCTTCTCCTTTTCTGCCTCTTCAAACTCCTTATCTGAGTAAAGCACAAAGAAACCACTTTTCACACAAAAACTGTCTTGAAATTTAAAAAGAATGCTGGGCTCATGGCCCTCAGGATTTCCTACCTCCTGAGCAGGTGGTTCTGTGGGGGGTGCGGGGCTGGTGGGGTGGGGAGGGCTGACCTTGAATTCACCAAGAAGGGACGTCAGGGAGGCCCTGAGCAGTTCGGGTTCCGAAGAGAAAAGAAGGGAAGAGAAATGTGCAGAATGTGGTTCCTTTATTTTAAAGGTGCGTGTTCGGTCACTGGGCGTCCCAAGGTGTGTTCAGTAAAAAATCTGACCAGCAACCCCTGCATGGGCTGGTGTCTAGCATGGGGGCTGGAGAGAAAACTTCAGAGGGCCTCTTTCAGAATCAAACTGTCTTCTCCATTTCATCAGTGTCCACAATTGCTCCCTTTTAACAGGGGAGTTAAAGGAAGGAAACCCAGGATGAGGTTCTTGGCCTCTCTCTTTCTTACCCTGGGGAAGACAGACTTCAGTGGTGAGTTTTGCAGCAAAACCGGGCAGGACCCTTCTGCTCTCCTCTTTCTGCTCTCCCCTCTCATGGGAGCCATCTGCTCGAAGGGATCAGCCTCTAGGCTATTGAGTCCTAACTGAGTAGTCCCCCAACTTCCCCATAAGGCGTCTTGCCCTGGTCCATGGGGGCCATCCGTTGGCAAGCCCATCTGACTCTAACACTAAACTACATGCTCCAATCTAGGAGCTATTTTGGCCTCCATCTGTCTTGTTCTTTGCCTTATGTATCCGCTAGATTTTAAACACAGGTGGAGGGTGGTGGAGCTGTTTATCAAACCTCTCTGAAGCCCCCTGGCTGGCTTACCCCATCCTGTAACAGGCTTTTGGGCCACCGCTTAGGGAAGGATGCTTGAACTAGTGATTCTTCTTCAACTTTAACATGTCAGGAGATGCCAGTTCTTGGATCTTACAGATGCCAGCAGTTGCCTTTGATCTCTGCCACAACTTGAAGTTGGCCGAGACATCCCCTGACATGTCACCTTCCCAGGGCAGAGAGGCCGAGACTGGGAATCTGGGTTAGACAGAGATCTAACCCAGAGATGGGATCACAGCCCCCGCTGACCCAGTGAAGGCGCCGGGCAGCCTGCCTTTGGGTGGTGCCTGTCCTATGTGTGCACAAGCTGGCCAGCCTGATGGGCTCCGAGAGTGCCAGGAGGCAGGTCACCATGAGACCTGGCCTTTCCCGACCGTTGGCCAAGCTCTCGAAGAACTGATAGCCTTGGGAAGGGGGGTGGGTGGTCATTGCGGCAGGGCAAGTGGCACTGATATGGGCTTCTTTCAGCTTGCCCTCTGCGGGAGCCAGCCCTGCATTAGTCTTCTGGCCGCTGTTCACAAAGGCAGGATGAGTCACGGACACTCAGGCAGAAGGCCTGCTTCTGGTCCTGCAGGCTGTGCTGTGCACAACCCCAGGGGGCGCCATTGTGCTAGTCACTGTGGATTTATGGAATCCTTTCAGCAACTGCAGGCAAAGAGCAATGAAGTATCTCCAGGAAGAGGCTCTGTACTCCTACAACACGGCCATTTGGTGCCAATTGCAGAGACGTGGATGGAACCAGAGACTCTCACACCAAGTGAAGTAAGTCAGAAGGAGAAAGACAAATACCATATGATATCACATATCTGGAATCTAATATACAGCACAAATGGATCTTTCCAAAGAACAGAAACTCATGGACTTAGAGAACAGAGGGGCACAGGGCACCCGTGGATGGGAACCCCCTCGTGGTTGCCAAGGAGGTGGGGGAGGAAGAGGGATGGACTGGGATTCTAGGGTTCATAGATGCAAACTGTTGCCTTTGGAGTGGATAAGCAATGAGATCCTGCTTCATAGCCCTGGGAACTATAGTCACTTGTGATGGAGCATGATGGAGGATAATGTGAGAAAAAGAATGTGTGTGTGTGTGTGTGTGAGGGATTGGGTCATTTTGCTGTACAGTAGAAAATTGACAGTACACTGTCAACCAAGTATAATGGAAAAAATAAAAATCATCAAAAAAAAAATTGCCATTTTGGCTGGCCCTGTGGATGTTTAAGTGACTTCAAAGCAGGCCTTTTATAAAGAGACCCATGGAGAAGAGACTCCTGTCAGGTCACAGATCTGGCCGTGGCAACAGAGGCAGCTTGGGAACGGAGCCCTCCCACCCCCTGGTGCCCCCCTCCCCTCTGTACGGTGCGGCGACACCCCAAAACCTCACCCTTCCCTCTCCGCAGTGTCTGTGACGCGTGGGTGCCCAGGCATGGGCCTTCTCTCTCCCTGGGGGCCCCCTGCTGGCCCTCATGGGCCCCTCTTGCCGTGACGGTACCAGCGGGCTCAGCACCCCCTCCCCCATCCCAGCCTCACCTGTTGTGAACTGGGTGGTGCTGGACTCGCTCTCATTGGTCCCACGGACGGCGCTGACCCACACCTGGTATCGGGAGCCGGGCCGCAGGGCCTGCACCGAGTACTGGCTCAGGGGAGGCTGCAGCCGGAACGTGGTCCTCCCGCCTTCCCCGCCCACCAAGCCGTATCTCAAGAGAATGAAATCGACTTTGGCTCGAGGCGGCGTCCACTCCACGAAGGCCACGGTGTCGGAAACATCTCGAACCAGGATCTGCGTGGGCCCATCAATGACTGAATGAGAAAGATCCAACAGAAAAAAGTTTGAGAAACGAGCCTTAACCTTTGACATAAGCTCCTTGGCCTTGGCCGGGTCGGGGGCTGGAGAGAGGATGGGTATTATTTCCTCATTTTAAAGATGGGGAAAATGGGGCACAGTAAAATCACCCCTTTCCTGAGGACGCATGATTGTCAAGAGTGGAACAGGAGTTCCCGTCGTGGCTCAGTGGTTAACGAATCCGACTAGGAACCATGAGGTTGCAGGTTCGATCCTTGGCCTTGCTCAGTGGGTTAAGGATCCGGCATTGCCATGAGCTGTGGTGTAGGTTGCAGATGTGGCCCAGATCCCATGTTGCTGTGGCTGTGGCATAAGCCGGTGGCTACAGCTCTGATTAGACCCCTAGCCTGGGAACCTACATATGCCGCGGGCGCAGCCTTAGAAAAGGCAAAAAAAAAAAAAAAAAAAAGAGTGGAACAGACACTGCAACTCAAGTCCCCTGAGTCTTGCCCTCCCGGGGCTGTGGTTTTTCAGGGCTGGCACTGCCCAGTCGGGGCAGAGTAAGGGCACTTACTGGCTTGAGAGGGCCAGCACTGCTTCTGTCCGGAGGTTATGGGACAGAGAACAAAGAACTGAGCTTCTGCCAAAGGCCCGGCTGCCCAGCTCTCACCTTCTTTGAGTCCTGAGGAAGGATCTGTGAAACGATCAGCCCTGTCTCAGCACCTGAGACTTCCAACTCGGTTGCCAGAGAGAGCATCACGCATATCCAAAAATGTCCCTGCTCAGCTGTACCAACAGCTCAGTCAGCCAGCTGCTCAGACAGAGCGAAGACCCAACGGGACGTTTGTATTGGTGGATATGAAACGTGTCTTCTGGGGAAACTTGCTCTTCTGTGATAAAAGGATCTCAGTTTTGGAAGAGTCTCCCGGGGGCTATTTTTTCCCCAGTGGTTCCTGCCTATTCCTGAGCCACAGGGCTCTGTAGTCACGCACAGTCCCTCCAGGCTGTTCAGTGCGTGTCCTGACCTCTGGCCCTGAGCAACTGAGGGGCACACCACCGTGTGACGGCATCACCTCGAAAGCCTGGCTGGTTTCCTAGGGGACCTCCCATCCCTGGTTCCAGTACGCGCTTGGGGTTGTGTTTATATTGAATCAGATGATGGTGGGGGCGGGGGAAGGGAGAGCACTGTAGAAGGGAACTAGAAAAAGAAAGGGCTGAGCGAGGACAATAGAAAATGATGTTCTCCACTCCTCATGATATGTCTGCATGGCTAACATGCCCTCCTTTGAATTACTCATCTTCTCAAAAGCGCTGGCCTGCCTTCCGTGTTTGCACTTCTTTTACGACTACACCCCCTCTAGCCGGGGCTGATCAATATGAACATTCTTCAAGGATTTGCAACTGGGACCAGAGACTGGCTCTGTGGCTAGCTGGTTTTGAACCTTGTAGAGCCAGGGCTGGTGTGGTCATTCTCTACCGTATTCACACATAAATCAAAAACACAGAGGGAACTGTCCAGGCTCTTGGGTTGGAGCATGATGGAAGATGGTATGAGAAAAGGAATATGTGTGTGTGTGTGTGGCTGGGTCACTATGCTGTACAGCAGAAATTGACACAACACTGTAAATACTCTTATTTTAAAAAAGTTTTAGAAAATAAAAAAACCCATCAAATATCTGTTGAGAGAGAGAGAGGGAGAGAGAGAATGCTAGAGAGAAAGGGAAGAGGGCAGGGAAGTGGGGAAAGGGTAATTTATAATAAATACATATTTGATCTTCCTCCCCTTCTTAGCACAAGGCTCCTCAAACCCTTAGAATTTTCTAAGTGATGAGACTGATAAAGTTGTCTTCTGTTGTGTTAATGATGTGAGGATGGAAACTGGTTTCCGAGGGACACAACCAGGTGATTAGAGGGTTGGAACTTTCAGCTCCACCCCTGACATCTGGTCAGTTCATCACTCATGCCTGCAATGAAGCCTCCAGAAAAACCCAGGAGGACTGGGTTCAGAGAGCTTCCGGGCTGGGAACGAGAATTCTTCCACGTGTCACCATGACAGGCCTCAGATTCCACAGGGACAGAAGCTCCTTTGTTCGGGACCTTCCCTGTGTATCTCTTCATCTGGCTGTTGACTTGTACCCTTTAACAGCCTTGGTGATAACAGTTATTTAGTGGGTTTCTCTGAGTTCTTGTGAGCTACTCTAGCCGATCAGTTAAACTTAAGGAGGGGGTTGTGGGAACCTCCAATCTGTTGCCGCTCAGCCAGAAACACAGGTGAAAACATAAGCTTGTGATTGGTGTCTGAAGTGGAAGGCAGTCTTGGGGGACTTCACCCTCAACCTGTGGGAGCTGATGCTATCTCCGGGTAGATGGTGTCACAACTGAGTTGAATGATAAGATACCCAGCTGGTGTCAAAGAACTGCTTGGTGTGGGGAACCACCCCCCCCCCCCCCCCACACACACTGAAATTGGGTGCAGAATTTTAGGAGCACAGCCCTACAGAGAGAAGCAGAAATGAACCATGTGGTGCTTCTAGAAGGATATAGAGAATACTTTGATTCTTGACTTTCCATTTTCTGGTTCAAGTCTTTCATGAACCTCCGATGCATTTCTAGCCCTGGGGTTCCATGAGACACTCTGTGTTCCTTCCAGTAAATTATCTTTTTTGCTTCAGTTAGTTTAAGAAAGTTTTTCTGGAGTTCCCACTGTGGCTTGTGGCTCAGCAGTTACGAACCCTGGCTAGTTTCCTGGACATTGCCGGTTCAATCCCAGACCCTGCTCAATGGGGTAAGGATCCAATGTTGCCGTGAGCTGTGGTGTAGGTTGCAGACACAGCTCGGATCTGGTATTGCTGTGGCTGTGGCTGGCAGCTGCAGTTCTGATTTGACCCCTAGCCTGGGAACTTACTATGCTGCAGGTGTGGCCCTTAAAAAAAAAAAACAAAGTTTTTCTTCATTTGTTACCAGGGAGCTTTGACTATGACTTTTTTAACCAACTGGCACTGGACCACCTCCTCATCTCTGTCTTGAGAATGGAGTGTCTCCCCCAAGACTGTCTCAGGCTGACCTTGTGACCTTGAGCTTCTTAGTCTTTCAGAGATGGGCCTTTCTCCGGGCACCCCGCCCTCTTTCTGAGTCTAGCCCAGTCCTGTTCTCTCCTGGGCAGCTTAGGATTTTTTGGTCTAGCACCAGCCAAAATGAAAATCACCAGACCATTTTGGTTTTGGTGCCATGGGTCTGAAATTAAAATGATGTTCTGTTTTCCATATTTGGGGTAATAATGCGATTTAACAGAATACGCCAGGATGTTTTCTTTTCAGCATGCTGTATTTACTGGTTTTAGATAACGAAGCTTTTTAATGTCATTGACTTGAATTGAGTAGTGAAAAGGTGGAAATGGTCTAGCTGCTGAATAAGCATAATGCCTGAGACTTGGTAGACAGCCAGTAAATGGGTGTTGACTAAATGAGATAAAGGGATGGTCCTCTATATCCTTGAGAAAGAAAGGGAAGCATTTCAATGAACTGGAGATTCTTTAAAAAAAAAACAACAAAAAAAGTCACAAACTCAAATGACCATGTAAGGCTTTTGTCCATCAGCTCTTTAAATCCCCAAACCCTAATCATAATGATTGCTCATGTTAGAATGTGATGATGTAGCATCAAGGGTTCTAGCTGCAGGAGGTCTTGTAATTTGAATTCCCCAAGTGGCCTGTCTGGAAGAGGCCAGCCCATGTGCCTGATGAGGACTCAGAGCTTCACAGGAGGGGACTGGTGTAGGGCAGACCTTAGCAGAAGGAAATAATTAAACAATCGTTTCCTAAAAAACAGCAGACAGGGCTGGAAGCCAGCCTTCTTTTCTGCAGCCACCCTTGGATCCCGCATCTTCAAGCAGCTGTTTGGTAGCCATGTCCCATTCCAGTCGAGGAGGTCTCAGCTTACTATCAATGTAGGTCCTAATATTTTAAGCAAACACATGTCCTACCCAAAAAGTAAAGTGGAATAGATATTTTTCTTTCCATTTCTTCATGATGCTGTACACAATCCCAACATATGAACTAGGACTCTTTTCTTAATTGAAAAAAATTCTACCTGGCTTTACCACAAACGGCCGGATCTGGAACTTTTCATTTTAATCCTAAGGAAATTCCAAATCCTAAAAAACTGCAAATTTTGTAAAAAAAAAATGTGGTTGAGTAGAAGAGTAAAGCAGAATTGGACTGTCTTTTCTAAGTGCTCTCAATACTTTGGAAGAAAAGTATCCTACAGTTGTAATGTTCTTCTCTGCCCTCTGATGGATCATGTCCTTTGAGCCTTTTGTTTTCTACTAACACTTCCTTAATATTAAATCACAGAAGTGATTTGGGGACCCTGAAACCTTCCACATCAGACAGGGAGAATCTACACGTTACCAAGTCAACATTTGTGGTCCAGCATAACCTGGGGAAGCAGAGTTGGGGAAAAAAATCCAGCCATTGGTGTCTGGAGAGGTTCCTACAGAGCACTTTTAGGCTTTATGGCTATAGAGTTTCTTCTAAAACATATTTGGATTAGTACAGTGGTGTTTTTTGGGGGGCTACATCCCCAGCAAGTGGGCCAGGGATTGAACCCACGTCACAGCAGTGACAATAGCGAATCCTTAACTGCTAGGCCACCAGGAAATGCTTGGGTTAGTACAGTGGCTTTAAAGCCTTTTGAGAAGGGGGTGCTAATACCCCCCTTTTTTAAAAAAAGAACAAAATCTTAAGAGTTCTCCTGTGGCGCAGTGGGTTAAGGATCCAGTGTTGTCACTGCAGCCACTTGGGTTGCTGCTGTGGTGCAGGTTTGATCCCTGACCAGGGAACTTCCACATGTGGCAGACACAGCCAAAACAATGAAAATTAAACAAAATAACAAAATCTTAAATGGTCGTGCAAAATACAAAACAGATAAAGGTGGAGCTGTCTCGGTTGGAGGGTGTGACAGGCGCGAGAGTGGGAATAATTAGAGGCCTGGATCTCCACTTCATCCTGGCCTTCAGGCATTGCCATGGAACCCTCGCTCTCTAATGGAACATAATCTAAGGCCACAATAGTTTTCAACCAACGTTTTCTAGACCGAGCATAAGCCTCAGCACCTTATGTTGTTTAGTTTGGATCCAGTTAGCAAAGTATGAATCACTAATCTATAAACATGGTCTCATTATATAGTGTTGTGGTTCCCTTTTCTGGCCAACTTGGCCTTTGTCCTGGACTCATGACTGGTTTGCTTAGGTGTCAGTTTCTGTTGATGAAAAATAAAGCTGTCCCAATATTCGCCTCAGTTTCTGTTACTAACAGGGCAAGTTGTTAACCTTCGAGTCTCAACACTCCTGTTGATAAAATGAGAACCAAAAACTGATATCAGGAGCTATTTATAACTTTCCAGAAATTCTTGGTGAGGGCACACACGCATGTATCATAATTGTTAATTTGCAGCATTGAGGCTGAACATCTTTTGTTAGCTAAGGAAACAAGGAAAAAAGGCAATACGGTTAATGAATCAAACCTAGAAATATAATGATCTTGCAGAAGATGAACTGTGGGGATGAAATAATAATCAACTTACATTTTCTCCTTGAACAGTGACCCAACCCACACTTAATGGTTTTGAATGATTTGTCTCCTCCTGCTCTCACTTCTGAAGGTTTTCTCTGAGTGCGTGTGCACGCACGAGGTACTGAGCATCCACTGTCATCAGCACAGTGCCTGTCACTCTTTGTGCTTTGTCTGCTTGAATCCTCACGCCGTTTCTATGAAGGAGGTGTTATTGTTCACCATTGTCAAGGGCACCGAGGTTTGGGAAGGGTCAAATGACTTCTGTAAATCTCACAATACGTAAGAGTGAATTAGCTCTTGCTGGTTCCAAAGCTCAGATACTAGGAGCTGACAAATGAGGCCTCTTCATGAGCAATATCAGAAGAAATACACAGGATACTTTAACAGAAAATCTCTGCGTGGAGTACTGTCCTGGATTTCTGTGCTTGCACGGATAAGGTAGATGTTCAGCAAAGCATCTGGTCCATCACCAGGGACCAAAATTAATACCAAAATTAATCTCAGCTATGGGAGGAATCCTAGCACCCGCTTGTCTCTGTGCTTCTTGGGTGAGTCTGCAGTTCTTTTTCTGGAGTGACCTATGTGTAGCCAGAGGGAGAAAGAAGGGCTGGAGGCACTCACCAGTGGAGACGCTGGCCGAGGTAGGGGGGCTCCGGGCTTGCTCTTTCAGAGCCACCACGTTGACGATATATTCCTCCCCAGGCTTTAGTCCCGTCTGGTTGAAGGATGTCACGTCACTGGGGAGCTGGGCAATCACCCCTCCTTCATTGTTCTGGAGGGTGGGAGGAAGGGAGAAGCAGAGAAAGCAAAGGAGAAACTCAGTGCGGGGGAGATGCGGGGAACACTGATTGTGAATTGTGAGTTACAGAGTCCGGGGACCACATCTCTTCCCTCCATGTTGACAGCTGAGTGTCTGGGGCCGGGAATGACTGACTCCAAGCAGGCCCAAGAGGAATGCCACCACTCTATGAGGATTTGGCAAATTGGAGCACCAATTTTCAAGAACATTTCTTTGGCTTCTCCTGAGTCTACAGACTTTGCCAGTAAAAATTAGTCATGAGGTAATGTAGCATGCTTCTTGCCAAAGACAAAATGTTTGATGCTTAATATCCATCAGATTTTTTGGCATTTATCATGGTGAGCATGCCCTTGGCTGTTTAGAAGAGTATAGTTGTGTGTGTATGTGCGTAAACATCTTTATGTATACGACAACATATTTCAAACTAAGACATTCCCAGTTGTTTTTTTTTTTTTTTTTAATGAGCCAGAGCTATAATTTTGCCATATCTGGAGTTTCTCATGGTGCTACACTGGCTGCAAATCTGTCATTGTCTCGTTTCCCCTTTTCCCAGATGAGTTAGGAATCAGTGACACAGCCAACTGTGAAGTACAAAGAAGAGAAAAAGGGTAGAAAAAAGAATAATACAAAGGAGAGAAGGAGGAGACAAATTGGTGGAAGAGGAAGTGAAAGAGATCAACTTGATGAGGTTGGGTCCAAGATTTAGTATCTATCTAGCCACCTATCTGTCTGTCTGCTTATTATTACACGTTTTCTCTGTGTGCCTCTGGAAAGGGAGGCAACAAGAGGACTCTTCTGTGGCAGTGCCCATCTCCCCTATTCTTTGGTCTCTGTTCATGTCACCAAGAGTGCCTTATATGTAATTTATTGCCATATTCTTATAAATCAGTGTGACAAATGCCTCCCACTGGCTTCAGCCTACACATCGTACACTTATTCTGTGTGGCCATATATTTGACCTTGGCCTGCCCTGACAAGCCCCGCTCTTATCTAGAGTTTTACATAGTGGATGTAAACCAAGCAAACCTGGTGTTGTTTTTTTTCCAGCCTAAGCAACAGAGTGACATGATTCTCTTTGCCCTGTTATAAATCCAATTGCCCACCCCGACTTAACTGACTGATTTAATGCAGACAAGGCATAAAAGAAACTGTGTATATAGAATGTCTGCCTACATGTATTTACCTGGCCAGCCATGACTATATTCACACAAGGGGCCCGGATATTCCATCCAGACCAGTGGACAGAGCCCTGGGGTAGGAAGTAGACAGCCCACTCTTGTTTCAAGCCTGTCACCGACTAGTTGTCTGCTGTCATTTATTTATTTTTATCTTTTTAGGGCCGCACCATTGGCATGTGGAAATTCCCAGGCTAGGGGTTGAACTGGCCTATGCCACAGCCATAGCAATGCAGGGTCCAAGCTGTGTCTGCAACCTACACCATAGCTCATGGCAATACTTGATCCTTAACCCACTGAGCGAGGCCAGGGATGGGACCCGAGGGCTCTCGGATCCTAGTCGGGTTCATTACCACTAAGCCACAATGGGAACTCCAATTGTCTGCTGTCATTTAAGTTCATTGAGTCTTAGTATCTACAAACTGAACAAACTCAATGCAAAATGAAGGGTCTCACTCTGTGAATTCGAAGATCTTCTGTAGTTCTGACAATCCATGCCTCTAAGAATTTTGAAGTAAGGGAATGCTGAAATTACAGTCTTGTCAGCCAAAAATGTTTCATCTGTCATTAAGCCTGATGAATGATTGAAAAAATGCTCTTGGATATTGAAAGACGAAGACCGAGGAAGGAGTATAATTAAACATTATCCTCTCATGAGTGGTATAGTTTGGGGAACAACAGTGGCGCTAATAAATCCTAGAAAACAAGAACTAGTCAGACTGCTCGAGCAACTTGGCAAAGTTAGTTTTAGGATTAATAAAATAAAATACTGCTTTGATGAATGGAGAGGAATCTTAGGATACTTTTTAACTCCACAAAAAAAATGTATTTTGTTTAAGGAAAAAATGTTCTTAATGCAGAAGTTATGGAAGGTGTTTGTATGCTAGTCTCTGACCTTTAGAGAATGAGGCTGTGCAGGCTGACTTTTGGTGCTTTGGTCTGCACAGAATGAAGCTTGGGTTGACAAGGCAGCTGATTTAGTTTGTCTTTTCTTGTGTCCTAAAGAAAAGTCCCAACCTGTCTAAGGTCTAGGTTTTCAGACTTGTTAAAATCGCAGCTTGCTAGATGCTAGAGCTTTCTGAGCAGAGATCTCGGACCAGTGACTCCTTCCACATCCTCCTGTCATCCAAGGCCAGGGTGCCAGGCTCAGGGTCACCCTTGTTAGTCAGTCCTTACCAAACCTTCATAAAAGAAATGTTCTAAACCGCAGATACCCACAAAATACCCCTTTGTGTCCTTAACAGCATGGAGAGAGAGATGGGGGCATCCCTTTTTGCTGTCCCGATTCTAAGCTGAGCGTATGAATACTCCACATAAGGCTGTTCATCAGCCTAACAGGTGGGGGTTACCTTTGGAATGAAGCTGATCTCCCACCCATCAAAGGAGAATGAGAAGGGCTCCCACTGCACCTCCACGGTGGTCTCTGTGATGGTCTTGAATCGTAGCCCTTGAGGCATGGAGAGATCTGGAACACAGCAATTGGGTGGCAGGGGCAGAGAGCGTTACCTGGGGCTTCCTCTGGGTGTGCTCCCTCCACGCCGCGGGTGCGGTGGTGTGGTGGACGGTCCCCATCTCATTACCCTCTCAGCGGGTTCCAGGCAAGGGCTCAGCCCGTGCCCTTGTGGTCTTTGCATCCAGTGTGGGCCAGTATATGAGTAAATGTAACAACCACAACTGGAGAGATACTTTCTTCTGCTTTCTATTCCATCTTAAGTTAAAATTAAATTGTAAAGTCACACTTTCCTTACTAAGGTGGTGAATCTTGGCATTTAACACAACGCCCTTTTCAGAGAAACTGAACATTATCTACAGACTTTAAAGATTCCTGAGAGGTGACATAAAGGCTAACATCACAGTCCCCACCTCACACCTAGGAAAAGGGGGCACAAGAGAGTGTCAGCTAAAGACATGGAGCGAACCAACTGCAGAATAAAGACTAGAATGCTTTTCTCCTTTTTTTTTTTTTGCTTTTAATGGCCACACCCATGGCACATGGAAGTTCGCAGGCTAAGGGCTGAATTGGAGCTACAGCTGCCGGCCTGCACCACAGCCACAGCAGCACGGGATGTGAGCTGTGTCTGTGACCTACACCGTAGCTCACGGCAATGCTGGATCCTTAACCCACTGAGCAAAGCCAGCGATCAAACCCATATCCTCGTAGGCGCTAGTTGGGTTTGTAACCCGCTGAGCCACACCGGGAACTCCTGTAATACTTTTCTTGATCACCTGATGTGCAGTAAGAATATCTTGTTTAGCTCAGATCACCACATCTAGGATGGTCTAACGTTTCCATCTCACGTATATAAGCAAACAAGGGCATAAACAAGGGACCATAGCAGATACTGGCATTTTTGCTCTCACTCCACTAGCTCCTTCTTTTCCTCAGCTGTTCCTTTATTATCTCTCCCTTCTGTCCCCCACTGTCTCATCTTACTTGTTTTTCATTTCTCTCCTAATCCCTTTTTTTTTTTCCAGCCCCCCTTCCACCCCAAACACACACACACACATGCACGCATGGGTGGAAGTATGCTTGTCCTAATGGTATTCCAATTACCAGCCCCGAAATACGACAGCACGACTTTTCTCAGTTCTCCAGGAAGCCTGCTCCCATTTTAGCTGCATTTGTCCTGGGATATTCCCATTGGAAAACTAACAGATTCCCATTCTTCCTGTTTGGAAGTGTCCTCATGCTTCTCGGTGAAAGGCAGGGCGGATTCAGATCCCACTTGGAGGCAGGTCAGATTCACAACCCACTTGAAGCCAGGTCAGGTGAGTGTACACATGATTTTGTCCTTGTCACCTGGGAGCTTGCCTGAGGGGATGCCCTGAACTGGCATAAGAAATGCCACGGGAGATGGAAACCTCATCACGGCATGTGCACGTGGATCAGAGAGGCGACGCTTGGGAGCTGGGCCAGGCTCTCGCTGTGGTGACTCATCCTGGAGCAAGGTGGGAAAAGCAGCAGATGGTGACCTGCCTCTCTGCACAATCATTGCAGATATTTAAAACTAGTTCTCAGGCACCAGAGGAATTGAAAAAAAAAAAAAAGGTCAAATATAAACAGAGATAATTATAGACATATTAAGAGTCAGCATTCATAGGGGGAGTCCAATATTATAACAGGATCTTTGTCACCTGAAAAGCAAGGGGACAAGGTGACTTCTGAAATCCTTTCCCGTCTGCCTGCTCCTATACTTGCATCCTTCAAAGCACAGTTTGAATCCTTGGGCCTCCGTGAAGCCTTCAAGGTCAACACTTCCTACTTCCACCTCTTCTTATTCTAAACTCTCAGGGCATCTATTACCCAAATATCATCTTGTCATTTGAGACCTACATAAAATGGGCTGAGATCTCTCATCCCATATTTGGTGCTAAGTCCCATTTACCAATCCAGGGGCTTATGTTTCACGGTCACGTCTTGTTCCAGTTTTCTGCTACTGCTAAGAATCTCTGCATGATATGATGAAAAGGCAATGTTTGGTCTTTGTCCTTGGTTCCTGGCACACAGCTCCTAAAACCCTAGGAATCTCTGGAGTGATAGGACTATCTTCGGTATAATTATGAGATAACTGGCATCCTACATAGCTGGTCTGCAGAAAAACACAGGCATGGTGTAGAAAAAGGGTTGCAACTTTCAACTCTACCTCCCCAACCTCCAGGGGGCGAAAGGGGCTGATTTGAGTTAATCACCAATGGCTAGTAATTTAACCAGTCGTGCCTGCATAATGAAACCTCCATAAAAAACCTTAAGCAATGGGGCTCAGAGAGTTTCTGGGTTGGTGAACACATGGAGGTGCTGAGAGGGGGGAGTGTGCCCAGAAAGGACATTGAAGCTCCGCCCCTCCATGCTTTGCCCTATGCCTGCCTTCCATTTGGCTGTTCCTGAGTTGTATCCTTTATAAGAAACTCGTAATAGAGAGTAAAGTGCTTTCCTGAGCCCTGTGCATTGTTCTAATGAATTACCAAAAGTAAGGAGGGGTTGTGGGAAGTGCTTAAATTTAGAGCTGGTTGGTGAGGCATGCAGGTAACAATCTGGGACTTGTGACTGGCACTGGGTGTGGAGGCAGCCCTTTGAGACCGAGGCCCTGACTTGTGGGATCTGAGGCTAACTCCAGGTAGATGGTGTCAGAATTGAATGGAGTTGTAGGACACCCAGCTGGCGTGGCATTGGAAAGTCAGCTGAAGAATTCAGAGGTGTATAAATTCAACGAAGAACAGTGCCTTCCTCTCTCTTTATTATTCTACTCTTTGATGTAGTTAGTTTTAATCGTTGGTATGCAGTCTCTAAAAAAAAAAATCTCTGTGCTTAAATAAACATAAAAATATAGATACCTATCTCTAGCAGTTTCTTTGTTGTAAATAAAAAATAAAAGCTTCCATTTCCTGTGGGGAAGGGTTTACCTTGCTCTCTGTCTCAGTCTCTCTTCTTCTCACTGAATCTTTCTAAACTATGCTCTAGAGCCTCAATGTTTATATTAAAAATGGACTATTAGGATATTTTTTCTAAACAGGAGATCACAAAGAAATAATGCTACCTGTCCATGAGAAGTGGGTATTTTCAGTTGTGGTTTTAAATAAGATTTTCTTTTTTTTTTTTGCACTCAGCTATACACTCACCATCTGTAATGTATCATTTAGTGCTTGCTTATTATACGTCCTTCGTATCTTCTGGTTTTGAATCTCTAACTAGATTTGAAATCTACATAAGTCTCAGACTTTCCTTGACTGCTGATCAGACGCTAGCTTATAACAAGTCAGAACTCAATAATGAAAGTACTTATTGTCCTTTTGGTTCTATAATTGATGGGGGCTGCCTGAATTTGGAAACTCTCTTATTTGGAAGTGCCCTTTTAGTGATGGACCCTTCCCTAAGTGGGTCATGTCAGAAGCCCTTCCCCTCAAGAGCAATGCTTATTGCAGGCATCCAGAAGAATTCAGAAAAGACACCACTATCACGAATGCCCATGATCTCATGTAGGAGAAAAGGAAAATGAAACAGGACGGGGAAATGGTACGTACGAGTGGCCACCTTGGCAGTGATGGGAAGGCTGAGGATGTTGCTAATGACAGCGTAGACGCTGATGTTGTAGGTAAGACCTGGCTCCAGCTCCGAGATGGTGACACCACTCCAATCTCCAGGCACCCGCTGCTGGAGCTGGAGGCCCCCCAGGGCCGTCGGCTGGTAAGAGATCACATATTCCGTCACTGCCATCGGCCCGTCCCATTCCAGCTCAATGGACCTGTCGCTGATACCAGCCACTCGCAAGTCCTCTGGAGGGGCAACTACCAGGAGGCAATACACAGATAGCATGAGCTCAGAGGACTGTCTTCCCCAGCCTGGACTCAACTTCCTTCCTCACATCTCCTCCCCACGCCTTGTCTGTATGTTCTGCTCCCCTCATTGGCTTTGAGTGATTGGCAGTTCCCTTGGCAGGCAGGTGCTTGTCTCTTCTGTGCTCAGTACTCCCATCTCTACAGGGCCATGAGTTAGCAGTGTGCTGGAGCCTGCTCCTACTGGCTGGGAAAAGTTGACTGTCAGATTTTGCAAGACAGTTTTAAATACTCATTATTAAAGATTAAATTTTATAAACTTCCAATTAAGTAAATTATATTAAAAACAAAAATAATAAATACTCCAAGCTCATCACTGGCAAGTTACTTCACTATATTTTACTATTATCTATGCCCTTAAGGCAATTTATGCGTGTTGTAACTCTCTGGTGGAAGGACTATATAATTGTGTTCTACTGCACAGCTGTTCCTAACTCTGCATTTAGTGACATCATGTTGGTAGTTTGAAATTGGCCACAGAGGGAATATTTACACCATGGAAGTTGGCAAATGCTACAAAGCAGGGCTTTTTCTATTTTTTTTCCCTTAGAGGGCTAGTTGTTAGATATTTAACAACATACACTGGCTAATATTTTTGGTGGTTGAATAAGTTATTGTCACCAGATTACCCTGGGGGCCAGTATTTGATTTGGCAAGTGGCAATGAAGGCTTATTCCTGGTTATCTTGCAAAATATAAGAAGCCAAAACAGTCAGTCCTGGATATTACAGACTGATGAAGACAGTTTATTGTATGTTTGAGTTTTGAAAGAAACGTAATAATGTTAAATACATTTTTATTAGCTTTGATTTGGGGAATAATGATAAAGGAGTATTTTTGTTTTTGTCTTTTTAGGGCCATACCATATGGACGTTCCCAGGCTAGGGGTTGAATCAGAGCTGCTGCCGCCAGCCTACACCACAACCACAGCAACGCCAAACCCAAGCCACATCTGCAACCTACACCACAGCTCACGGCCACACCAGATCCTTAATCCACTGAGCTAGTCCAGGGATCAAACCTTCATCCTCATGGATGCTAGTCAGATTCATTTCCACTGAGCCACAACGAAGAATAAAGGAATATTCTTGAGGGCTTGCTTTTCTCTCTTGTTCTACACCTCAAATGCTATTCCAGGAACCACCATAGATTAAACCTCATCGAAATAGCCTTTCATGTATCGGTTTCCTTGAGAAGCAAAGATTCGCCAGTGGTAGGGGTATTAAATAACTGAAACTTTAAGACCAATTAGGAAGCTAACTCCTGTGTGCCTGTAATTGGACCTGCCCATAGATTAAATCAAAAATCAGGCCAATATGTAAATAGTCATAATTAACTTATAAATTTATATGTAGTGGAGGCTTCAGTTAGTTTAAGAGTTTCTTCTCCTCTGAGAGTTCTCACACTTTCACCTTTGCAAAAGCATAGGACCGAGCCTACTGCTTGTCCCAGGGCCATGTGGGTAGAAAGGGCCTGCCTTCTCTGTGGTGCTCACGTGCAGACCCTCAAATCCTCAGCAGAGGCAGAAATGAGGACTCAGACGATGGAAATTGGGAACATATATATTTGCAGTGTTGGCCACTTGCTTTGATTGCTTTTGCCCCAAACTCTTCGTGGTATAAAACAGTCTGGATAGCAGAGCTTCCTCTGATTGAAGATGGCAAATGTGGACCAAAACAAAAAATGTAAAATTTAGTTTTTAAAATTCATGAAACTCGACAAATGTCAATGAAAATTAATCACACTTTCAAATGGTAATTTATAAGCTGATATCATTTGTTAACTCTGACATGATTAAAGCTTTGAACTGCATTAGGATCTTTGGGACAGCCTATATAATGCATACTCCTGGACTAGGGAAAGAAGAGGTAGTATAGAACCCATCACTATTCTGCATTTTATATTGAGCATTTATTATGCACCAAGCACAATGCTAAACATTCTTACATGAGTTTTCTCATTTCATCCTCTCACCAACACAACTGGCTACATATGATTTTTACCCCTGTTTTACAGATAAGAAAATTGGCACACACAGCAAACACAGACACTAGGTTAGAACCCAGGCACAATGACTGTAGAGTCTCTGGGCCCATATGCAATACCACTTTACGTTCACATGGTGTTTCAGCCTCTAAAACATGTTTTGACACACCGTCTAACTAGAATTTATTTTAAGAATTCTTGAATAGTAGTTCTGTGGAGTAAACTGGGGAGATATAATCATCCCAACTTTACTGATGGAGGAACCGAGGCTAAGGGACTTGCCAGAAGTCAGGGACTTGGGGTCATAGCTGAACTGATTCTCAAACCCAGATCTTCTACATTTAGTGTGTTCTTTCCTCTACAGTTTGTAGGACGGGTTATGGATTGTGCCAGATGCTTCCTTTCATTTATATACCTCAAAAACAAACTACATCAGCGAATAATTCAGGTTCTCTTTCAGGATAGGAATTCCAGATTGCTAAGAAACTTCTTTTTAAAAGGACGGGTGCCTTTCGTGATTCAACACTCTGATTGCAAATGTCCTGTGTGAGCCCCTCCTGTCATGGTGACCAAAATGGCCATTCCAAATTTCAAGGCACCAACAAACAACTCTTAGGGCATTCAGGACAAGTTAGTGTATTCCTTTTGGTTCCCTTCTCCGGAAAATAAAGCTAATCACGACAATGGAGAATGATCCAAGCAGAGCATTTGGGGATTTTAAAGTTAAAAAAAAAAAAAAAGGTGCAGAAGGATTTTTTTTTTCATCTTGGCAACTTAACTTGGCAAATTCTTTATCTTGAGACCTGAGCCTGGTGGTGGTAAACACTGCCCTCGCTTCTGATGAAAAAGGTGCCATGGTGGCGATCGTAGAAGAATCCTTCTTGAGAGCAGTGGCTCAAAGGAGGAGACCAGCACTACTTGCCCTGTAACTTAGCAGCAGCTGTGTCTATTGACTGCCAGTAATCCTTATCAAATGAAATGATATTGAACCATAAAGCAAACTACCAAAGAGCCGCAGTTCTTGATTCATGGAACTTAGGGTGGGAGCAAAGTATTCTTAGTCTTACTTTCCTTGGGGTTCCAATTTGGAAACTTGAGAAGGGCAGGCAGTTAAAAAAGGACAAACTGTGGCTTGAGGAATTGGAGTTGCTTATCTCCAAAGATGCTGTGCCGTTTACTTTTAAGATCGTGCCTCAGTTTTGCACATATGTGGGGAGTGGTTGGAAGTGGTCCCAGGAAGTGCCCTGCTCAGAGGAGTGAGTGATTGCAGGTGCCGAGGTCCGGCTGGCTGCAGTGCTGGCAGACACAGGGGCTGATGCCGGTGCATCACCGCAGGTCTGACTCAAGTCCAAGGAACGGCTCTCTGGATTGCTTCTGGTCCAGTGGGTTTTTTATTCCACTGATTCATAAGCAGTTGTGGCCAGCTCACTGGACAGCTCCTGCACTAACTTCCTTCACTGGGGCTGATGTGGACAAACGATTTAATGCGCTTGCTTAGCTACCCTATCTCTGACACCTAGTAATTTTTTATCATTTGACAGAGCTCAGCTTTCATATCAAAAGACTATTTGTATATGTGGCTTTCAAGCTTTTTGTTTTCCGATTCCACTCTACTTAGCATGCAGGGAGGATTCAAGAGTGCTAGAGGTTGGTAGGAGACTGGGGTTCTCATTCTTGCTCTGCCATTAATTAGCTGTCTGGCTCTGGAAAAATCCATCTGCATCTCTGGGCTGCTGTTTTTTTCCATTTGTGAAATGAGAAGCCCAGAGTAGCTTGTGTCTAAGGCCCTTTTTGAGTGCACGTGGTTGTGATTTTTTTGTTCTATTATCTTTACCCAGCCAGAGAATAGAGGCAGAAAGGTTGAGATCTGCTCCCTCGGCACGCTATGAGAAAGATCAAGGCTGGGAGTCAAGTAGAGTGGCCTTGTCATCTCTATTCAGTTGCATTCAGGCTCTAGAGACCTAAGGGGCCTCAGAATGAAGTCCGCACAATGCGCAGCCACTTTCCATGCCCTTGCCAAAGAGAAAAGAATGACCCGTGAGGAAGTGTATTCTGTGGCTCTCCACGTTTTCACCTTCCCCATTCCCTCTCCTCTCCTCGCTGTTGTTGGCGAGGGGAGCGGTATGATGGAGTGTATGCACCTGGCCAGAAATGTCAACAGTGGATAAACAGCCCCTCTCCTAGAGCTTTTTCACAAAAAGCAAGCAAAGTAGCGCTTTAGATAATGACCTAGATACTGCTCTGGAAGAGACCCATGGCGTTTGGATTAAAAGACAAGCCTTGAGAGCAGCA
Organism: Catagonus wagneri; assembly: GCA_004024745.2. Lineage (NCBI taxonomy): Eukaryota > Metazoa > Chordata > Mammalia > Artiodactyla > Tayassuidae > Catagonus > Catagonus wagneri. The sequence goes on from PVHT020000175.1 coordinate 9,688,071, forward strand.
CTTCCTACAATGAGTGGTGGCTCCATGGTTGCTATAGAAACAGATGGAGATTATGCAACTGTCCCTCCTCACATGCTTTGGGAACCAAAAAGTAGTTTATCTGGGTGTCCAGAAGTCTTCCTCAGTAGCACAGAGGTAACGTGTTGGAGGTAACACGTGTTCATGGTTTGGGCTCAACCCAGTTATAGTTATGCTTACAGCTGCTGAGTCTTCCCCGAATGACCAGAAGGGCTTAGCTCCAGTTCAGTTTGCACCCTGATCAGATTAAGATTCTCTTTGCAAATGAACACATCCTTGTGGAAGAGCAGGGTCAAGAACATGACAGGTTTGTACAGCCCAACAAAGATCAGTTTTATTAAGAAGCATGTGAACTGTAGAAGAGCCATACATATCAAGGGTCCAGATGGACCCTTAGCATCCTCTGATGGGGCCTCATGGGGCCTCGCCCTCTGGGTGGGAACTGGGATCTTGCTTCAGCCTCCCCTTCCCAGCAATTACGTAGTAATTTGGATTCAGAAGTGACAAGGCTTAACTTCTGCTTGAATTATACTTCTGAACAATTAGTATAAAGACTATTTATACTTTCATGAAGAGATTTCAATTTTAGTAAACAGGATTGGGAGGCAAAATGAAACCACTAAATATGGAAAAAAATGGAGGAATGTGAAAATATTTTCCCAAGCACCGGGTTATTGTTGTTTTTCATTTTGTTATTGCCATTCATCTTCTAAAAGGATTTTAAGTTGAGGTCACAGGTGCAGGAGACTGGTCTGACTGGTCTGGTACCTAGTTTGGAATCATTGATGATCCTCAAGAATAAGAGGCTGGTGGAGCTTGCCTCCTGGGATTTCTCCCTTAAACTGATGTCAGGAGGCTGATCAGAAAATTCCTAGAATCAACCCATCAGAACGTTTCAAAATATTTCGTTTCGTTTTAAATTTTCTCAATGAGCCCTCTGAGCTCACTCTTACAGACTGAACTATAAATGGAAAGGATCAAGGTCCGTCATTCAGCCTGTACTGTTTAAAACACAAACAAATGTACCAGCAAATGTCAATGATTTAGTCAGAAGAGGATGAGCAATAGCAGTGAGATGTATGAAAAAAAATCTGATTTTAGGCAAAAGAAAATGATCTCCAATGAGATGATTGGTATTTTCCTGCGGACGGACTTAGGTCTTCATTTTGGGACATCACCTTTGTATTGGTTTCCATGGTGTAGACACATTTGGGGTTGGTTCCAATTTGTTAAATGTCATCTGGTAAAAGTGAGTCAACCTTTTAATATTCTGTACTGATTGTTAGAATAGAGTTGTGGCTCAATGCCTCTAGTGTTTTATTCCTGTTTACATGTAATTCCTTGCCTATGAATGCTTTTATCCATATGGACACTAGATCATTTCATAATTTAATAATGCTTGGCACTATGTAAGCTCCAAAGTAACCAGAGTGCCTGGTTAGTCTGGTTATCACAGACTAATTGCCATCTCATGCCCTAGCATCGTAAAAGATATGTCTCTGGAATATGGCAACAGCCAAGGTGGGTATTTTGGAGCAGGTGGAGTTCTCGGGAGCCCTCTGAATTAGAGAGTGGCCTTGCCTACGGTGGTCCCAGGTTCTGACTCGCCACTGTCCTCCATCTCAAGGACAGTGAAATGCTGTCACTATTATTACCATTGCCTTTGCTCCAGTCTGGGGGTAAGATTCAACTTGCAGACTGAACTTGACCTTTTCTTGGCTTCCATCCTTCTCCCCCTTAACCTCAAGAAATCAGCTGACTTGCAAAGCAAACGCGCACGACCCAATTGGGAATTCTTTGGCCTAAAGGTCACCTTCCCTCCCATCCCTCTTCCCACCTCCAGCTGGTTTGCTGGACCACCTTTGCGAAAGGTCCCACGGAGCTCCCCTTCCTACCTGCCGAGCAGTCAGGGCCCTGGTAGCCCTCCTCACAGAAGCAGAGTCCCTCCTGGCAATGTCCTCGCCCACTGCAGGCGTTCAGACACCGCCGCTGGCCGCAGTCCTCACCAACGTAGCCCTCCTGGCATAGGCAGGTACCGTTGGCACATCTTCCCTTCCCGGAACAGTCCCCGGGGCACCTCAGCTCGCTGCAGTCCTCGCCTGTGTAGGCCTCTTCGCAGACACACTCCCCATCCACGCACAGGCCCCGGGAGCTGCAGTCTGTGGGGCACCGGAGCTCCGAGCAGTCGTCCCCACTGTACTCGCTGTCACAGATGCACTGGCCGTCCACACACACGCCCCGACTAGAGCAGCCCAGGGGACAGTAGGGCTCCGAGCAGTTCTTGCCAAACCAGCCTTCATGGCAGATGCAGCCACAGGACTCAAAACTGAAGTTGCCGTGGCCGCTGCAGTGGGGGATATAGTCCAGTTGTCCTGGAATGGCCAAGGAGAAGGTCAAAGGGCAACGGTGGGTTCAGGGAGGGTCAGGCAGAGATTCGCTCTCTGATCAGATTCGTGTTGCTGAGAATTAAGCTCGAGCTAGTGTGGTACATCATGGACTTCATCATATTTTCACCTAATGGGGGTTTTCTGTGCCTGGCACAGCACTGGGGGGCAAGGGTGGATGAGATCGGGTCCCTTGGCCTTCAGGAGCTCAACTTCACTGGGTCTTAGTTCTGGTGTCCTAGAAACAGACCTTAGATGAGGATTCAAGAGGGAGTGCCAGGAAAAACTGGCCAAGGTGGAGGAGAGATAGGCGGGAGGAGCCTAAGCTCGGCCATTACTGGGCAAAGTCCCAGGAGGGGTCAGTCTGGCAGGGTCTTCTGGCCACAGTGCAGGCATATTAGACCTGGGATGAAGGGCTGCCCCTTGGGGATGTTAATGCCAGGCTCGTCCATCCTCTCCCCGGGGCAGGTCAAGGAGGTCCTTGCAGCCCAAGGACGGCCCCTGACCAAGACTCTCAGGTGCTTGCTGTGGGTACTGAAGGGGCTCTCAGGGGATGTAGGCTGAGTACCGGGCCTGGTGTGCAGGGCAAGGTCATATATGCTGCAGGCCCATCCCTCGTCCTCCACTTCCTGCCTTCGCACTAACTCTGCGCCTTCATCATTGCTCAGAACCAGGGTCACTTCTAAGGCTTCCCAGAACTGGTCTCATTTAGTGACTGTTTACTGCGATCTCTTTAGGATTCTACGCATTATCTCCTGCCTTAGCCCTTACCACGCTGTAACTCCAGATGTGTCTGTCTAGCACAAATCAAACAAACTTACTAAACAAACCCAAAACCAGAACCTGCTTGGCATCCTTCTCTGCCCTTGGGGATATGAAGTCAAGCAAGTTACATCCTTGTTTGATTCTGTCCCTTCACGCCATCCCCAGGGCCTGAAAGAGTACCTCACTGACGCAGTTAATGTGGCTCTTCCTTGCAGGTTTTTTTGCCTTGTCTGCCAGGGAACCTAGGGGGAAGCTGGTCAAAAGCCCACTCATAGAAGCCCCCCAGCCTCCTGGGCAGCAAAGAGCCCATGTCCATGGACATGGACTATGCCTTCCCCGTATATTCCCCAGTTCAGTTGAAAAAGTGAACTGAACGCAGAGTTCTCACTGAAGAACGAGAGACTGAACAGCAGGACTTTGTCCTCTCAGCTTCAGATTGGTTATTTATAGCTTTAGTTAGGAGGAGGAGAAGGAGGTGAGAAAACCCAGGAAACATTTCACTACTCAAAGACTGCCCCCAGTCTTGGTGTCTCAGCACCAGTGTGTTGGATATCACTCTCCACACGTGGGCCATCCAAGCCCTGGGAAAATGTCACTCCTGCCACTTCTTTCATCCCCGGGCAAGTGTGAGATAGTAGACCCACAGAGGTAAAAGCTTGAACCCAAGATAGTAAGACATGGCCCTCTTCTCATTAAAGAATAAACTGCATTGGTCAAAGGTGCCTTTCAGGTGAAAGAAGCTGGACGTAAAAGGGGACAGACGCACTCTCTGCTCGTTGTGGGTCAGCTGATAATGGCTACTGGAAATAATGGAAAGCCAGGCTTTCCTCCGAAGAGAGGCTTTTCTATTTGATAACTCCTGTTCCTTTTCTATTTAATCACTCCTGTTCCTTCTAATAACAATCCTCTCACCAGCTATTGATGGAGAAAGGAAGGCATGGGTTGGGTAACTTGCTTGTCATGAGCTGGTAGGTAGCAGAGCCAGGATCTGAAGTCAGGAAGTCTGGCTCTGAAGTTGTAATGACTTCTCCCAGGGAGATCCAGATCATCATTCCTAGGTGTTGCTAGTCAGGGAGCGGGGGAGGTTGGAGGTACAACTCCTGGGTAACTCAGCCTCTGGGGGTGACGGCTTGTAGTAAGCTCTGTGAGTGGGTGTGTGCGTGCATGCACACCTGCGTGTGTTCAAGGAGCGGGGCGGGGGTTGGAACTTCTGTCTTGCTAGAGAAGATGGGGCCAGGTGCTCTGAGACCTTAATGACTATCCTTTCCTCAGATGGGAGAGAGGCTGAGCGAAGCGCGCAGAGCACCGGCGTCCTCTAGTCCCCCGGGTTAACATGGATAGATATCAGTTTAACAGCCTGTGAAAACCAAAGATGAATGAAGACAGACATCAAATTCCCTGCTCGCTGCAGAAGTTGCTGTGCCAAACTGATGTACTGTTACCTGACTCATCCCCCCAAAATCAGGTTAATGTATTTCAAACCGGCTCCGCGCTGTAGAGAATCTCTAAGTCAGGTCCCCCAGGAAGGGCCACATTTGGATCTTAGAGGCAAATTAACAGAGAGCTACAGACTGGGGCAGCTTTTCCCCTCTGTGTGTAAAGAGGTGCCAGGTTTCACGGGGAGTGGCTGCTTGCCCCCATGCCCTCATTCACTCTCCCTCTCTGCTCAGCGCCCTCCCTTCCCTTCTGGCTCCCGGGCTCTACCTGTGGCTGCACTTGCTTGGCAGCAGTTGCTGTTGCACTGGTCCCGGAGCACCGACACCTCCCTCTCCAGCATCTCGATGCGGCTCAGCAGCTCCTGCAGCACCTGGGCCGAGCTGGCACACGGGCAGGCCTTTTTAGGGAGGTTGATCCTGTGGGTGAAGGTGACCTGGTTCTCGTGGTCCGAGGTCTGGCCCGTGTACTCCGCCAGCACCTGGTCTTCGGTGCTCACCTCCTGCTCAGCTGAGGCCTCCAGCCCCGAGGAGCAGAGGCTGTCCAGGGGCACGTTGATGTTGTACACGTGGTTGAAGACCACTGGCTGCTCTTTGCCGGATGTGTTGTAGCTGGCCGTGCCTCCTTCCTCCTCCACCGCCTGTCTCTGGACCCTTTCGGTGGTGACCTCCAGCTGACACTCCGAGGGCTTGAGCATGGAGCCCAGAAGGATCAGGTTGACGCCAATGAGCATGTTCTTCAAGACCACTGTTTCCCCGTCTGCCCCCATCCTCTCAGCAGAGCCCCAGGTTCAAGACCGGCCTGCAGCAGAAAGCGTGGAGTTATGGAAATCTGCAGGAGAAACCAAGGAACCAGATGGCCTCTGAGACCTGCCCCCAGGGCACTTCATCACACTCAGTCCTACAAAGCTAAAGGATAGGCAGTTAAGATTTCAAGGGAAGGGTTGGGAAGGGATCGCTAGGGCATGAAAGCCCAGAGCTTCGCCCCTTAGAAGAACGAGTCCCTGAAAATGGACCCTGCTTCCGTAGAAGGACATTTTGACTTCCTAAAGGGCTCATCTAGAATGTATGAATCTGGCCTCCACAGTGGGCAAGAAGTTCCAGCAAAGAGCACATGCAAGGACAGGGGCTCTATGCATAGGCTCTTCCTCCAAGAATTTCCTTTCACTTCTGGATAAGAATTAGGATGAAGGGTACCAGGGAATCTTGGGCATCCCCTCATATTTCCCCAGATATTTATTACGAAGCGGCCCCGCCAGCTCCTTCAAAATAACTTGTTAACTCCTCTAAGCTCATCTATTCAAAGCAAGTTGACTTTAGAATAACTAACCAGGCAAATAATATAGTTCCAGGTAATTGTGGTTGTTAATAATCCGTGGGTACATTAGTGATTATCTGGGACCGAGTGAGCCGAACTTTCTTTTAATCTTCTCATTAGTATAGTCCCAGTGATTTGTAACCACAGGGTGCCTTTCTTCCCAGGTCCTGTTTAAATTGCTAAAATAATGAATTAGCTCCACTGCTGGTTACCTAGTCACCAGGAACCATGAAGAATGATAAATTTACTGTAATGCAAATCAGTTTTACAGAAATTATAATGCTTTTGTATTCCCTGTGTAAAAGAGAAAAGAGGCTTACAAACTTTGGTTCTGAAGGTAAGGTTAGAGCTGCTAAGAAGATAAAGGAACAAGGAGTGGAGTGAGTGTGAATATGAGTTGGGGAAAAAGGCAATAAATGACAGCTGACATCAACTAAACGTGTAGTCTATACAGATTGTGCTCTGCACCTCCCACGTGATCTTACTGGATCCTCAGAACAACCCTATGATGGTCCGAGGTGATTATCTTCATCTTGTAACAGAGTGAATCCTGCCTAGAAAGCTTAAGATTTGAATGCAGGTCTAACTCTTAAAGCCATGTTCTTAACTGCTAAGCTCCGATGCTTTTCCTGACAGGCATGTTCAATCTTCTATAATCTCTGATGGGAACTGTGTTAGAATATTGAGATTAGAAAGTTTTGCTAGATCCAGTGTTCCTTCCTCCGTGAAGCATTCTGCTTTCACTTTTTCACCTGTTTCTTCATCTCTTCTCCCTAGTGTAGGCTAAGTCCATCCCCCACTCTTCCATAAACCTCTTCTGACAGCATTTGCTGCACTAGACCATGGGCTTCCTTGGTCTGCTTCTGCCCCTGCCACCTCCCAACCCCACCCCCCATCCCCGACTGCTAAATCAAATCAGATCAGACCTCATCTTATCCATAACATTAGATATGTGTCCAGGAGAGCAGACATGCTCAGTACCATGGTTGTTGAATGAATAAGTGGGTAGATACATAGAAGGATGAATAAACTGATGAATTAATGAATACATGCCCAGTGAGCAAAAGGTTGAATCCTTCTCCAACCCATTTAATCTCTTCCATTATCCTCAAGTTATTCACTATTCAGTTTCAGTTCAACTGGACAATGTCTGAGGGTTTATTCTGAGTAACTATATTAGTGACTAATATATGAAAACCATGTCTTATTACTTAGTCCTTATATTATATATTGGACTAAAATCTATCTCTGTTTCCAATATGATGAGGAAGCAGAACAGGGTAGAGCTGTTAAGATTCTGGACTCTGGGGAGTTCCCACTGTGGCTCAGCAGAAATGATTCTGACTAGTATCCATAAAGATGCAGGTTTGGTCTCTGACCACACTCAGTGGGTAAAGGATCCGGTGTTGCCGCAAGCTGCAGTGGAGGTCACAGATGTGGCTTGGATCTGGCGTTGCTGTGGCAGTGATGTAGGCTGGCAGCTGTAGCTCTAATTTGACCCCTAGCCTGGGAACTTCCATAGGCTGCAGGTACAGCCCTAAAAAAAAAAAAAAAAAAAATCTGGATTCTGGAGCCGGACTGCCTTGTCTTCCCCTATCCAAGGACTACCCTGAAATCACTGGAACATGTGAGACATCCGGTCCATCAGTAGGCAGCAGGCAAACATTAGCACAACTTTACTCAAAGAAGGGTGAGGTTCTTGGAGTGATGTGGGAGGCGGTAATCCATTGGCTACATGCAGATGAAGTAAATCCACCTTGGGGCTAGATGGAGTGACATTTCTAAACCAAATTGCCCTCCAGACTGTAAGCTCTTTTCAAGTCCCCCCCTATCTGAGGCATTACTTGCCTTCCCATTTTCAGATGATCTGGGCATCGCAGCCTTGGAGTGGCACTCTGCCCTTATATTGTGGAAAGTTTCTCAGGAATGGCTCTGATATAAGTCACTTACATTTACATTTAAGGCTAAGGACCCTTAGCCATCTCACTTGCTAAACGAAAGTCGGTTTCTTGATCTGAGTTGATGTTGCTGAATAGCTTTTTTTTTTCCCCCTGGGAATCATAAAATTATCATGTAACATCTATAGCACTTAACCTAGCTTTTTGCACAAAGCAGACACTCAATAAATAAAGAAAGAATAAACAACATTATAAATGAAAGGGACACAAGCGATAGGAAAATTAAAAGGGAAAAACGTAAGGTTCTACACTGAAATCCAAAGCAACAACTACAGTATTATATATGGGGAAAACAGTACAGCTTTATGTGTGAAAAACACAGGATTTTAATCAGTAATCAAACCGACTATGAATTAGTCAACTGTGTGATTTTTATAACCTCTAAAATCTTATTTAGACTCAGGCTTTATTAATCGAAATGTAGACTAGGATGAATAGGCGGCTGTTTTGCTCTGTACTGAACTTGTCATTGATTACTTCTGGGTGGCAAGGATGCTGAAGGTACTCAAAATCTTGTCATAAGAGAGGGAGGAATTTAGCATTTTGGTCCAGAGAGGTGATGACTCTGGAGGGGTATTTTTCCTTCATCATTCATTCCTCTGACAGATGTTTATTAAGCCCCTACTATATGCTGGTTCCTTCGTTCACAGAGGTTACATTTAAGTGTATGTGAGTGGAGAGGGCAAGTCAGATAATAATTACGTATATCATATAGGATGCATATCATATGGTATTTAACATATGTCAAGGTAACATTCATTTATGGTGGTGTTGTGTCATCAAGTGGTTACTGCTGCAAAGAGAAACAAAAGGAGAGAAGAGGGCAGAGGAGCTACCGGGGCAGGCAGATTCTGTGGATATTTTATGGAGCCCGGCCAGGGAACACTTGTCTGATAAGGACCACTGAGCAGAGACCTGAAAGAAGTGAGCAATAAGCTCAGCAGATGGCTGAGAAAGTGCATTCCAGCCACAGGGAACAGCAAGTGTGAGGGCTCTGAGGCAGGAGCTGGCCTGGTGAGTTCGAGTGACACTGAGACTGGGGTCAAGTGAATGAGGGAGCAGACGTGGGGAGATAAGGTCAGAGAATGAGTCGGGGCCCGATTGGAGAAGGCCTCGTGAACCCCTGTAAAGACTGACTTTTCCTATGGATGTATGGTCAGTGTTCTCAAATCATGACCTAGTCCCTGTCCTTGGGAAACTCTCTGTTTCATGAAAGAGATAGAAACACAGGTAAATATAAGGACAATGCAGTATGATCTTTACCATGACCGACAGACACACCCAATGTCCCAAGGGCTGGAGGTGCATCAACTCCAATCTCTCCCTCCATCCGCCCTCTGCACTCTTCCTCTGTGTCTGTGTCTTCTTTCAAGGACATCAGTCATATGGGATTAGGGGCCCAACCCTCCAGCATGACCTAATCCTAACGAATCACATCTGCAAGGACTATTTCCAAATAAGGTTACGTTCTGAGGTACTGGGAGTAGAACTTCAGCATATCTTCCTTGTAGGGCATAAGTCAGTCCATGGTAAATACCAAGAGTGAACTGAGCATCTACCAGGCACCCAGCTAAGCATTTCCCTTATGTTATTTTATTCATTCCTGACAAACAACCCTATATATAGGCCAGGGAGGAGCGATATTTAGGAGTCAAGAGATTTTAGGCCTGTTGTGGCTTGGGCAACAACCAATCAGAATGGGGCATCCATCCATCAGGCCTGCTGTAAACAACCAGCAGGGCCCTGTGCCGATTTCACCGTGATGGTAGGTCCTCTTTCAATTTCCATTACTTGAGACAAGGAAAGTGAGTTTCAGGCAAGGCCAAGGAACGTGACCGAGACCACACAGCTAACGAGCACAGGAGCCAAGATCGAACCCAGGTCTTGCTGACCATAGTCTGTACTCTTAACTGCTGTTTTTCAGCCAGCTTTAATTAGCAGCCACATAGCGCTCTCACGAAAAGACTTAGAACTCTTACACATCAACACTCTCCTCTCCCGGGATCAGATTTAGGACGTCCTGACAGTGACGGCTTTTCGCTTAATGTTTTCTCCACCAATCCAGGAGACTACCCCAGAAATTGCTTCAGCCTCTCACCCTGGAGGGAAAGCCTGTCTGCTGGTTCATTATTTAAAAGTGCCCAGCCTCCATCATGTCCCAAAGAAACAAGAGCCGTGCTAAAACAGTAAACCTTGATCCTAGAGGGGTTGGGAGTCAGTTTTTACATTTGCCCTTTCCCAGGACAGTTCCCCACCTGGCAGTAGTTACAGAAAATCGTGGCCTGCCCTGGCCCCCTCCAGCTTCATTCACTTCTCTAAGCTCCCACTGGCGTGTCCCCCACCAGCTCAGTCACTAATCGCTGTTAAGCACACCCGTGGACCTCTTTGCTTCTGTGTGTATCTCCATTTGCATTTGGCTAAGGATGCTTCCTGAGGGCAGGCGGGGGGCGGGGGAATGCATGACCTGGGAGGCTTCATTTTTCTCATCTCATCTGAAGCCTGTTGGGGGAGGAAGGGGAACAAAACCCATGCTTATTTAATGCTTACTTAAAAAGCATACCCTTAGTTTTGCAAAGCTCATGTTATTCAATAATCATTTCAAAGTAGCTTCTCTTTCTCCTGTCCCTGAAAACTTCCTTCTCTGGCTCCATTCATTCTCTACCTCCCCCTCCCGTTCCCCTGGATCACACAGAATGCGGACTATTCTATAGGTGGTCTTTCTGTGGCACCCTTCGGTGATGCTGCTGGGCAGATTTTTGCAACTTCCTCCAAGGGAGAGCTGGTCTAATCCTGTGGCATATCCAAGAGTGCCATGTTTGATGTGTTTGTCTCCACTGCAGGGGCCTGCTTTGAGACCCATGATCTGGCTTTAGTGAGAGGTGGTGGCTGCACCTCTAAGCTGGATGCAAAATCTCTGGCATTCAAACAGCTTAGGGGCCCGGAGGGGACCAGCAGAGCCCTTCTCCTCCCTCACTCTCTTCCCGTCTCTCAGATAAGTCATCCGACTAGAGCTGGCAGACTCAAGGGTAGATGCAGACCAGTCCATCAAAGGATGAAGTGATGGCGAGAGAGGGAGAAAGGGGAGACAAGTAGAGACGCAGAAGAAAAAAATGGTGGAGCGCCATGCTAGAGAGAGGAAAAGACGAGAGTTCTACAGATCGAGGGAGAAAAGATAAACCCAAGGGGCAAATAATATACTCAAGGTTTGATGATACACTGACAGCTGTGGGCAAGACAGGTAGCTAGTGACCCTCCAAATGAGAGGGCAAGCCAGTTGCAGTAATTTTACAGATTGATACTCAAGAAATCTGCACGGTGTCGTTGATTCATTTCCTCCATGCCAGCTTCCTCATCAATATAATTATCATGATGGGTGCCAGAGGTATCTCTGGGTTGTTTGTAAGAGGCAAGCGGACAGCTGGATGGTCCTCCAGGCCCAGGTGATGCCGTGTTACCGAGGTGGGCGCTCCTCTCCTGGGCAGCCGGCGGGGAGGGCTCGGGGTGCCCCAGCGTGGCCAAGTCTTGCCTCCAGTTTAAGGTGTTCTTAAGTGGCTTTTCTCCCCTTTGCCCTCCTCCACGTGCCTTCTCCCACTGAAGAGCTTTGCTGCTGTTATAGATAATATTCTGGGAGCCATCACCTTTGCACAGGCTCAGAGGAGGAGAGAGCTAGTCTCCAGAGGGTGGGATACAGAGAGGGAGGGAGGTTGGGGAGGTGATGACAAGGGGAGAGGAAAAGACATGGAAGCTATGTCTTTGTGGTTTTCCCTTTTTTTTTTTTTCACTCCTAAAGTCAAGGAAGGGGTGAAAGAGAAACACGGACAGAGGAGCCTCAGGGGAGACGAAAAAAAAAAAAAAACGAGAGAAAGAGGAAAAATGAGTGTGTAGCTGTTGGGCAGGTAAGGAGAGTTGATCTCCAGAAGGGTGGGTGGCCAGCGCTCTGTCTGGGTTTTCTAGCTTCTGCCAACCTTTGTCCCCACGCTGCCCCTAAGGGTGATTTATAAACCAGAACTGTATCTGTGAAAAAAAAAATGACACTTTTCCTGTGCTTTTTATAAAGTTAGAATTAGTTTAAAAATAGTTCCCTCCCTCCCTGCCGTTGGGATGCTCAGTCACTGGAGAAAGAGGGTAATTATGAAAGACGAGAGTGTAATGTTATTACCGCCGGCCCCATTGTGTCAGCGGAGGCAGCGTCGGGGCTGCTGGGAGGACTCGGCCTCTGTCTCCATCAGCACTGGGCCTTTATTGGGCCTGTCAGGTTTCTGAAAAGAACCCGAGGGCAGAAAGCTCCCCGCAGACAGGACTCCTTGGCTGGTCTGGAGCTGTCAGGGGGGACTTGTGTGGAGGAGGTGTGAGGCCCGGCTGGGGCGTTGCCTCCTGGTCCCCGCCCCCACATCTCCTGGACCATGTGTTTCCTCCATGTGCCCCACGCAGGATCTACAGGCAGGGTCGCTGGTTCTGAATGTGATGGAGCCACATTCATGGTTCGGCATAAAGGGTCAGCTGGGTGTATTTTTGTGTGTCCGTGCAGGCTGGAAAACCTGCAGAGGCTGGGCGGAAGAATCTGGCTTTGGGTCTGTCCTCTGGCACTGTATTGTACTATCTGTGAGAATTCTAATTGACGTAGCTTCTCAGAGCCGTTCCTTCTTCATCTGCAAAATGGGCCCCCGGATATCAATCAAGAGAAGAACACCAAGGGAGTAATAAAATCTCCCCATTGGAAGCGAGGGTCAGATCATTCTGGTGTGAATTCCTGCTTTACCACACAGGTGGCGTGGCTGGGCAGGTTGTTACCGCTGGGGGGCGCCTGTTTCTTTTGGGGGAAGCTAAGGTTTGACTGTCTGCTGTCTGGGTTTCCGCGTGATTTTTGGTAAATAGAGATGCTATTTTGGTGAGAATTTATCCAATTTTTCTGTCCCAGAGAATTCTTAACATCTGTAGAGCATTTGTATATATCTATATATATACATATATGTATACACACATATATATGATATATGACCGTATATAGGCAGTTTTATGTACATATATTTACATAAAACTGGTTTATATATATGACTATATATACACACATAAATAGAACTATATGTATATGATTCTATTTGTGTGCGTAGCTGTATGTATATATGTATACATATGTATATGGTTACATACATACGTATATATAACCATGTATCTAATATGGTTATATATATTTATATATGTAAAAACATGTGTGTGTATATATATATATATATGCACACACACACACACACACACGTACATATATAGTTCTATTTGTGTGTGTATATGTAGTCATAAATACATATACATAGGTTCGAAGATATGGAGCCCCATTTAATCCTTTTAACAGGCAGTGGGTTTATTCCAATTTTATAGACAAGGCTCAAGGGATGGGAGTGATTTTCCCAGTCACACACAGTGAGTTAGAGCCAAGCTAAATCCCGAGGCATATATCCGGACTCTCAGTGTGGTCATAGAAGCCACAACCTCCCTCCATCAGCCACCTTTGTCCTTTGAAAGTAGGTAGGATATAAATAATGAATTCCCAATTAATCTCCACCATTTTGGTTTAAACATTCTTCCCAGAGCCTGACCTTTTGCTATCGTTAATATCTATTTTTCATCCGTGTTTCTTGAGCTGGGAGAACAGTATGTCACCATTTGCTATTCAATTATTCTTCTTGAATGGTCATCATACTGCTTTTCATCTTTCTCTTCTTTCCATTTAATAAAACTGCAAAGCAAAGTCTTTTGTAAGAAAGATGGCCACTCAGACTGCAGCCCAAATAGATGATTTCAGTTTCTCACCCAAGCTACTCCATAGAACAGATTAAGAAATTGGTTTGGAATATAATAAGTGGTCTCTGCCCTCACGGGGCTTATAATCTAGTTGAGAGGACTAGGGTCATACATGTGAAACCAAAGGCAAGGCAAGGCAGGCCACAAACTGAAGGCCACTCATTTTAAGTTTAATAGATGCTCCTCACAGTGTGGGAGAAGTGACCAGGAAAGACTTCCTGAAGAAGTGGTGTTCCAGTACAGATGAAGAGGGGAAGCGGGAAGGTGGATACGAGTTGTGGGGAGCAGGTGGGGAGAGGGGGCATAGGGTGTGGCATAAGCAGAGTTGACTGAAGCCTCAAGGCCAAATGTAAGGAAGTTCTTCCTCTGAAGGGACCATCTTCAGTCTTCATGAAGGTTTAATATAAATTAAAACTATATTATGAATATTTAAGTTTGTTATGGCTAAGAAGATGTAGTACATACAAACGATGGAATATTAGCCATAAAAAATAACGAAATAATGCCATTTGCACCAATATGGATGGACTTAGAAATTATCATACTAAGTGAAGTAAGTCAGACAGAGAAATCAAATATATGAGATCACTAATATGTAGACTCTAATAAAAAATGTTATGAAAGAATGAAACAGAAATAGACTCAAAGATTTTGAAACCAAACTTATGGTTACCGGAGGGGAAACGGTGGTGGGGTGGAAGATAAATTAGGAGGTTGGGATTGACATATACACACACTATATATAAAACAGATAAGTATCAAGAACCTACTTATAGCACAGGAAAATCTACTCAATACTGTGTAATAACCTATGTGGGAAAAGAATCTGAAAAGGTGAATCTGAAATATGAATCTAAGAAGATTCATATTTATGTATATGAATAATTGAATCACTTTGTTGTATATCTGAAACTCACACAACATTGCAGATCAACTATTTTCCCAATAATTTTTTTTAAAAAACTATATTGTGAGGATGTATGCAAATAATCCCTACATGCCCTGTGTGTGCCTATGAAATGTGCCCATCATGTCTTAGCAGTGTTTCCAGGACTTAGCAGATGTCCAGAAGCCCAACTTGGGGCCAGGCCAGTTTATAAACATGGGCTCAGAACTTCTAATTAATTATCACTATAAATATAGGAATCATTTGCTTGATTACTTGGACTTTTAAACCTTTTAGAAACAAGCTTAGAAGCAGTTACCTGGAGAAATTATGCTCAATCCTATCCGGGAGACCAGATAATTCATTTGCTCTAAAAATACCTAATGACAGATTCAAATGTCAAATTCATGCTGTTTCCAATTATATGACATAGCTATATTGGAATTGATCCTTCTAGAAGGGACCGAATAATTGCTTTAATATTGGATATCCATTGATATCTCCAGATGACATGTATGTTGGAGGCGGCAACTTATGAAAGCTCAGCTCTTGAGGTCTAAAGGAGTTATTTACTTTATTTTGCAAATTATGTGTTTTTAAGCATGAAGTAACACCATCCTGACCCAAAGACTACACGCAGGTGGATTATATTTTCTAGTGCATGAAATAACATTTTCTAACTGAAATTTGCAGAAGCTCTGAGGGTCCAGATATATGGAGCACAACCTGCTTAATTAAATTCAGTTATACCCTGATTGCATGCCAGGAACTGGGCTCAGTTCCATTCACGATGTCAGGAGTGAGCTAGAGAAATCTCAGGTAACTCCTTTTGTAACTAGGAGGAAGGTACTTACGTAATAAGAATAAATAGCACAACCTGATAAGTACCATGTCTGAGGTATTGAGAAATTCTTCCAGGAACCCAGCAGAAGGAACCGTTTGAACTGCAAAACTCTGGAGAGAAGTCTCAATGGAAAAGGTGGCCTTTGAGCTGGGTCTTGAAGAATTAGATTTTGAAAGGAGGCATCAGGGGAAAAGGCAGGAAAGTGAGTGAGGAATAAAAAATGAGAAAAATCATGCTTGAAGAAAGGCAGTTTCTAGGGTGGAAGGGCAGGGGTGTTTGTGTGCTTTCAGGGTGAGTGTACTAAGAAGATGTCCAGAGAGCCTTGCTGGGCATCTAGAAGTTTCCTCAGTATTCTGTGGGCTGGTTGAACCTCAGTATTTTTTAAGCAGGGCATGACGTGATTAAAGAAATGCTTTAACACCTGGAGTTGCTGTTGGCCCCAGAGATGAATTCTAATCTGAAAAACTCAAAAGATTTTTTTTTCTGCTTGTCGTTTATCTTATTTTGCAGTTATTCAGTCGGTCAGGCCCAGATTAGCCTTGCTCATTACTTTAGAGAGTGGCTTTTCAGGGTACATAATTTCTTAAATTCCTTTCTTCTCACTCTCTGTCTTGACTAAGTGCATTTTGCTCTCCATTAAGTTATACTGCATCATCTCTGTTCATTATTGTTAAAAGGGGGCTTCAGCAGAATTCAAATGTTGTTTTATTAACTGCTGCATCCAGGATATGTATTGTAAAATACTGGACTTTAAAATGTTTTCAATCCAAATAAGGTTGAGAATTGACTGTGTAGCTACAAGCTGTTGCCTTTCTGACAAATTGAGGATGCGGACGGCACTGAGGAGGCTGAGTGTAGCCAGGCTTTGGTAAGCTAAGCACAGTTTGGAGGGTTCCCAGAGCCCATGTATGATCCATTTAGGGTACAAAAAAGCCCACAATAAGATGCAGAAGGTCCCCAGTGGGCTGGGGTTGAAGCCTGAGATAACTTGTGCCTGGCATCGTCTTTCTTTGATGGGCGTTCTCCTTCAACACAGCAACTCTCTTTGCTCCCTGGCCTGTGTGCACGGCCTGGCCCGCCCTCCTCTCCTGCATCCACAGTTCTGGGGTTCTCCCATTTGCCCTTCTACATCCTCTCTCCGCCCTTCTCTTCCTGGATCTGATCTTTCTTGGTAGTGACCTTCCTTTTCAGCTAAAGGAGGCCCCCAGCAGAGGACCAGCTTCTCCATCCAGAGAGGACTGGGGTCCTGGATACTGGCTCAGCAGAAGGACGTTGTTTCTCTCAAGGTGACCTCCTCTACATGACTGACTGTCTTTCCAGGTTCTGGAAGCCTCTCTGCCAAGTCCCCTCACCTCCTTTGAGGCTTAAAGATGGTGACCTCTCCACTTCTACTAACCTCAGATGGCCTGAGTGCAGAGTCCTTCCTGACTGGCTGTCAGGTGCTCACCCCAACAGGTACCCACGGGGGCCTGGCTTCCGGGGAAGGGCTGTTTACCCCAGGCATTTCCTCTGGCCCCAACTCTGCTTAAAACGTACCTGTCCTCTGTGCCTCCTTCCCTCAGCAGTCAAATGCCAAAGTAATACAAGCGACAGTGTTGGCTATAAATTAACACCTTCTGAAAACCTCTTTGGAAACAGGTAGGCCTTAAACCATAAATAACAGTGACATTTTCATTTTAACAACAGCCTGCAACTAACCTAACAGTGGACATGGTTCAGGGAGGTTTCATGCTGTAGCAGAGGATAAGATTCATTGCCTGTAAAAGGTTTCAGCATTTTTTTCTCACATTGATCTTTCTACCTTTTCCCCTGTTGGAGAGCACTAAAGTGAGTCAGAGTGACAGGACACCTGGCATCTGCAGAGCTCATGGTGGTTTTCAAGATGCTTTCCTAAACAGAATCTCGGTGGGTCCTTCTGTGAATTTTGACAAGTATGTAAGGTGGGTATATTGCCCCAGGTTACAGATGAGTAAAACTGAGGTGTGTTCCTATGAATAACAAGCCATAAGGCTGCTATTAGAGAAATCAGGTCTTCTGAGGAAAACTTGAGCAATTTACCTCTGATAAATTTACAGTGTAAACAGGAATTTGGCTCACATCTCGAGTTTGCTTTTCTAATGGGGAAACTGGAAGAGTACAATGATAGGGGAAAAAAATCATAATAAAGGCATGGGTTTATTTATTTCTCAGCAAGAATGTATTCTTGGAGTTCCCTGGTGGCTCAGCAGAAACTAATCTGACTAGTATCCATGAGGACGCAGGTTCGATCCCTGGCCTTGCTCAGTGGGTTAAGGATCTGGCGTTGCCGTGAGCTGTGGTGTAGGTTGCAGACACGGCTCATATCTGGCATTGCTGTGGCTGTGGTGTAGGACAGCAGCTACAGCTATGATTTGACCCCTAGCCTGGGAACCTCCATATTCCTTGGGTGAGGCCCTAAAAAGACCAAAAAAAAAAGTATGTATTCTCTAAATTAAAAAATGGTTGCAGGCTTTTACCTTTTCAACTCTTTGGCCATTTATAGGTGCTTTAATAAACAGTTGCCTGGGGTGGGGGGGGTCTGTGTATGGGGGTGGGTGGGTGCGGTGGGCAGCCATTGACTCTGTCTGCGGGGCTGGTGGGGTCTGAGAGGAGAGTGGGTGAAGGAACCCAAGCTGCTTTGGGCAGAGGGAACCTTTGTGTTTCTCCGTGGATTTACTCAACTCTCCTACTAGAGGGTTGGAGGACTGTAGCCCAGGAAGCTCTCAGATTCCCTTAGTAACAACTCAAAGGTGGAGCCTTTCTCTGGAGTTTGTAATGGGACGACCCATCCCTTTGATCCTAGTTTGCATTATCAAGCCAGGATTCCTGCAGGGAAAACATTTATGAAAGAGTTCTCCCTGCTGATGCACCTGGTGGGAAGCCCAGCACAGGTGAATTCTTTCCCAAGTGGGCTCTGAGAATTTCCCATGCTTTATCCTGTGTTTGAAGACAATTAAGAAGCAGGCAGTGACGTGCCTTCCTACTGTTCTGGGATGTTATAACTTCTTTAGCCTAGACCCACCAATGTGCACAGAATGATCCGAATTTGATCTATGAGTCCACAGTATTTAAATCAACAATGAATATTTACTACCTTCCTCCAAACTAGCAGGCTCCCTGGGCTTTTCTTAGAAGGCTGAAGATGTGAGGCTGGCTCTGTCCAGACCAGTAGCTTTCAATTAGGACAGGAATCTCTCTATCACCTTCACCTTCACATATAACTGCACGCCCCAGGCTTTGTGCATTCCACCCCATTGCGATATGTGTGCATGGCGATTGTATATAAATAATAAGTAGGGCTTTCTCTGACTGACACCGGCGTATTCCAGGCAATGCCAGGCATTCATCCAAGGGTATTTCATATCAACTCGTTTAATCCTCGCAGCAACCATATGAGCTTGTATGATTTCCCCCATTTTACAGATGAGGAACCTGAGTCACAGAGAGGTTAAGTGACTTGTCTAAAATCACAAAGCAGACAAGATCGGGCATGTTCATGGTGGTGTGGACAAACTAATGTCATTTGTAGCAACACGGATGGAACTAGAGATTCTCATATTAAGGGAAGTAAGCCAGGAAGAGAAAGACAAATACCATATGATATCACTTATGTGTGGAATCTAAAATATGGAACAGGTGATCCTATCCAAAAAGGAAAAAAAAAAAAAAAAA
>PVHT020000175.1:9707265-9740001 GCA_004024745.2 Catagonus wagneri
AAGCAGACAAGATCGGGCATGTTCATGGTGGTGTGGACAAACTAATGTCATTTGTAGCAACACGGATGGAACTAGAGATTCTCATATTAAGGGAAGTAAGCCAGGAAGAGAAAGACAAATACCATATGATATCACTTATGTGTGGAATCTAAAATATGGAACAGGTGATCCTATCCAAAAAGGAAAAAAAAAAAAAAAACAAAACAGAAACAGGTCATAGCCAAGGAGAGAAGACTAGGGGTCCCCAGGGGAGAAGAGGGAGGGAGTGGGATGGATAGGCATTTTGGGTTTTTTGGAATGTGAACTTTATATTTGGAATGGATGGGCAGTGGGATCCTACTGCACAGCACAGGGAAATGTGTGTGATTGGGTCACTTTGTTGTACAACAGAACCTGCAGAAACATTGTAAATCAGCTATACTTTAAATAAAAAAGAAGAAATAATAAAAGAAAAGAAAAAAATAAAATCACAAAGCATTTAAGCAAGGGCACCAAGATTCCAACTCTTTTGTCAAGGGTTATCTCTGTCCAGTGGGTCTGGCAGTCTCCATAGAAGAAAGAATCTGTGACAATAATCTCCCTCTCTGGAGTTCCCATTGTGGCACAGTGGAAACAAATCTAACTAGTATCCATGAGGATGCAGGTTCAATCCCTGGCCTTGCTCAGTGGGTTAAGGATCCGGTGTTGCCAGGAGCTGTCGTGTAGGTTGCAGACAAGGCTCAGATCCCCCATTGCTGTGGCTATGGTGAAGGCTAGTAGCTGCGACTCCTATTCGACCCTTAGCCTGGGAATTTCCATATGTGGCAGGTTCAGCCCTAAAAAGTAAAAAACAAAACCGAATAAACAAAAACACTCCCTCTCTGTGCTCAAGTGGAGTTTGTTACTATGCTTATCACAATAGTAACCTGCAGAGTTGTTTTCTTCCCCCGCAAGAAGGCAGGTCTAAAATCTAGTTGTCTTTGGTGGCAGCTTATGGCACAGATTCGGGGGTCTATTAGACCCTCTCTTTCTCTGAACACACACATGCACAAACAGGAGCTGTGGTTCCAGCCTTCTTTACCCACTCAGGTGTCTGCATGTTCCCCCAGCCTGGTTTTTCCTGCTCCCAATGTTTCTGAAACGTTCCTCTGCAGTGTTAGCCACCACTGCTGCTGGGAGTGTGTGAGGTGACCCTGAGGGGCCAGAGGACACACTCTGCTGGCCATCAGCACAGTTTATTGCTAGGGCAGCAAACGCCCTGCCTCCCTCCTTCCAGGCTCTCATGCTGACAGCTTCAGGATTATAGGTCTTCCCCACGCGTTTATTGTGATTACCACTACCTGTCACATTGTTTCTTATTATTGACCTTGGTACCTGTCAGACCGCTCACACGCCCTCATTGTCTTTACCTGCCACACGTCCATCTTTGCTGAAAGCCTGATTTCTCTGATTACTGAGGACTGTCAGTTTCTCACGGATTTACTTGATTCCTCTCAGGAGTGAAGGGGTGCTTTGTGGCCGTCTTTGCCCTTGGACTTAATGGAGGTTGTTAGCCATGAGCCAGGTCATAGATGGTACTCTCCAGGGGGCCACGTCTGGGAGATTTTAGCGAGTGGAGTCACTTCCTGCCGGGGGGCTCAGGACCCTGCCTCGAAGAAAGCATCTTTCTGGGTCTCCTGCCACTTCCATGTAGTGGCTTTCTGAGCTTGAGCAAGTCATGTGACTGCTCTGAGTCTCACTTTCCTTATCTGTGAAGCGGGAATTATTTAGGCTGAGAATCAAGCCTATGTGAAAATATTGCATCAACTATGAAGTGGCACATAATAGGAGGGACGGTTTCAGCATCTCTAATGTACAACCAATAAGCACATGGTCTCCATTTCTGCATGGATCAGATATCTGGTATTTGACATCCAGACATGAATCATATTCCTTCCTCAGTCTTCTTCAGCCCCAGCATTTAGATGGGGCCCAAGCAGAGTGGTGAGTCCCTACTGGGCGCTCAGTTAGTAATTGTTGGATTGAGCTGAACTGAGGATACTCAGGTGACGAAGAGTGACAGACCCCATGGTGCCATTTGTGGTGTGTCTTCTTGACCCATGAGTATTGAGAAGGACTATCGCTTTGTACAGGTGACCAACAACCCCCAGAGAATGGTGGCCTTTCCAGAGGGGGCTGATAAGAATGTAAAAAGAGAACTCAATTCCCTGGGAATCATAAGGATTCCTGAATTATTCTGTGGTTGTTCCTGGGACAAGTTTGATCCCTGAAACTGGACTTTAAGAAAGCAGATAGGCATCCGGGCTCAAAGCCACTCACCAGATTATAGTAACCACCAGATGTGGGGACTTGGAGGTCTGCTTTGGGGTCCAAGGCCAAGGTGGGTCTGTGCTGAGCTGGATAACACTGGGGTGGACAATGTGGTATACCCAGGGCACCGCTAGGGTCAACTGAAAGTCACAGAGCTGGATTAAAGCCACCAAGGTCAGAAACTACAGGAGCGGAGACACAGCAACAGAACCAGGGTACAAATCCCACATGTCACTGGGGTAAAGTGGGGTGCGTGCCCCGCCATACACCCCAAGCCTTTAGGTCACCCCAACAGTGACCTAAAAGTAACCCACCAAGTTTCTATTTGGAATTCTTTTACTGATTCGAAGAAAAATAGGTATTCATTATAAACTAATCTGAACGTATAGTAAAGTTGAATTTTTAATAACTTGACCCAGCGTAAGTCACTAGTGGTTTTGGTGTATTTCCCCCACTTTTTTTCTCTGTGTTCATTTACATAATTGGGATTGCACACTCTTTGAATCGACACTTTAAACCAACACATTCCTTGGGATTGCCATCTTTGAGGAAGCACCACCCAGGGACAGGTCAAGCAGGCCCAGAAGGCAGGTCTAAGGCTGACCCAGGTCCACGTCAGCTGCCAGGCTTCAGGGTCCTGCAGGGAAGGCAGGTGCAGGCCTTGCCAGGTGGTGGGGGGTGCCGGGCAGATTTCATCAAGGGAGCAGCTGCTGTATTTTCCCCTCCTCTTCTGGCTCCAAGCACATTTCTCTTTCACTTGGGAGCCTGAGCAAGTGTTTACAGGGTGACTATCTTCCTCTGCACAGTTCTTCTCATTAACATGAGTACAGAATTGTGTCTGAACCTGTGGTTGTTGGGCAGGACATTCCATTCTGGTTCTGATCAGAATAATAAACCAGGTCTGTAATAAACCAGAGAGTCCTGAGGGAGAGCACTGTCTGCTCTCTTCCTGATTCTGTGATTTCTGACCGAGCATGGTTCTCAGGCAGGTGGACCTGAAGCTCTGGAGAGGTTCCAGCAGGAGTGGGCACACGTGGAGCAAGAGAAAAGGTAGGCCAGATGTGTGGAGATGAAGTCCCTGGGTTCCCACGTGCACCTGAACCACTAGGTTCCTTCAGAGGGAGTTAGGAAGGGCCAGAGGCCAAGTTTGAGTGGAAGACAGAAGCCACTGGCCAAGATGGAAGAGTGCTCAGAAAGAGCTTCAGGTATTTCATTGAAATTGGGATGTCAGTTCCAAAAGCAGTGAACTGATCAGCTACAAAAATGACCTTTGGTGACAACTACTGAGCAGGATATAGGACAGCTGGCAGAAGTGGGATGTGTTTGCATCTTTCTCCTTGCATACTGTCTATTGCCACTGCACTGGAATTTGCAAAGACAAGCCTTTTGTCAGCGTCCCTGTGGACTGGGGACTGGGAACAAAAGACCCTTCAGGCCCTTCTTCCCAGGGCTGAGACTTTTAGGGCAGAGCTGGGGATAAGCAGCTGTTCCAGGGCCGGGAGCTACAGCTTCCATGGCTTCTGTGGCCTTGCATCACTGGGGCAAGGTCAAGACCAGCCCCAGGGTGGGCCTCAGCCTCTGCTACCTGTGAGCCTTAAATCAACTGGGGCCAGTCTTTGACCCCCAGAGAGCGCTGCCTCTGGAGTCTGCAGAGATCACTGAGGCTCAGCTTCCAGGAAGTGGAAGGGTTGCATCTTCTAATTAAATTATCTGGAAGATTTTGGATACCCTGACTAGTCTGGAAAGGAAACTGCTCCAGCCATACAAGGATGGGCTGAAGGAAGGAGCAGACCTCCCTGGATAAAGTTAGGAACAGGAGGTCTAACTTGCCTTTGAGTGGGCATTGCTTCCTGCCCCTCGGTGTACTTGGATGCTGCTTGCCCCCCTACATTCATCTGCCAGGCGGCAGGAGCCCTCAGGGAGTTGCAGGGCATTTCTTAGCTAATATCTCCTCAGGCCTCTGTGCTTACATGTCTCATGGAGTTGGATTAATGGGCAGTGCAGGTGCCCTTCTCTTCTGCTTCAGTACAACATCAAGAGAGCTTGTGAGGTCCTCAAGGGCAGAACTTCAAAGTTACAGCATTGACCCGACTCATTCCCGAATCTCCCCGGTCAGATACAAATCGTGTAGCCTTTGTTGTTTATTCTGGAACATCCTGACTCGAGGAAGTACTGTCTCATCATGGATAATTTAGAAAAGGAGTGTTCAAACACTTTTTTACCCTATTGGCAGTAAAAATATTTTTTACCTTGTAACTCCATACATAATGTGTAAACCTTATATATACATAACATTGAAACCAAATTTCACAAAACAATACCTGCTGCCTTGTGTTTCAGTCTAATCTATTATAGCTTATTCTTTTCTCCTTCGTTAAGGAAAAATATGGGTTGTAACTCTCTCAGCTGGTTTCACGTTCCACTAATGCTTCACAGCCCTCAATTTGGAAATCACTGCTTTAGAGCTGTGCTGTCCAATAAAAGTATAAGGCAAGTCACCAGTGTGAGCCACACACGTAATTTAAAATTTTGTATGTAAAAAGGCAAAGATAAATGGCTGAAATTAATTTTGGTAATATATTTTATATAGGTAAAATATTACTATATAAAATATATCAAAAGGCAAAGATAAATGAGTGAAATTAATTTTGGTAATATATCTTATATAGGTAAAATATTATTTCAACATGTAATCAGTATTAAAAATTATTATTGAACTCTTTTCTCTTTTTTGGTCTTCATTTATCGATTTATTTTTAAATCCTGGATCATTACATTCTCTGGTACACATAAAAGTATTTAAACAGAAGCATATAAGAGAAATGCATTAGAACGCCCCAACTGTGAATTCCTTTACTGAATGCTAAACTCATTTTTTTTCATTTAGTCCATTTATTTCACAACTTAAATAATTATAGTCACCAATGGTGTTAATTAACAAATAATTTAAAATGAATTATTTCTGTACATCTATTAAGTCTTCATATTTTTAGCAAAAATTACTGTCTCTGCTTTGAATAGTCTTTGAAAAGTGAATTTGACTCCACTGTAAGAGCAACAAATAGGAAACAACACAGCCAGTAAAATCATGATGGCTATATAGTGAAATTATTGTTGGTCGTCACCTGATGGATTTTGACATGACATCAGGGCGAACAGCATTCCTCCACAGGAGTTTATGCAGTTGACTGGGTATAAACAGGATGACTCTAATATAATTGTATAATTTTTTTAAGTTTTTGAAACCTAGTATGTATTTTACTTTCATAGCACATCTCTTAGTTTGAACTACAGATATCTTTCTTTTTGTGGGGAATTTTTTTTTATTAAAGTATAGTTGATTTACAATGTTGTGCAGTTTTTGCTGTACAGCAAAGTGACCTGGCCATACATAACATACATATATGTGTGTGTATGTATATAATTTTTTCATATTATGTTCCATCATTTTCTATTGCAAGAGATTGGGTATAGTTTCCTATGCTATACAGTAGGACCTCATTGCTTATCCATTCTAAATGTAATAGTTTGCATCTACTGGCCCCAAACTCCCAGTCCATCCCATTTCCTCACCCCTCCCCCTTGGCAACCACAAATCTCTTCTCTATGTATTAGGGTCTATTTCTGTTTTGTAGATAGGTTCATTTGTGCCACATTTTAGATTTCACATATAAGTGATATCACATAGTATTTGTCTTTCTCTTTCTGACTTATTTCACTTAGTATGAGAATCTCTAGTTGCATCCATGTTGCTGCAAATGGCATTATCTTGTTCTTTTTATCACTGAGTAGTATTCCATTATGTATATGTACCACATCTTCTTAATCCATTCATCTGTCAATAGGCATTTAGGTTGTTTCCATGTCTTGACTATTGTGAATAGCACTGTGATGAATATATAGTGCATGCATCTTTTTGAATTGCAGTTTTGTCCAGATATATGCCTGGGGTGGGATTGCTGGATCGTATGGTAGCTCTATATTTAGTTTTTGAGGAACCCCCATGCTGTTTTCCATAGTGGTTGCACCAATTTACATTCCTAGAAGCAGTGAAGGAGAGTTCCCTTTTTGCCACACCCTCTTCAGCATTTGTTAATTTTATACTTATTAATGCTGGCCATTCTGACCAGTGCGAGGTGGTACCTCTTTGTAGTTTTGATTTGCTTTTCTCTAATAATTAGTGCTTTTGAGCATTTTTTAATGTGCTTATTGGCCATCTGTATGTCTTCATTGGAGAAATGTCTATTTAGGTCTTCTGCCCATTTTTTGATTGGGTTGTATTTTTGGTTGTCGTTGCATTGTAATGAGTTGTTTGTTTGTTTTGGAGATTAAGCACTGTCAGTTACAGCATTTGCAACTATTTTCTTCCATTCCTTAGGTTGTATTTTAGTTTTTCTTATGGTTTCCTTTACTGTGCAAAACTTATAAGTTTGATTAGGTCACATTTGTTTATTTTTGTTTTTATTGCCTTGGGAGACTGACCTAAGAAAACATTTGTACAGTTTATATCAGAAAATGTTTTGCTTATGTTCTCCTCTAGGAATTTTATGGTGTCAAGTCTCATGGTTAAGTCTTTAATCCATTTTGAGTTTATTTTTGTATGGTGTGAGGGTCTGTTCAAGTTTTACTGATATATATGCAGCTGTTCAGTTTTCCCAGCACCACTTGCTGAAGAGACTGTCTTTTTCCCATTTTGTATTCTTGCCACCTTTGTTGAAGATTAATTGACTGTAGATGTCTGGGTTTATTTCTGGGTTCTCTGTTCTGTTCCATTGGTCTACATGTCTGTTTTTGTACCAGTACCACATTGTCTTCATTACTATAGCTTTGTAATATTGTTGGAGTAGCCATATTTCAAGTGCTCAATTGTCACACGGGGCTAGTGATACCACTTTTGGCTAGGTTTAGCAGATACTTCAGGGAAGAAGAATCAAATGTTTTTCCTGATATTTACAGGTGTGTAAGATACTGGCAACACATTTTTTTTTTTTTTTGAAGCTGCATTTTCCAGGCACCTCTACTCCAGCATCAAGAAATACATGATAGCAGAATGGACTTGGGATTAGAATCTGGATTTATTATTATACATCCTATCTTTTCTTCAAGGAGATGATAAGGGGAACCTCATTCTACCCCTTAAGTAAACCTCAAGATGTATAAGTTAATTGAATTCGACTATTACTGGCCCTTACTATGTAGCAACTGTGGACCAATACCTCAGCACCTAAGTGTTTTGGGAGGTGCTTTTCCTCAGAGCCAGAAGGTGATTTGCTTAAGGATTGTCCCTGCTTGGTCCCTAATGGCCTTTTAACTCTTTCTGTACCAGAGGGCTTTCTTCTCCCTGTGTGCCTACCTCTGACAAGCATCCCCCTACTCAGGGTGTCCCTTGGGTGGAGACCTGGTTGAGAGATCTGATGTAAATCTGGGATGGCTGTGCTTCAAATCCGGCTAAGTTTATTATTGTTCATGATGACAGCACTTGCTGCTGACATTTACGTCAGCCTTTTAAAATTAACACTTGCTTACAAATACAGCATCTGATTAAATTTTCACAGCAGCCCTGGAAGTTGAAATCTCTATTATCATCGCCATTTTATACCCAAGGAAACAAAGGCTCAGGGAGGTTAAGTAAATTGTTCAAGATGAAACATTCATTTGTGACAATTTATCTTTTTTTTTTTTTTTTGAGCACCTTCCAGGCACAATATTATATGTTGAGCTTTTAAGAAGGACTTCGGTTCTAACTATTGATTGAACTTGGGTTCAAATGAAAATCTCTAGCTCAGATTTCAAGCTTTTTACACCATCCCACAGTATTCTCATTTTATGTAGATGGAAGTGCTCACCATCTATATTAGTTGGTCCTTGGCTTGACTTGATTCATATACCTATCATCAATCATCATTTACTTAGACAAATCATAGATAGAGTCCATTCTATTTTCTACATTTACCAACTCCCTTTAAACTCGTTTAGGACCTGACAAATTGGATCATTCTCATATGGATTTTGAGTTGTTTGGTTACACAAATACTAATCTAATATTGTATACTGATATTATTAATATTGGTAAATAAAACAGAAAGCTGAGTCTAGGATTCATCTCATCCTTGCTCCAGAAAACTCTCCAATTCATATTTTCATGGTTCCCTAGAACATTCTATACCAGGAGTTGTTAGTAGAAGCCAAGTAAAAAGAGGGATAAAAGGTGTCTGTAGGGGGCTTCTTGTGTCCGATTAATTTAGAAATCACTTAATTAAACATAGTTAAATAGCTTTCTTTACAGAAGAAATTTTAAGAGTCTTTAACATGCTAATGTGATTTGTGAATCATGAAGACAGATATAGATGTAGGGATAAATATAGATTTACACTATATATATTAGATAAAGATGCACATTATAAAGATAGATAGCTGGATATAGAAGTGAGAGCAGCATATGTTATGGTTAAAAGAATGGATTCTGGATTTGGATTGCCAGATTGAAACTTGGCTCCAATAGTTGCTCATTATGTGACCTCTCTTGCCTCAGTTTCCTCATCTATAAAATGGACGTTATGAAGGGATTGTTGTGAAAATTAACTAATACATGCAGAGCAGTTTAACCAGAATTTGTGACCTGTTAAATGCTCGCTACCTCTTAGATTAGCTATATTTACCATGCAGCATTTCCCAAATGTCGAATCAAAATCCCTTCATTTTTTTTTAAATTTATGTCTGCACACACAGTGTATGAAAGTTCCTGAACCAAAGGTTGAATTTGAGCTTCTTCTGTGACCTACACCACAGCTGCAGCAATGATGGATCCTTTAACCCACTGCACCAGGCCTCAGTGGTGAACCAAGCCACTGATGTTGGATTCTTCACCCACTGTGCCACAGCAGAAACTCACAGATCCCTTCTTTTAATAAGCATCTTATGGTATTAGTACTACAGGAATACTTTCTGTAAAATTTTCCTCAAAGACTCAAAGCACAGCTTGGAACTGGAGAAACTGGGTGGGGTCTGGGAGCTATATTCCAGAAGATGGGAGGAGACTGTTGTGCATGAGATCACTGGCTAAGGAAGACATTGCTCACTGAAGGAATGGGCTCCTCACCACTGTAGTTTCATCTTTGTGAAGGCACAGGTTGGCAGTCCTAGGGCCTGGGGCCCAGGAACACTAAATAAGTGGCATGTGTGTCACTACTTCTGCCTTCTTCCCTCATGGCAGACATTGCTAACTGATCATGATGTTCTGTCCTGCCAGCCTTCTCAATGTAGCACTTCATGCAACTCTTTAAGAAGGGTGGAGTCTGTGTGTGAGACAGACCTACTTCATAGCCCTGGGTCAGTCACCGTTCGGTGGTGCAGAAAGTATCAGTGCTTTAACAATGCTGGTTGCTGAAACCGCAGTGTGCTGGTGGGACAAGTCATTTTACTGAGACCCCAACTTTTCAGCCAGCTCTGTATAGACACTGAAGAACTTAACTAACAGCACAAGTCATGGTAGGCATAGTAATGGTAAAAGTGAGAAAGAAATTGGTGGGCAGGTGGCTGAGGGGCCACTTGGACAGCCTTTAGGTAAAAACTTCCAAAGAAGTTAGAAGATTGAGTCTGGGTTTCTGGAACCAGAATCAGATGAAAGTCTTAGTGAGAACATTTGTGGGTTACCTCCTATCTCAGGTGAGAAGGATCATGCTAGTCCCTGAGATTAGGTCATGTTCAAGAACAGTTTCCCATACTCCTCATCCCCAACTCCAGGTCCTTCCCAGGGGTATAGACTCCAAGTGGTGGCATCAGCGGGCCTTAGAGATCGATATAGACCTTCCTTTTTGATAGGAGAGGAAGCAACCCGATTCTCAGTGGTAGACCTGATGTTAGGAAGCAGGTCTCTCTCCTGATGCCTGGCTCTGTGTTCTTTCCTCTGTACAGTCTTCCTCCTCAATGCCAGCTCAGTGTTGTTTTTCATACCAGTAGAGAAACATGTTTTTCATTGGAAGCCTTCAAGTTTCTTCTCTCCTTTCCTTTCACAGTCTTTAGATAAAAGTTGTTTATATCTACTATATAAAGAAGGGCTGGTGAAACATTACTGTTGAAATGTAAGTTGTTACATTATTACTGCAATAATGGGTTCTTTCATATTTTGGGGTGAAAAAAACATCATTTTCAATGAAGAGAAGAAGAATTTTATTTTAGTGCCACCCCAAGTATTTGGAATCTCTCTTGGGTTGAGCAGGGGCATCTTTATTTTGCAGGAGTACATATGAACTGGGGGAGATGCCTGACCTCATCACCTGCTCTTACTCATAAGAGTACCTGTTCCAGGATCTGTCATGCACAGCGCCCCACAGAGCCTGGGGAGCAGCCTGCCATGTGCATAATCAGCATCAGACATCCTCACCACTGCCTTTGCATTTGGGGACTGTACCAAATGGACATTTAGGGAGGAATGAATCAACTGGGAGAAAAATCAGAACCTGAACCATTTCCTTGGAAGTTTTTCATATTAATTTGTTATTCACACAAAATTTAAGGTTTATGTCTCAGTTATGCGGAGCTGAGAACTAGTACTGTCTGTTTAACCAGTATTGTCAAATATCTGCCATGTGTGGAGAACACTGTGTTTGGCATTGAGGGTAATATAAAACAGGTGTAAGATCACAGTCTCCATTCAACAGAAGCTTAAGTTCTCACTAAGGTGATACTATAGGTGACATCCTCCCTTCTCCTCTTCCCTTCCTTCCACCAGGGAATGAACTAGCACCCACTTAGTGCTTTAGGTCCTAGGAGAACCCAGAATAAAAATGATTTCATGGGCATGGGCCCTTATCCTTCCAGGTGGTCAGCAGGGCTTCTGTTGACTGTGATGTTTCTCTTGTACTGGGCCCGACCTCAGGCAAAGCAGGAAAGAACCAGTGCATCCCAGCACAGTTGTTGATGGGGGTGAAGGCCATGGTGATGGTCTTCTGATTCCTAAAGGGCACAGTCAGAAGCTGAGGAAAACAAAAGCTTGCCATGAGCAACCTAGTGGGGGCACTGGCCAGTCCTCAGCCGTGCCTGGGCATCCACATCCCCTTGTTTATGGGCCATAACCTGTCTCTCTTTCTCTGCAGGCTACAGATGGAGATGAGAACACCACCACCTTCTGCCAAAGCTTAATGCATTGTTGTCCCCAACTGGAGAGATACAAAGAAGAATGTAGGTGAGAAGGGCTGGGGAGGGGATGGGGTGGCTGACTGGGAGTCTTGACGCAGGGACCTTATGTCCCAGATGAAGGAGGCAGTCACAGAGAACACCATGTTGCAGAGGCCAGACTGGAAGTGGCTAGGTTAGCAGGGACTTCCACACTTGAGATGTGCCTGATCCGATAGTAAAGAACCCCCGAGTATGAACACTGTGTACCCGAGTGCTTGGTTTGGTGAAAGCTCATGGTCAAGGGTGGCCCAGAGGTAAAGGAACCTGGCTGGTCTCATTTTCTAGGCACTACAGGAGAAGGGGCTGGAACATCTATGGTTAAAAGCAGAAGCAAGGAGCCCTGCTTCTAGGAGGGCACAGAAGACGCTAGGCTTGAGAAGGAAGAAGTCTAAATGTCCTCTGATAGTAAAAATCACCCTTAAGAATGGAAAATGGAAACACTGGAAACAGATGGGTTACATTTTCCCTTCCCTCCTTTTGTTAGTCCTCTCTTGTTTCTCTCTTTTTTATTTCCATCTCTCTTTTCTACTCTCCTTTCTTTCTTTCTTTACTTCTTCATTTCCCTTTCCTTCCTTCCTTGATCATTTTTTCCTTCTTATCCTCTTAATCCTTCCATTCTTCTAGGACTTGTTCATCTTGCTGAGCATTTGTTGTTATTTTAGGTTCCATGGTTTTATATTAGGGACTGGTGTCCTCTGCTCCTCATATGATTACAACCTAACTTTAGCTGAGATTACTGAACCCCACCCAATACTCATTCTCCTCTTCTCCCTTAGGTAGCAAACACATGACATTTGGGGGGTCCTTATTGCGTCCAACTATAAGACCACATTTCCTAGTCTTGCTAGGAGTGGCCAGGTAATCAAGGTAGGGCCAATGAGATGTAAGTAGAGTATTGTGTGGAACTCTGGGAAGGTTTCCCATAGAAAGCTTACCCACTGAGAATTACAGCCTTCTTGCCCTTCTACTTTCCTCCTTCTGTTGCCTGAAGCATAAGTGTGATGGCTGGAGCTCCAGAAGCCATCTTAGACCATGCAGCAAACTTGAAGATGGAAAATATACCATAAGAAAAGTAGAGAGAAGACAGAAGGTGTTTGGGTTCATGATGACACTATGTGTCTACTCTACCAGCTCTGGACTGACTGTCTCCAGACTTTTTATATGTGAGAGAGAAATATATTTTTATATTGTTTCAGCCATTTTTATTTCCAATCTCTGTTTCTACAGCTTAATTCAGTCTTAAATGATCCACTAACCTTACCAAAACTGTTCCCATGCTCCTCATTCCCTCCTGGGTCATTGACCCTTCTGTCATCACTATCAGGTAGGACACGGAGGCTTTGAGGGGCAGTCATTGTAAGCAGTGGCTTTGAGGGGCAGCTCATTATAAGCAGTGGAACATCCCTGACTCTGTTCTCCATCCAAAAAAAAAAACAAAAAACTTCACAGTCACAGTGTGGGACTTTGGGGAGTTTGGCGTTATAGCAGCTCAAATTTTGAGTCCCTTGTACTCACAGCAGAGTGTCCTACAGAAATGTCATATGGGGAAGCAAGGACAATCTGTCTGAGGCTGTCACTGTCCAAGAGCCTGGACAAGGCAACAATTTATGATGCGCATTCAGTCACTGAATGTAAGAGAGGGCTTCATCAAGTGGATTTTGCTGGCTCTGTTGTATATACATTCACAAAGTAATTTACAGTTCCCTTGGAAACATGAAATAGTTTGGGTCTAAATTTAGAGTGCTCATTCTGAGATGTTGTAATGAGCTCAAAGAATATTCAGAGTGAAGGAACAGAAAAAAGAGATGTGGGACAATTCACTCATTAGTCTAAGCACCAATCTGTCCATTGGGTCACAGAGACTAGACTTGCTCCTGAGGAGGTCCATACCCCTCTCAGTCCTCAGAGTCAAAGGGGCAGAGGGGAGGTGACCACTCCTTTACCTGCTCCAGGAACTCTGGTCCTAGCACTTTGTTTCTGGGTTTATTCCTTTGCCTTCTCTGTTGTGTGAGGCCCCACGACATTTGCCATCTGTTTTCTGTTAAATTTTCTTGCAAAGTGTCTCAGTGTGTGGTCCCAGAGAACCAGCATGTGAAACTCTCGGGATGCAGCCAGATTGAATTTTCAAGATTCATCTACATGCTGGTTTCCCAGGAAAGTTCTGGCAGCCTGTGGGGTAACACATCCATTTCCAGAGAGCAGGTGTGAGATGAAGCCTTGGAAGAGGAGTGAAGATAAGCTCTACCTTTTATGATGACAACATATGGGGTGTCGACTGTCCCTGGGAACACTGTTCCTTCCCTGGGTTTGATAATTTATCTTCTCCTGCCTAAGTTGGAATATGAGTCCTCCAGCTGATCTTTCACTGCTTCCTATGTGGCGCCCTGCCAACCGTCCTCCCATACTACCAGGGAGGTGATCAAGCTTGGATGATAGCCATTCCTCCCTGCACTGTAGCTGCTCACTGACATCCCTGCTGGGCCATAACTGTGACCACAGGGCCATTTGCCCAACAGTTGGCACATTGCCTATATTAATTCAGAAGAAGCTTATAGAGTTCCTGAGAGAATAACACCATCACGCCTCTGCTTAAAACCTTGAAATGCCTTTCTGTCGTCTACGTCCCAAGCTCACTAGCTTGGCACTGAAGGTGCCTCATGATATGACTCTACTTAGGTCTCTAGCCTCATCTCTTACCACTCCTGCCTCTTGATTTGTGCTTGGGAACATGGTATATGGGCTCAGGGACACGTTTCTCCTGATTCTGATTCCTACCATGTTCTGGCCTGCAGCATGGTGTTTCTGAATCCTCTGGATTTGCTCCTACAGACCCTCTGCCTGAGAGCCCTTGACCGTTCTTGCCTATTCCTTTCTCTCTCTACCAATGCATCTTACCCAGCTGACTCCTCTTTAATTTTACGACTCTGATTATCACTTCTTCCAGGAAGTTTTCTATGATCTTCCCCAATTCGGGGTAGTAATTGTGTGTGTGTGTCTCTCTCTCTCTCTCTCTCTTTTTTTTTTTTTTTTTTTTTTTGATTCCAGAGCTTTCTGTCTTGACTTTCTACATTGCCTTGTGAGTGTTTCTTTAAATTTTTTGTCTGCTCTGCCATACTATGAGTTCCTTAATGGCAAGGACTGAGCTTTTACCTCTGTTCACTAATACATATTTACTGTGTACCTAGTGTATTTTATGCAATGAGGACACTGCAGGGAACAAAATAGCTCCTAAGCAACTTACACTCCAGTGGAGGAAGAGAGAAAAGACACACATAATTACAGTCCATCAAGGATGATAAGTGCTATAAAGGAAGTTCAAATAGAGTAAACATGGATAGTAAAGCAGTGCTAGGAGGTTGAAGGACACCTCTGATGAGAAATATTTACACGGAGGTTAGAAGGAAGCAGGGGGACAAGCCATGCAGCTGTCTAGAGGGAAAGCGTTCTAGTCAGAGAGATCAGCAAGTGCAGAGGCCCTGATGTGGGGTTATATTTGAGATGCTCCAAGAATAGCATGAAGGCAAGTGAGGGGAGAGTGACATGAGGTAAAATCAGAGGTGTCCGAGAGCAATGCCCATAATGTTGGGGCTTGGAAGCCATAATTAGGACTGTGGGTTTCTCTGAGTAGGATGGGGAGCTATTGGAGGGTTATGAGCAAAGAAATGACATGATATAACTTACATGGTCTCTTGAAGGGTGAACCAATAGTGTTTGCTGATGGATTGAATATAGTAGGTAAGAGAAGTAAAGAGTGAAAGATGACATCAAGATTTATGGTCTATGCAAATAAAAGAATGGCAATGCCATTAACTAGGATGAGAAAGGCCAGGGAGAACTGGGTTTAGAGCATGGTCGTTCAATTGGGGATGTATAAAGTCTGAAGTAACTCTTAGAATGCCAAGAGGTCGTACTGAGGAGGAGGTTGGATATGAGTCTGTATTTCAAGGAGAATACTGGGTTAGAGACATATGTTTGAAAGTTATCAGTGAATATTCATGGCAATGGAAGTAGTGAGGGTAGGAGAATAGAAGGATTCCAAGGACTGCAGCTGCTGGTGCATCAACATTTAGAGATTTAATCGATGCTGAGGAGCCAGCATGGATGAATGAGAAGGAGCACCTACTGAGGCACAAGGAGAAGCAAGAGAGAGTGGATTCATCAATACCCAGTGAGGACAGTGTTTCAGGGAGATGGCAGGA
Organism: Catagonus wagneri; assembly: GCA_004024745.2. Taxonomy (NCBI): domain Eukaryota; kingdom Metazoa; phylum Chordata; class Mammalia; order Artiodactyla; family Tayassuidae; genus Catagonus; species Catagonus wagneri. The sequence continues at coordinate 9,722,931 of PVHT020000175.1, forward strand.
TTCAATTGTGTTGATAGCTGGGACTCAATCTAGTAAGATGAGGACTGAGAATTGGCCCATTGGTTGGATTTGGCAATGTGCAAGTCTTAAGGGACTTCAGAGCAGAGGGAAATAGAGGATGCAGAATAGAGAGGCTGTTTGGGGAACTGATTTCCTTAAGTGGGCAAGAGAGGATGGGATCCAGTGTTCAAATGGATAGACTTGGATCTAGATAAGAGCCTAGTCACCAGCGGAAAGGCAGAGTAAAAGCAAGTGGATTGGTAAATGGAAAGTGGGAGTGGATAGAATTTCTCTTCTGATTGCTTCCATTTCTCAAAGACGTAAGAGGCCAGGTCATCTGCTGAGAAGCAAGGTAAGGGCGTGTGTCTTATTCACTTCTGGGTCCCCGGCAATTAACATGGCTCCTGTCACATCAATTGTATTACCGCATGGTGGATGAATAAAGCTCTATCCAATGACTTGGCATTTTCAGCTTGTCTGGGAAATGAACCGTCACTCCATCACTCTAGTTTTGTACAATTTGTGTGGTCAGAATGTTTATTGGACCAGTACACGATGAGGAGACGGGATACCGTGGAAGAAGCAGAATGCTTTTTGATCAAAAATCTCTGTGCATATTCATGTGCTATATGAATAAATACATTCATTTAATTTCATTTTATATCAATAAATATAGCATATGCTATATGCTAAATATGTATACTTATATGTCCATGTATATATTACATATATGTTACGTATACACACTTGAAAATTAAACCAACATAAATAGACGTTATCAATGACTACGTATTAGACAAACCATCCTAGATCATTGTTCTTCCTTGTAATGGGGAACATTCTGCCATCTGTTGAAACACACAGACTTGAAAAAGATTGTGGAAAGGCAGGTCCATGGGAGGCCAGTTGGGGAGCTGTGGTGGGAGGAGGGGGCCTCGAGGAAGCCCCAGGGAAATCACTGCAGCTCATCCACCAGCCCTGACCCTGGCCCCTGGGAGGACCTGTTCTCCCTTCCTTCCTAGCTGACGATTTCCAACCAGCTCCTCCTCAGTGACTCGGTCCAAATTCTCCTAATACGTTACCATCCTGCCAAAAAAAGAATATGAAAAGAATTTTTAAAAAGAATTGAAAAACCAAGGTGGGGTTAGATAAGCAAGAAGCAGGAGTGTGAATTGCTAAGAAACAGAATTTCAAAGTTATGTCTAAGTGTGACATACTTTGCATTTGGAAGTCTTCCCAGTCTGGAACTAGCTGCAGTGGGAACAGCGGGGCAAAGCCTGACATCTGTCGGCTAACGGTGGCTTCTTGGGGACGCTGTGGCTTTGGTCTGCAGAGAGGCTGCGTGTTTTTGTTCTCTGAAGTGGGAGCTCTGGAGGAATCCATGAGGTAGTGCAGTGCAGTAAATTATAGTTGGCCTCAGTGACCTACCATTTTTTTGCACCTCATTTTTCTTTTGGTTTTTCTCCCCCCTCCTCCTTTTCCAACCAGTTCCTAGAATTCACTGTGAATAAGCCAGCAATAGGATATGAAAACTAGCCTCATAAATTAGGACCAGGTGACTCCCATCAGTTTGACTGAGAACCATGAGAGTGATAGGAGACTTAAGCAGAAACAAGATGAAGGCGAATGAAGACAGAGTAGCCCAGGGGTCATGCCTGGCGAGAGGCTGTAAGATGGGAGAGAGATGGGTTAAAACATTGATGTTGACTCCTAGGCTCTGCAATGATATTGGCTGGATTTGGAGTGAGAGGGTGGTCTCGGAACTGACTGGAGAGGTGAAGAGAGATTGCGTTTGGAATCCCTGGACCATAACTAGATGCATTGTCTATCAAGATAGATGCATACAGAACAACCGGAGGGAAAAGGCAAAAGCTTCCACCCACATCCTTCCTGGCATACCTCAGATATTAGCTCTTCTGTTTCCAAGCATGAAAGTACAATAATTATGACAGGTCCTGTCAACTGCCCCAAACCATATTTATTCAGATCAGCCAGAACAGGTTTCTAAAAGTAAATGCCAGCATATTGGAAAGGTACAAGGGGTCTGGGAAAAAGAAGTCCTGTAAAAAATCCAAACTAGGTTCTCACCCTCTGACAACTGGTTTGTTTGCAGGATCTTTAAATTTACCCGTGCTGTATACTTTGTTGTAAAATCTCCATACCTTTCCAAGTCCTCGGTGCCAGTTTTGTTTCAGAAGGCTGGAGAAAGTGCAAAATGAATTGTAAAGATAGTAACATATTCACCCATGTTTATTTACAACACATTCCTGCAGGCAACTTGTAGCTCAATGGAACATTTACTCTGTAGCCTAATTTTTCAAAAATATTACATGCATTAATAAAGGTAATTTAGAAAAAGCCTCGTAAAGTCATTTGACTTTTTTGCCAATTGCCAGAGTAATAAAGTGCCTTTACATTATGTGGCAATAGAAAAGCTGTGCCCTTTTAGCTTGATTAAGTCAAGTCCCTTCCGTGTTTACAACTGGATATTTGTGTGGCACTTTATTGCCATCTTAGTTTAATTTGAACTATGGATTTCCTGTCTCTGGATGGCACTGCCCTTATAGTTTTGGAGAAGGGAACTTTTATTCTGAATATCAGGAGGACTGGGGACATGAAGGCTAGACTGGAATGTTCTACCACTACCAAATGTTCATAATATTCTCACTACCCCTCCCCCAGGACTCCCAGGTCAACCAGGCCCTCCAGTCAACGCTCAGCTAATGTTTCCAGATCATCTACTTATGCTTGGCACCACAGAAGAAACTATGGAGGATATTGAAGCAAGATCATAAGCTGAGGTAAGGATTTTTTTTTTAAATTTTGCTACATTGGACCTGGAGTAAAGGGTGAGACAGTCCTAATGCACGTTTCAGCTTCCATAGATAATCACTGCATTTATCTGCCAGAGCCAAGAGGCACTGTTTTGGCCCCGAAAAAGAGGGGAAAAGAGAGATGGTAACTCAAAGAAGGGAGGACCCTAAGGAAGGACGGCATAGTCAAATGGAGTCGTTGGGAAGGACTAGAGTAGAAAGAGATGCAAAGAGATGGATTCTGAGATTGACTGCTCCAGGAATTGAGATGGGATTTCCCTCTTTGCAGCTTCCAAATCCTTTAGGAAAATTTTGCTGTCCCTACCAATGTTCTGTTCGGCGTTGATTTTTTTGCGAGGGCGGGGGACCTCTTCAAAGGAACCTAATAGGGAACTGAATCACTCCTTGACAGGAGCTTGAGGCAGAGGGATTTGAGAAACCACAGGCCCACGGGAGAGCATTAGGATTCGTCTGGCTGTTAACTTGGGGGTGGGGAAGAGATCTGTTTCCACTAAATCGAGATCTCTCAAGATAGGGAGGCAGCAGAATCAGAGACACTAATCAAAAGACTCATAATCTGATAGGAAAATCAAAACCACGCATACAGAGCCAAGGTGCCTGATAGGACAGAATGTACTTAAGTGATGGATTGAGAGTTAGGGCTGTGATAGTAGGGGGGGAGAGGAAGGTTGTAAGGAGGCTCTTGAATTTCTGATCAAGGAACTTAGGACCTTTTTAAAGGAGGAAGTGAACTTAATGGGGGCCTAGAAGATTTATGGATTTTTAAGGGCCGAGGGGAATTTGGGGGCATGCCAAAAGAGAGGCCCACATAGACAGGTGCGATGTAGGGACATGAAATGTAGCTGGCCCACCCCTGGGTGCCTTACTTGTGGGTCCATGGGCAGAGCTTCTTGTACCCTAATCCCTGTGAATGTGTCATAGGTCCTGACACGTTCACATCCAAAAAATAGCAAATAGCAACAAACAGCATGGTTCATCCATCCCTTATTCATTCATTCAACAAATAGATGGCAGGTAGTATTCCTGTTTCTAGAATTACAGTAGTAAATAATACAATCGCTGCCATTCTGTCCCCGGGGAGACAGAGGCCTAGCATGTACCACCTACCAGTGAAAAACTCTAAACTGCAGCCAGTGACCTGGAGGAAATCAACAGGATGTTGAGATGGAGAATATTGCTGGGTAGGCAGAAGCTGCTTAAGGCAAGGCTTTCAGGGTAGACCTCACCGAGGAGGTGATATTTAAATGGAGACTTGAAGAATGAGAAAGCCAGGCAGAGAGTGTGGGCATGGAGATGAATGTCTCATGGGTAGAGAAGGCATGTGCAAAGGCCCTGAGGTGGAAAAGAACTTAGCACTTTTGAAGTCTCTTGAAGAGCTAGGTGGCTGATGCATAGTCAGGTAGCTGTAGGTAAGAGTTGGGAGCTGGTTGGACCAGGTGGTGAGAGCACTTATAAACCAAATAAGAGTTGACATTCTATTCTGACTGCAATGAGAATTCATCAAAAGATTTTGAGAAGTTTTAAATCTATTCAAGGATTTTTTTTTCATCTCTTGGTCCCTATAAAAACATTCAATGGCAAACTCTTAGTGCTTTACCAGGGTGTACGTGCTCCAGGCACTGTGCTACAGAAGGTGGCCTGAACCCGCTAAGGTTTACTCATTACAGGTCCCTGAACAACCAACAGATGGATAATAACATTTAGTCATTGCGAACTGGTAATTACAGTATATATTTAAAGAAGAAATAACTGCAGTTCCTGCTTCAAGCCCTCTTTTATGAAATGGAGAACCAATATCTCCCAAACTGTATACCGGAGACGCAATCCATAGTTCCCAGGACTGATAGAAAACTCCCCGAGGTTAATAATTCATGCATGACCTGTGATTGGAGTGGTACGTTTTATCTGTTTTCATTAGATGTTCTCCTTTATTGAGTTTTCACAGTGCACATCAGTAGCCTCTGTGTGCGCCTGTTTGAAATCAGCTGCTTGTTTTAAAATGTTCTGGACAATATAATTTCATCTGAACCATTATGGGGAACGCATGGTTCCTGTGTGCCTGGCTTTTTAAATCTTTTCACATGGATCTCTTAAGACTGGTGGGATGCTGATCTCAAGCTTGTGGGGGTCTAAAGAGTTGTGGTTCTCATTGTCTTAGGGATCAGCTTGCCTCTCCTTCTCCTCAACCCAGACCTCTGATCCTGAGGAGAAGGTTTCTAACTCAGGGCTTTTTGCAAGAAGGCGTTGCACATACTTGGGAATGAGCAAAGTCCTGGGTCTATATGCAGCAGGGAGAAAATGACATCTCGGCTCCTCTGGGCCTGACACCAACACCCAGGGCAGCACAGCATCAGGACCAGAGCTCAGGTCTGGCCTGGCCTACGCCAGATCCTTGGGTCAGTAGCTGGGTTCTGTCCCTTCTTTCCTCTGAGTACATTCTTCCAGTCACAAGATGTCTATGACATTTCCTTTATTTTATCTTTATGGGACAATATATAAGTTCCTGAATTAGGGGCAGCCTTGTAACTACTGGTGACATAGTCTAATTTATGGCTGTAATCCTTCTCAATCTGACTGTAAAACCAATTGGAAACCGTATTGCTATAAAAACATGCATAATTTGTATAGATCTATAGATAGACATGCACATACACACAAATTATTAATAGTGACCATCTCTAGATGGCGGGATTTTAATTACTTTTCCTTTGGCTCATCTATATTTTCTGACCTTTTTTTTTTTTTTTTTGGCCATGGAAAGGTTATTCCATTTATAATATCCTGAATTATTTATACAATAAAAAAGCAAAGCAAAGAAAAACATTTGCTCAGTCTTGATGCCCTGAGCCAGAGATCAGGCCACCACAGAGAGCTGGGGAAAGGGGAGAAAAGATAGACCTTAAGACATCCGGCAAGGCCAACCACCTCTGCAGTCTTCAAGGTGTATGGCTGCCCCCGACTTTTACTGCGGGGTCTGTGTGTATTTGTGTGTCTGTGTGCATTGTGTCAGGGGCTTGAAACCTCCCTCTGCTGCCCCCCTGTGACATAAACCCAGGAAGTTCTTCATCCTGCTCTCTCACCTGAAAGAAGTGGTGGCTTGCAGCAGGTGCAGGGTGTCGGTGGGGGGGGTTGGGAGAGCCCTGTTTCCTCTCGGAGACCCACACCAGCAGGAAGTTTGGTTCCTCTCCTTTCTGGTTGTCCCTCTGCTTCTCCGAAGAGCCTCCACTTCTCCCTCCTCCCCTACTCCATCCCTTTTAATTTTATCCCCACTTTTTTTTTTCTTGAGGTGGGGGAGGGCATGTTTCTTAAACCATCCATCACCCTTCCTTCTTCCCCAGCCCTGTTGTTGGCGGTCGCTTTCTGCATCCAGTCCCTTTCTCTGTGACTCTTCCTAGTCAAAGTCAAACTTCTGCCTGCTGCATAGCACTGGGAACTATATCTAGTCACTCGTGGTGGATCATGGTAATGTGAGAAAAAAGAATGTATAGATGTATGTGTGACTGGGTCACCTTGCTGTACAGTAGAAAAATTGACAGAACACTCTAAACCAGCTCTAATGCAAAAAAATAAAAGTCATTAAAATAAATTAAAAAAAACTTTTGGAAGATAGAAAGTATCTTCTCTTTGAAACATCAAATCAGTAAGCAGTTTGGATCAAATCAATGGTTTTGACAGATAAAACCACTGTGGGGCTTCAAGACTGTGGTCTCTGCTGGAACTCTTACAGTGTCTATTTGGAGACAGGATCAATTTCTGTTTTCTCTGTTTTTTTTTTTTGTTTGTTTGTTTGTTGGTCATTTTTTGTACTTGATTTTATATCCCCATCACCACTTGTGGGCAAAGTATAGCTTCTGAGGCCATGAAGACTTTGGCTTCCCATGGGGAGGGCAGTGCGTGGCAGTGGACGAGGGGAACTTCCTCAGTCAACATCACCAAATTTTATCTCAACACGTATAACGTGGGTCCAATTATGTACCTCTCTTTTAAGGTTATTAAGAGGATTTAATGAGCTAATCCACAAGAACCTTCAGCGCACTGTGTGGTAATAAGGCACAGTAAGGCCTCAGTAGATGCTACCGCTTGTTACTATTGCTGTTACTATCCTGCTGCTCATTATTTTCCCCTGGGAAAAGACAACAGTTGCCTGGAGTCACCTTTCTTAGGGGTGAACAGGAGTGTTTTGGAGCCACGTTGGAGCTCCAGCGACCCATACCTGGATTCCCTACCTTTATTTCCTACATCCTGCTCTCGGGCGGATCCGGGGTCCGGCTGGCTTCCTATTTCAGTGTCAGTGGCCCACTGTGCTACTTTGTCCACCTCTGATCAGCCAAGGTGGATGGTCAGATGGGATACAGAGAGACCTCGGTGTGCTGGGAGGGTGCTTTTGAGGAGCGGAGGCAATTAGAAGCCACTAGAGGAGGCTGGCCAATCACATTCCCTCCCAGGTGGGAAGCAGATGTTTCCAGGTTCCAGGTTCCTGATGTTCATTGTGTGGCTGCTGAAAGTCCACCAGTGGCTCTGTGGTCTAGGACTGAGCCTTGAGCTGTTCCTACCGCTAAGGCAGGCAGGGGCACCTGGGGAGGGAGTGGATCGTAGCTCTGAACTGTCCCGCTTTCCTCCAAGCCAAGAGGGGCCCAAGTCTGTCCTGCACCCCTCACAGAGCAGGTGGTTCAGCAAATGTTAAATCTGCTTGTGCACATTTCAGCCCTTCCTTGGGGCCAGCTCCAATCTAAGAGGATTACTTTTCTGTAGGATCCTGTCATCAGACCCAGAGATCAGCCTGCTGGTATTGCCACCTGCTGACGCATTTAAGTGACAGCAGATCATGAGAGGTCCCACAAAGACCCTGGGTTATTTTTTATCTAGTATCTAAATAGTAGAGACCACTTGGAGTTGTAGAAAATACTGTGTGGACGTTGCTGCTGCCCAAGCAGCCTAACTGGATGACATCTACAGGCTGCCATGGAGCTGGCCGGTGAAACCTCCAGTTTCCCAGGGAGCCCACTGCTCTGCCCCCTCACACAGGCACACACACCATCACACAGGCATGGACACACATGCACAAGCACATGGGCACTCATGTAGAAACACACACTTGTGCAGACACATGCACATACAAATACACATACGCCCACAGCAACGTCCAGGGCACCCGCACACCCTCAATACCTCAGAGGCAGGCTGGTCTTGCAGGATGTCTGAGGGGCCACCCTTCCTCCCGCTTTCGCTCTTCTTGTTCTTGCTCCTCTGAAAAGGCCAGATTCTTTAAAATATTGTGTGGATGCGCCAGACCAGTTAGGAGGCATTTACTTTTGGTGCTGGATTAGTCGCTGAATGAATAGCCCTGCAGATCAGATACTCATGGCTGCCACCTGTCCCGAGAAGGTATTTGTGAAGATTAAGGTGAAGAGCAGACAAAAAAAGATGGAGCTATAAGGAAACGCTGAGGCTTCTACTGACCTGTCGGGGGAGGCTGGTCCCCACTGACCTGGGCTAGATTTTTGGAGGGATCGTTTCTCACCTGTTCATGTAGGAGACAGGAGCAGCCTTGGCGTTCAGAGGGTCAGGAACGCTGCTGCTATGAGTTAGAGATCTGAGCGCCACCTTCCCCGAGACGTCCGTCTCTTCAGCCAAGAAAGTCTCCAGTTTTCTGCTGACATAGGTCAGCTTCACCTGTAGCCTCACCACCTACCTTCCGCATATTCATGCTTCTGCTTGTGGGACACTGGACTCACCCTCCCCTATTGGTCCCACGTGCCTCCCTTTTTTCCTGAGCTGCCTTCATCCGTGTCCCTTCCTCCCCCACGTTAGACCCCTGACCTGCCCCAGAAGCCACGCCCTCTCGGGACGGCCAGCTCCTTCCCTCTCTTGTCCATCTGCTGCATCTCCTGGAATAACCCCAGCACTCCATCAGCGGAACCCTCCGCCTTCCCAGGCACAGTGGGAAAGAACCCATCCCCCAGTCTTGTCATCTGATATCATTGAAGATCCGCGGCCACGTGGGGCTTCATAATCTCTTTCTGTCCCTCCGCGAGACCCTCAACTCCTCTTCCCAAGTCCTGGTGCCACTATTTCTCCATAATCCCTTGAAGCTCTGAACTGATCTTAACCTTTATTTTTTATGTTTTTAAGATTTCACTGGCGTATAGTTGGCTTACAATGTGATATTAGTATCAGGTACCCAGCAAAGTGGATCAGTTATACATACAGGTATATCCATTCTTATTTCCCATGTAGGCTATTACAAACTGTTGGGTAGATTTTCCTGTGCCGTACAGTAAGTTCTCATTAATCGTGTGTTTCATACCGTGGTGAGTATATGTTTCCCCCACCTTCTCAGTTCCTCCCTCCCCGCCATGGTTTCATCTATGGTAACCGTAAGATTGGTGTTGAAGTCTGTGAATTTGTTTCTGTTGTATAAATAAGTTCTTTCGTATCGTTTTTATTAGGTCCTACATAAAAGTGATATCGTGATATTTGCCTGACTGAGGTCCTGGTACGGGCCCAAAAACTGATCTTAATTTTTAGCAATGACAAAAAAAGAGAGATCTTTAGATAGACTCTTCTAAGACAAGCTCAGGTTTTACCTCCTCCAGGGAGACCTCCCTGATAGCAGAGGACTCCTCCCCACTCTGGGTTAAGTTCTCTGCTCTGGACTCCATAGTGGCTTGTGCTTCTCTCTTCCATAGCACTTACCATACCAGACCGCTATGGCCTGTTGACTCTGTTTCCTTGCTGCTCTGAGTGGGGATCTCCTGGAGGACAGGGCTCTGTCTTGCATCTCTGTGTCTAGAGTGCCTGGCGCCAAGTAAGTGCTCAAGACATTTTTGTTTGATGAATGAATGAATGAATGAATGAATGAAGCCTACCCTTCATGGCGACATGGACCCTGAGTGGGTGAATTGTGTGGGACAGAGTAGTCGGGGGAGCAGCTCTCCCTATAGGGACCCGTGGAAATCCCTGAGAAACTCTGCGGTGCGGTGATCTGGACGCACAGACAGTTGCATCTTTCTAATAATGAGAAAGCTGTTTCATCACCTGACATTCTGCAGATTTTTAACTGATCACTTTGGGGGGAAGAGGAGTAATTTCTTGTTCTGATCTTTTCCACAAAGATCAATTTAGCCTTGCCCTAGAGTGCTGAAGTGCACCACCCGACTGCATGCTGGGGAAGGCAGAACGTGAGGAGAATGAAGGCAGCATTTGGTCCCCCACTCCTCCTCACAGCTCTCTGCATCGTCTCAGCTGTATCCAAGGGTTAGAATTTCTAGGCTTTGAGGGACTTGTAGACCACCCAACCTAATGATTTGCTTTTGCACATTAGGAAACTGAAACCCAAAGCGATTAGTTCAAAGACGTGTCAATGCCACCCAGTCAGTAAAGGGGTGCAGCTAGGAGCCAGGCCTCCAAGCCTCCAACCTGCGTTTGCGTTGATGATGCAGCATGGCTTCCAGCAGAAGTCTCGGTGATGCCTCTCCAGTGGCAGATGGCATCACGGTGGCACTAGGCCAGGCCATACAGCTGTGCCCCCTCCCCCCAGGGAAGAGAGCCTCTGAAAGCTCCTGAGAGCTGTCGTGTGGAACCCTGAGCATAGGAGGGTGCTGGCACCTCCTTTGCCTTTTACGGAGCTACCAGCAGCAGGTAGAACTATCTGTTCCCAGCTTGGCAGGACTGTAGCTCTTATTGATGAAAGAGAAATCAAGCCAAGTCTGAAAAATGACTTAGCATTTTGAATGTTGAAGAGACACAGACTAATGGGTTCTCTTCATATATATATTACGTGGTACAGTGACTTAGGGGCACATCTATGAAGAATTGCTCTGGCCAAACCCCTCCAGGTCTCCCCGGTCACCTCCGAGCTCCCTGGGAACACAGAGCCTGTTGTAGCTGGGAGTGGACATGTGCCTTAGGTTTTACTGGGCCAAGTGTCCCTGCCATGCCTTAGGTCTGTCTGCCTGGGGCTCCCACTTGGAGGCAGCCACAGCCGCAGCAGCCACTGAAGGAGGAGTTCACAGCAGAGGCGGGAGTGTAACAGGAACCAACATCGTGTGCCCTGAGCCTCCCTTCTGTCAGCTCCTTTCGGAGTCCTGCAACTCCTCTGTCCTGCCCCGCTTCCACTCGGCACTGTCAAATCAGACTTTTGGATGAATTCATTCCATCAACTCGGTGTGCCACCTGTGTGCCACGCCCTGCCTGGGCTCTTGGTTTCTGCAGTGAACAAGGCAGCCCGCTGTACCGTCTGGGGTGGGGGCGGGGAGGAGGCAGCACCCTTCTCATGTGATGTCAGGGGTGCAACTGTCTGAGAGCAAATAATCTGGGAGTAGGACCTGGTGACTGGATGGGTGCTTGGGCTGCTGCAGCTCAGGTGCATGGGGAAGATATGAAATGAAAAGAAGGAGGTGGCCACTCTCAAGTCAGAGGGGAAAGCCTTCCAGGCAGAGGGAAGAGCAGGTGCAAAGTCTCTCATGAGGACCTGCTTGATGAATCTGAGAAAGGAACAGAAGGCTGGTAGGGTGAGAGCCTGGTGCGCTTGAGGGGGAGGGGGATAACAGAGAAGGGACCTGTAGAACTAGGGGATGAGGGAGCGGGGTTTGGGTTTTACTCTTAGCATAAAGCTTTGGAGAGTTGCAACAGGAAAGTTGCAAAAATAGGACACAAATTCCCAGTAACCCTTTACCCAGGTGATTGGTGAAAGTATTTATTTTATTTCATTATTATTATTATTATTATCGTCATTATTTTTATTTTTAAGGCCACGCCCATGGCATATGGAAGTTCCCAGGCTAGGAGCTGTAGCTGCCAGTCTACACTACAGCCACAGTAACTCAGAATCTGAGCTGCATCTGACCTATGCCACAGCTCATGGCAATGCCGGATCCTTAACCCACTGAGCGAGGCCAGGGATCAAACCTGCATCCTCATGGATGCTAGTCAGATTCATTTACGTGGAGCCACGACGGGTACTCCAGGTGAAATATTTTAGAAATGACCTTGAGCCAGCCTTGACAATGGGCCAGTGTGGGGCCAGAGGGAAGGAGAGGAAATATATAGCCTGCTCCTTGAACTCCAGACAGAAAGTTAGATGTGAAGGGCAGGGATGAAGTCATGGACCATTAAGTACCAGCCAACCAAGCTGGAAGCCAGAGAGGCAAGGTGAGTTCTCCTGGGACACACAGTGAGTTCATGGCAGGGCCAGGGTGTGAGCTCAGGTCTCTGGTTTGCAGTTTTTGACCAATGGTGAGAGTGCTTTCATTTTAGCCCCATTTCACCTTCACGAAATGGTCAAGGAGGAGTAGACAGAGTCAGATTCTCAGAGATTGACCCTGTCGCCTTGCTTTCAGGCTCCTATTATCCTTGGGGGGAAAGAAAGGTGATCTGAGGCCTGTTGACTCTGGAAGCCACCAGATTGTTGTGTAGTTTCTCCATCTTCTCAATGAGTCTAGCAATGTGTCTGCTGGGGCTGGGGATGGGAGTCAAAGGACATTTCTTTCAGTTAAAAGGGTTTTAGTTGACAGTGTTCTACCTGAAATCTCTCCCCACACCCGTATACATCTTCCATACCTCTTGTCACAGCGACTGAACTCTCAGTGACAGAATCATTCCTTGGGGTTGCAAGCAGAGGTCAGAAAATGCTCAGAAGCAGCTGGTCACTCTTTCATTCATTCATTCATAATGTGCCAAACTATGCCAAGGGCGGCATGATAGAACTGAGACTTCTCTCGTCCCCACAGTGGGCATCTGGTGTTGTGGGAGGAACACGTGCTTTGCAGTCAGAGCGTTTTGAGTGCTGGCTCCGTCGTGTTTCAGCTGCTGTTTCATATGACAGGGAACCCTCGCTTTGTGAACCAAGGTCTCTTCATCTGCAATATGGGAATCATGGCACTTTTAAAGAACGGCCGCAAATTCTTTTATACTCTTCTCATTGAGAGGTGGCATCTAGGTCACCTCCCTTTGAATCTGGACAGATTATGATGGCTTCACTCAATAGAATATGGTGGGAGTGATTCTATGTAACTCCTGGGCGAGGTCTTGAAGGCCCTGAACCTTCCTCCTTGGTCTCTGGAACACTGAGTCACGACATAAGCCACCATCCTGGACAGAACACGAGTACGCACTCCAGCCTGGGAGTCACCCCAGAGCTTGGGCCAGACGTGCAAGGGGTGAAACCATCTTGCAAATAGATCATCCAGCCTGGGCTCGTCCAGCCTCTGGTCACTCAGCTCTAACCAGAGACCAGCTGTGCCCATTCTGGTTTGTGCAAATTCCTGGTCCACAGGATCCATGGGTATCATCAAATGGCTGTTGTTTTATAGCACTAGGTTTGAGGGTGGTTTGTACGTAGATAACCACAACATGAGCAGTTCTCCATCCCTTAAGAGGTACTTTGCATGGAAAAATGAAAAAGCCTACAAAGCCTGTAGCCTATAGTATTATCTTAGTCCATGCAAACTGCTGTAACAAAATACCACAGACTGGGCGGCTTATTTATTTCTTGGTTCTGGAAGCTAGAAGTCCAAGATCAGCCTGGCCATATTGTCAGCTAAAGGCCCTCTTTCAGGTGGCAGAGTTCCCGTTGCATTGTCACGTGGTGGAAGGGGCCAGGGAGCTTGGTGGCATCTTTTATAAGAGCACTGATCGCATTCCTGATGCTTGGCTCTCGTGACCTAATCACCTCTTAAAGCCTCACCTCTTTATGACATCGCCTTTGGGGATTAGGATTCAACATGTTAATTCTGGGGTGGGGGCAAAAACCTTCAGATCATAGCATTAGGGCCCCAATATAAATAAGAGTTTCCCTTTACAAAAGAAAGATCCTTATTGTCTAGCAATAAAAGTGGGCACATCAAGTAATAACTAAATAGGATGCGTAAACATTATAACAGATAGGAAAACAAGGCCCCCCCCAAGATCAATCAAGAAGTTGTTTAGCTTTGTGAGGATTAGGGGCTATGAGGCTGCATCAGGGAAAACCTGAGAAGGAGGAGACATTTAAAGTCAGCCCTGAAAGCCTGGCAGGTTTGGGGCTCACTAGCCAGACAAAGGGCAACAGGGACGTTCCAAGCAGAGAGCAAGAGCCTGAGTTTGGCAGAGGCCTCTGAGGTTGTTCCCTTCTCTGCCCCTCATCGGGCTCTTTTCATAGCAGCCAGCGAGTCCCTGATGATGTAAGTCAGGACAGGTCACCGTTCCAACACCCTCAGCTTCAGTTTGGCTCCAAGTAAAAGCCAAAGTCCTAATGGTAACCCATAAGTAGAACGACTATGTGATATATCTCCCAAACTGGGGTACTCGCAGAGGAACAGGGGTGGCACCATGGGTAATTCTGCCAGGACAACAGGTGCAATTCAACATTACTGGAGGAAATTGGGATATATAGTCAGCACACCTGCTTCTCTGCCCCCGCTGCTCAACACAGGCCCGCCATGCTAGCTTCCCTAACGATACCCAGATACGCAGGGCCGATCCTTGCCTCAGCCTCATTGCACCTCCTGGTCTCTGCCTAGGATGCCCTTCCCCTGGATGGTCACACGACTCACTCCCTTTAAGTCTTCCTTTAAGTCTTTGCTCACACGTCGCCTCTTCGTAAGGCCCTTTCTGCCTACCCTGTTGAAAATGGACTCTCAATAGCCTTCTCTTGTCCTTTGCTTTGTCTCCCTTCATAGCTCATCACTTTCTAATCCACTATAGAACAGTGCTTCTTTATTAATATTTGTATCTTCCCTCATCCGGATGCAAGTTCTAGAAAGGCAAGGATGTTTGACTGTTTCATTTTCTCCCACAGCTCTGAGTGTCTACAATAGCTCCTGACACTGTAGGCACATAATAAATATCTAGGGCAGGATTTCCTAAGCAAAAGTAGCTGACTGGTCTCCTTAATGAAATATGATCTAACAACGGATAGTTCAGTCTAAGGCTACTGGAGAATGTTTTGCATGAGAGATTTTTTTCAAGTTAGTAGCTTTTGAAAATAGCCAAGAGCCACGTCTGAAACAAAATGTATGGCCCACATCCAGCACAATTTTCTGTTATAAAACTTTCCCTCCATATCTCTTAGTATCGTAAATTATAACAGCCAGGAGAAATCAGCTCTAAAATTCTATGATTCTAAGTGAAACGCTCTATTCTATCTTAAAAAAATTGAAATGATATTTTTTTTTCTGGATGGTAAAGAAAACTGAAGGTCAGGGTAATAAAAGGAAACCAAGGATTTGAGCAATTTATGAGTCAGTTTCTTGCGTTTGCAGGCCATTGGGATTTCTCCCAATTGCTGTGGGGGGCATTTCAATCCTGCCTCTGGCTGCTGGAATAATACTTCTTCCCTTTCTCTAGCTCCCCACGAAAGTCTGCAGATCCTGGTAGAAAAATTGTCAGCAGTCCTTCCCATTTCTGAGGCATTAAGTTTAAATCCTGTTAAGGTTCCTCATATATTAAAAATAAAACTTCTATTAACTTTTCCCCTGTCAGTGCGATCAGAGTTAAATTAATTTTTAACACTTGGGTAAAGCAGCACAAGAGAAATAGGCCCCCAGAGCTGCTACGTGTGGGCTGCCAGTGGGTCTGGGAGGCCTGGACCAGCTGGCTCCCCTGCAGAAGCTGCCCCACGGCACCTGCTGGTTGTATTGGGAGGGGTTCTGTTTCCATAGGCGAGTGCTTTTGGCAGGATAGTAAGATGTTGATGGGATCCCAGGCCATGGTCGATGGACCATAAATGCAGGTGGATGGCTAAGCAAAATGTTGACTTTGTAGATGGGTGCTAGACTGCTGAGATAGCCAACCAGACTGGCCCTCCTGGTTTTCACCGATTTGATCATGTGGCAACATCACCCCTGGAGATGCCCTGTGACTCACTCTCAGTGCCCAGGGAGGGAGCTCATTTTTGAGGCTGAACATATGGTATGTGAGAGTATGGGCTTATATATAGTTGCTGTATAACCAGACATATAGTTGAACCCCTGTTTTCATCAGCTGAAAGCTGTTAAGACCTTAAGCAGAAAAACTGAGGGAGGAAAAATAGCAACTATTTATTATTGAACAATTGCTTTGTCTTGGGCCCTGAGCAAAGGGGTGTGTGTGTGTGTGTGTGTGTGTGTAAAATTTATTACAATATTATATTAACTACACATGTGTGTTAACTACATATATGTATATTAACTATATGTTATCAATATGTTAAATATAATATATATATATATATATGTATTACATATTACAATAAAAGCTATTTAACTGTTAAATGACAGAGTTCTTATTTGAACCCAGGTCTATCTGAATCCAAATCCAATACTTTTAAGATTTTATATAAATTATTGAAACTCCCTGGGCCTCCATTTCCCATTTATATAAAATGGGATATCCTAAGTGTACTGTGAAGATTAAAGGAGATAATGTATGTGGAATGCTTGGCACAGAGCTCAATAAATGCTAGCTACTATTTAGTAGTAGTAGTCATCATAATAATTAAATTCTCTCTTTCTTGCAAAGGCAGAGAAGATCTTTAAGCTCCAATGAGTTTCTTGACTATTGTATGTACCATTATGCTATGTTCTTTGGGAGAAAATTATAACACTGTAGATTTATTCATTCATCCATCATTCATTCATTTTTTTCAGTATACATTTACTTAAAAAGTAATGGGATTTGAGAAGCATAAGACATGTACCCCATTTTCAAGGAGTTTACAGTCTGGTTGAAACAGGCATATGCACATGGTCAAATAAATAATAACGAAGGTAATAAGTGAGCTAAGCCAGATAAGTCAGGTTTGAGGAGGAGATTAACTGTTGACTAGGGCTGGGCTATAAAGCAAAAACAAGATTTGGCTTTAGGATCTCAGGTCTCTTTGACCCAAAGTCAAGAAAATACTTTGGGAACCAGCAGGAAGTTGGTCTCTCAGAAGTGAAATTTCATTTTGCAATCTCTACTTTGAGCTACACAAAACTGGACGGGATTTAGAGAAGGGGTTTTATGGAGATTTGAATTGAAATAGGAGCAACCCCTTTCAAAAGACGTATCCCGTTTCTTAATGAAAATTCTCAATACAAAAGTTATATTGTCATATTCTACCATCACACACGGACCACCACCACCATCATGATCATCACCTCTGCCATCCCTCCACTATCATCACCTCTACCATTCTTCTGCTATCATCAGTCACCTCTACCATCCTTCTGCTATCATCACCTCTACCATCCCTCCACTATCATCACCTCTACCATCCCTCCACTATCATCACCTCT
>PVHT020000175.1:9741001-9811175 GCA_004024745.2 Catagonus wagneri
CCAGCACCACCATCATCACTGTCACCACCATCAATACCATTATCATCACTGTTACCACCACTGGCACCATCATTACCTCCAATATCACTACTGCTACCTTTGCTACTACTAGGCAAAACTCCTAACTCTGAGCTAAGGTGCTTATGAAAACTAGTGGTCTTCACTCTACGGTTTATACCAGTCTAAATGAAGTAAGAGATTTATTTCTTCTATTCCCTCACGTGAGACAAATGGGCAGCTGATCTTTACCTAAATAGACATTGGAAACACCTTCTCTACCTTGTGATCATTTGGTAAAACTGCTATTACAAAGGAAATGTGTTTAAAAGTTACTTGCCTTCTTCTGAGCCAAGGTTCCCACCTCCTTCAAGTGAGCCTGGAGAGCTGGAGAGAGGTCTGGTTATTCACAGTTCCAGGAGGTGGGAAGGTGGTGGGGGCCATAGAGAGGGGAGCCTGAGAAAACCTGGCAGACAGGAGCTGGTTCCTTCCCACTCGAAGCAGCCCACTCCCTGCAGGCAATAGACAGCTCTGACTTCAAACCCTAGCCAAGGATACTGCTGCATGAGTAATGCCCAGAAAGATTCTTTAAATGGTTTCTTTCATCTCCTATTGAAATGAAAGAACAAGAGAGAGTGAGAGAGTAGAAATGAATTGTATTCCTACTGCAGAGAGTTCATTTGATAAATAATGTATATAGAGTTTGCTATAATAACTGCTCTTTTCCGATCCAGCATGTGCGGGTGAGTTTTGACATATATTCTCTGTATTTCTAACAGACGGTGAATGACTGGTGTCTGGATTGGCATTATGAAAGGCAGGGCGGACTGTTAACATTTGCTGCAGTGTCAGAAAGGTTAATCTGGCTTTTCCCTTGAGCTGGGGGCAGGGCATCTTCGCCTTTCAGTGGTGATATGGGAGGGCACGTAAGAGGCAGATGGAGGATTCTTCTTCACTTGGGCTCCTAGGAATGGAGCGAGAAGATGACACCTGCCACCCAGGACAGGGAAACGTGGATCTTGGGAGTCTGGTTCTGCTGCCTTCTGCTAGTTTCTTTTCTCTGAGCATCAAGTCCAGTCCGAGAGACTCACTGGGAACTGGCAAGAGTGCGGAGATGGGCAGCTGAGCTTTCCCAGTGGACTTGCCCAGAGGCCAGAGGAGGGCCCCGCTCTCCTACCAGGATGAAAGAAGCACTGGGATACTGGGAAACTTTCCCCATTCTGCCGGCCCCGGGATTTCAAGAAAACAAACACTGGACTCAAGCTGAAAAATTAGTAGTTTGCTCATCATATGTTATCTTCCATCTTGTGCCTCAGCAACTCAGAACCCACATGTTTTTAGGATGTGTTTTGCCTTACAAAGTACCCTCACAGATCTGATCTTATTTGATCCTCACAACAACAATAAATTATTGTTTATTGTGCAGGGCAGGACAGGCATGCTTACCCCTATTTTACAAGGAAGAAACAGTAAATTGTCTGTGGTGACAAAGCAGGTCATGGGAAGAACTTATTTAAATATGCTCCATGTTAGGTTTTCTCATTCTAAGTTCAGTTCTTTTACTACTCAAGGTTTCCTCTCTAGTGACATTTCTGCAGAGACTTTATTGCGCTTTGTGGGGGGGAGAGCAGAAGCACGCGTGTGGGCATGACCATACACATGTACATCACACGTACACACACACAATGCACACACATGAATGCATGCATGCCCATGCATTTGTGCACAGGGGCTCAGGACACACATCACACAGACGCACACTCATACACCTGCATGTGTGTACACAAGGATGCGTGTGCCTGCATGTTCCCACATGCATTACACAGGCAGATGCAGACATATGAGCATGCGCACGCACATACACACGCTGGTGCACACACATACATGCGCCCATGCTTGCACAGTTGATGCCACAGGAGGGCATCAGTAGGGAAGGGTTTGCCCATGCTTGCACAGTTGATGCCCAGGAAGGAAGGGTTTCTGCTATTCTGTTTGTTTCCTTTCCCATCAGTGAGAAATCACTCAAAGCCTCAAAAAATCACTTCTCTGGGCCCCAGATGGATGGGTGGGGCAACCCGGGAGCACCAGGAAATGATTTTCATCCTGCAGGGGTCTGTGATTCTGGAGAATCATGATCCATGGCCTCTTTTAGCCACTGACCTCTGGTTGGGGTTCCTAGCAGTCGGTGGCTGCAATTTGTCAGGACTAAGATTTATAACACTCAGTGTTCAAGAAGATATAATTTACCTCACAGGAGGGACCACTTTTGCTCCCAAGAAAATGTTTTCCCTCTCCTGGCTCACCTTTACATGTAAGAAATCACTCTGGGAGTTGAGAGAATGTCTAAAATTTTAAATATTAGATTTGCTGCCCCAAAGATTAGATAACATTCATGTCAGGGCTGACTCAAGTTTTTCCTCATTTTCTCGATCCTCCACTCAAATAACCTACAAGGAACTTTCCACAAAAATAACAGAAGATAGCATCCAATATTCTCTACATCTACTATTTGTCTCCCTAACACCCCTTCTTTCTTCCCATCTTACTTGGCTTTCTTTCTGCAATGTCTCTCGGGAAATCTTACTTCTTATTTTCAAGAGTTTACTGCTTCTGCTCATACTTTTTACTTCTGTCAAGTTTGAGGTTTTTCTTTTTTTTTTTTTTTTTTCCAGTGAGAACTATTCCTTCCACTCCATGAATTCTTAATGGTTTCCTTCGGATCGTCCCTTAGTTCTGCAGTTCTTTTGCTTTTCCCTTCCTCGTGCATGCCATGGGTCTTGTCCGTATCTCTGCCTAAGGTTTCCTCCTCCAGCTTTGCAGGGAGATGCTCTAAGCAGAGTGAGGGCTTTGGGATTGGGTTGGATGTAAGTTTGACTTCATACTCATGCCCTCAATAGCAGCATGCCCTTGGTAAGCCACTTTCACTGTTCTCAGAGCTTTGGTTTCTAGATTTGAAATATAGGGTCTTAATATCAGTAACATAGAATTGTTTTTGAGAATTAAGAGAGATCCAGTGTGGAAGCCCTTCTCCTGGGACCTGACACGTAATAGGTATCCACAGGATACCCAGCTGCCTCATTACAGTCTCTTTTGACTATAAAATGTGTCCTCTTCCAGTTCCTTATTGATTCCTTAATGTACCTGCATTAAGTTGCATGGGTTAACTGAGCCCGTAAAAGTAGAGATGTCCACAATTTGGTGTATGTGGTAGATCCCAAAGAAGACAGGTTTTGCTTTGATGCCAACGCAAATGAAAAGGCAGAGGCAAATTCAACAATGAAGGCACTGGTGAGGCTGAAAGGATCGAAGGATCAGTCCCCTCACGCTGTGAAAACATTTTGATAAATGGGAAAGAAGAAGAAGAGTCAAAATGCACTCCTTGGTTCAAACAAGCTGTCATGGCCTGTGAGATAAAGATGTCCTCGTCCAGGGAAGTCAGTTTCTAGACACACACCATCATTATGCACAATTTAATAATATACACAGACATTCTCCCGAGTTCTTATTTGGCAGCAGCCGACACTCCAAGAGCTGATCTTGCTAATTTTGTGTATTTGGATTCCACAGTAAAACAAGCAGTCTCAATATTTGGGTTCACTGGAATGGGTTCTGGAATTGTAATGATATTAATTGGGGGGAATATCCCTGATGCCTTAAAACTTAATTAATTCACACTGACAGTGTGAGCTTCATAATCTGTGCAAATATCCATCCCCATCAACTATAACAACAAGCAACTACCACTCCCCAGAATAACAATGGCAGCAAGAAAAGGACAGTTGGTCAAAGAATGGACGCAGGGATCGAAAGGGCTATAGGAGAGAGGCAAAAATTTGCATCCTGGAGTGTGGTAGGTGTTTGTTGTTTTGTGTGTGTGCGTGTGTGTGTGTGTGTGTGTGTGAACAGTCAACTTTGCCAGCAAGATAATTGTTACTCTCTTGACTTGGTGATAGACCATTTTAGAAACTATTTCTGTAGAATGTAGGATTGTGTTGTTTTACTTTTATTAGAGGGGGAAAGAG
The DNA here is from genome assembly GCA_004024745.2 of Catagonus wagneri. Lineage (NCBI taxonomy): Eukaryota > Metazoa > Chordata > Mammalia > Artiodactyla > Tayassuidae > Catagonus > Catagonus wagneri. The sequence continues at coordinate 9,745,021 of PVHT020000175.1, forward strand.
GCCAACAGTAACTTTTTAGGTAACAGGGGCCAGAGCAGAAGGGCAGTTTTTCTCTGAATCACATTGGAGAAGCTCTTAAAAGATTCTATGTCTTTTTTCATCTATAAAGAACCTAGAGTCCAAAGCAAGAGTCCTGGAGGGAGCAGGTGACCTTTAGGTAGGGTTTCCTTAGATTCACTTATACCACCCACTTAAAGGTTTCAGTGGGGCCTCTGCTTCCTCTGTTTTCCAAAGATGTCAGCCCTTTCCTGGTTTTATTTGAGGATTATGTGTGCTCTTGCCATACCCTCAGTCTTTCCTCTTTTTACATACTTTCAATATAGACACCTGTCCAAAGTCAAAGCCTGGGCAAAGCCAGATTACTTAACAGCTCAATGCAACATAAAGGAATTACAGGTTATTTTTGTCTTGCCCTGACATTCTCATCATGTTGGCTTTTGTTCTTAGGCCAGACTCCTCTTCATCCCAAAATAGTTGCCTCAGCTCCAGTTATCACATCCTTACCTAGCAAATGTTCAAAGTCTGGAAATGGGTAAGGCATGAATTAAGTTTTAAGGCAACAGGAACATGCCCCCCAATTAATATCATTACAATTCCAGAACCCATTCCCAGTGAACTCAGATACTGAGACTGCTTGTTTTACTGCAGAATACAAATAGCCCCCTCTTTGTGTCTCTTTTTAAAAGGGAGGACATCCCCTAAAGCTACCCCACAGCTCGTTGGCCAGAATTGTGCATGCGCCCATTTCCATGGCAATTCCTTGCAAGGAAGAATGGAGTTACCGTCTTTGGTTTAGCTTGGTCAGGCCCTACTTTGCTCTCCTTCCTGCCAGGTACTCAAGAAGAAGCAAACCTAAACCGATTGCCATCAGACAATGAACCAAATTAGGAGTGGTTTGAACCAAACCAACTTGAACCAAATTCATTCATCAACTTGAACCAAATTAGGATTGTGCTACCAAGAAGAAATGAGAAAAGGCTACTGGGTAGAGACCGCTGAGTGTATGTTTCCCAGTGGAGCTGGTCACATCATCAGCAGAGGGCTGCCAAGGAGCGACATTCCTTTCTTCTCTGGTCTGAACTGCCTCAGGGTTCTTGAATCTGAAGCACGGGTGTGCTGTCAGCAAGGATGTCTAGTTACCACATAGGCTTGATCGTTCTGAATAATTGGTCCTTGATCCTCACGTGACTGATCGCTTCCCTCACATGTTCTAAGCCCCAAATCTCTTCTCTGTAACCCTTGATAGAAAGCCTTGAACTCAAAGGGGGCATAATCAAGGAAAATTATTATTTGATTCTGAGACAAATCCCAACTGCATTGAATTCAGCGCTTCAGAATGAGGGGCTAATCCATTTTGCCCACCGTGTTAAATAGACATGGGTTAACCTCTGTCCTAGGAGCCCCAGGGCTTCAGAAATCCAATATCCAGAATTAAAGTATTCAGTAAAATGTGAACAATCCTGAAGGAGAGCAATAATAATTAATCCCATTAATCCTATTAATAAAGACTGAAGATGGTAATGAGCGGGAAGACATTGCCAGTCCAAGGAAGATAAGTTAGCCAGAGAGACTAGATGTGGAGAACCAGGGCTTAGCAATGAGAAGGTCAGGAGCCGCTGGGAAAGCCTATGCATTTCAGATATAATAGCACCCAGAACACAAGGGTTCAAGCACCCAGGAAACTTCTGGATTGTACACTGGATCATTCCTCAGAATGGGCTCAGCAAATGTACCAAACTGAAAGAATATGCATGAACAACATTCGATGAGAGCTGAGGTCAGGTTCTGGAGCAGAAAAGCAGCCCTTTGGGGGACCTTCCACTGTCCTCTTGCATTTACAGGGCTGAGAAAATGTTCACTATGAGAGCTTTTGTTTCTCATTGTCTCCTACCCTATCAACTGATTTTATTTTAAAAATTTCCCTGTTCTGGAGTTCCTGTTGTGGCTCTGTAGAAACGAGCCATCCATGAGGACGCAGGTTCGATCCCTGACCTCGCTCAGTGGGTTAAGTCTCTGACGTTGCCGGGAACTGTGGTGTAGGTCGCAGACACGGCTCAGATCTGGCATTGCTGTGACTGTGGCGTAGGCTGGAAGCTGCAGCTCCAATTCGACCCCTAGCCTGGGAACCTCCATATGCTGCGAGTGCAACCCTAAAAAGATAAAATAAAAATAAAAATTTCCCTGTTCTAATACCATAGAAAGGGCACTGAAAACGAGGACAATCATTTAAATGCAGGGCATGGGAAATCCAGCCACCAGGTTGCTGCTGGAGAGGGCTTTTGCCCCCTGGAGGGCTCTGCCTCCCCTGAGGACAGAGGGCTGTTAGTCCTGAAGGCACCCAACTTGCCCTGCTCCTACCAAAGTAGACCCGGAGTGTGGACAAGCCTGGAAAGCCAGTCCGCAGATTAGGTCATTTTTTTCAGAGCTTCCACAGACCGGTGAGAGAGATGCCTGTGTTCCAGGCCTGTGTGCCAGGTGGCAGCCAGGTATCCCAGAGGAACGACCAAGGGCCCTTCTGGTCCTGGATGGAGGTCCTGTGACACATGGCCATTCAAAGCTTGGCTGGCCTTAATGAAAATCCCAGCTCTACTTCTTACTTATTCTAGGACCCTGGGGAATTCCCTTTCCCTGTTTCAGCCTCTGTTTCCTGATCTATAAAAGAGGAATAATAATTCTGCTGAAATTCCTAGATTGGGAGGGTTCAAGTAAATAATCCACATACACTTTTTAGCTCGCTGCCTGGCATGTTGTAAGTGCTCGATAACTGCCAGCTGTTACTTTGTATTAGTCAGTGGAATAAAATGAGACTTGATGACGAATGCTTAAGTAGATGTCAAAGCATATTGATTATACAGCAGCTCAGAGCCTTTATGTGAATTTTTTAATGAGCTCTTTTTTTTTTTTTTTTTAAGTAAGAACGTACTTGCTTTTCCCTTGGAGTTAGTACAGCCCTGTTTCCCAGGCTCTGCATCCCCCTCTGGGTTGGAAGAAGGAGGTAGGGATGGAGAGAGTAAAGAAGTATCTAAGAGCTCCACCTTGTCCTTGCTCTGAAGCAGCCTTGCTCATGGCCCAGGCTGCCTCTGGAGCCAGGACTGACCCCTTGAACTGGATGACCAGTGTGGCAGTCTGCCCACACCCTCCCACCTCTGGTCCCTTAAGGCCCTCCAATAAGCTGACTTGCTCTTTGACGTACAAAGATGGTATGGGGTGGCTTAAGACAGTTCTCACTTGGCCCTCACCTTTTCATAGTCCAGCCCTGTTTTGCCAATTCGGACCCTGGCTCTGCAGCCTTGGTCTTCTGCCTCTGGTCTCTTGAAGTTGCCATGCAAAAGAAGTCTTTCACCATTATACTAACCACAGGATTTTCCTGTCTTGATCCCTAGTTTGCTACATGTAGATATCATACCAGCCACTCTCATGCCCTTTCATCCTCAAAAAAGTCCTGGGAATTAAAGTCTGCGCATCTCTGGTCACAGACAGGGAAGCTGAGGCTCGGAAGGTGAAGAGCCTGGCTCAGGGCCACACAACTGGAAATCAAATACCAGTCTCTGGCTTCAGAGCTCAAATTCTAGCCACTTTTTAGCTTTGGCTTTTCTAGTGGATGCTGCTTTAGCTCCTTGAGTTCCCTGAGACCTCAGAAAAGACTCCTTCCTTCCCCTGGTTTCTGTGGAACCCACTTTCCCCAGCTGGTCGCTTGGCCACTGTCCCAACTCAATCGATACTTTCCATCTCCCAGGATGCTCCTGTCTCTCCAGGCTTGGGCTGCATCATTCCAGGGACCCAGGTCCTGTCCTCAATCTCTGTCTGGTTATGGGGCCCTGACACCATGGCTGTGTCTTCTGGGCTGGCCAGAGTATCTGCCAGCTCCCTGGTGTGTGGGGGCTCCTCATCACCGATGTGATATGTCAGAAGAGCCTATTTCTTCCCCTAGACATCTGAAGCCTACTGCTTGTTGGAAGAGCAGGTGTCGTCTGGCCCATGGTTAACTTGTTCAACCTGACAGATTGCCTGTCTAGCTACTACAACTGCATCTACGTGTCACCATCCCACCCGATGGTCCACACCCAGCAGACAAAAACCCTATTTAGAGACCTAGGCTCTCCTTCCCTACGGGGCTCCGCAGCCTCTTTCGGGACATGGCAAAGTCCCCACACTCCCTGGCCTTTGCTCTCTGAGGTCCGATTAAGTGGTGTCAGAGGAGGGAGAAAAAGGCCTTAACCCTTGAATCCTCAGAAGATGGAGGCTGGGATTCCAGGGCCTGGCAGATGATTAATAGGCCTGGCATATTAGTTTCGACCCGTCAGGGCAACATTAAATGTGATTTATGACTCGGTTTTAATTGAGATTTTACTGCATTATTATTCAATGCAGAGAGCAAACCTAGACCCATTTTCCTAAGTGTCCCAGGGGTCCTGTGCTTAGAACTGGGCAAATATGTCCTGCCCAAGGGTGATGTCCATTCTCTCCCAGTGTGGGGCCAGAGGCAGCTTCCTGCTCTGCCTGCCCCCACCTCAGCCCCTCCCAGCCAGAGGGTCAGCCTTGGAAGACCCTCAAAGGCAGAGTAGTTTGCCTCTCCCCGTTCATTTCCCTTAACCCTTCCAAACCCAAGGTCAAACCACAAATTGACCTGGTTCTCAACATCAAACAATGAACTCAATGAACTGAAGAACTCAGTGGAGCATTTTCATTCTAAAAGAGGAGAAAGTTAGGCAATGCTTAACTCAGAGGAATGATCTTTCTCAGGGTGGAATTTCAGCCCATTAGAGAGATGCTTGAAGGGCTTGGGCACAGGCAGACGTCAGGAGAGAGCATGAGTTTGTATGTGGGAGAGGAAAGACATGGCAGGCCTTGAGGTCCCCTTGACCCATGGTATTTGGGACTGTCGCTGCCATCCTGGCTGGTAGTGATGGTCATACTGAACCTACAGACGATGACAGCAGGTATGAGGGCAGGGAGGAGGACAAGAAAATATGTGGGAACTTTCTCCCCACCCCCACGAGGCTACTCTCTGACCCACAAGTGGGAAAATTGGGCTTAAACGACATTTATTGAATTTCAAACTGCATTAGGCCAAGAAAATTACTCGTTAATATATAAAGCACCACATTTTCCTTAACGTGAATGCCAGTGAAATATGGATTGGTGCTTGCTTCATAGCAAGAAGCTTGCCTTTAAAGTACTAACATAAATGTGTCCTTAGGGAGAGAGGGAATGGCAAATTAGATAGAAGCTTGCAATGCGATATGGCAGCCAAGGGAGTCCAGCTCTGTGCCTGCAAAGTAGCAGAGCAGGAAGAGGAGGCTGGCAGAGTAGCCGGAGCAACTGGGACAGGACAACAGGTCTCGAGCTCCAGGAAGGTGGGCTCCCTGCCTTCCTTCCTGGAGACCTTCGGAGAGTGAGGGAGCTTGCTACTGCAACGGGAAGTTGCACAATGTGGAGGGAAGGGTATGGAGGTGTAGGTATGAGTTTGAACCCCTTCTGGTCATCTCTGAGCAAGTTACTTACCCTCTCTGAGCCTTAGTTTCCTCTGTGGTATATGGATGGGGCAACATACTTGGGGCGTGGATTTCATGTGATGCTTCATTGAGGTAATGCATACAAAGGGTCTCGCATATGGCAGTGTTTGTTCCCTTTACCCTTAGACGTTCCTTTAACACAGCATGCTCATTGATCCCACATTTGTTGACTTCCTATCATGTACAACATGGCTCCTGATCCCAAGGAGCATAGGATATGGTGGCAGGTATAACAGCAGTGACACGCCGATGAGATTATGGAAATACGAGGAGGTGGGATTAATCCAGGACATGGAGCCGGGAGGAGTCTGAGAAAGGTGCCAGGAGGATGAAGAGATACTTATGTTCAGTCTTAAGTAGGAGCAGGAGCAGCCAAAGAAAGGGGCATTCCGGGCAGAGGGGTGGGCAGGAGCCAAGCCACGGTGTGTTTAGAGCCTCTGCGGGTAGAGCATGAGGCTAGGTCAGGGGCAGAAGCAGGTGAGGCCAGTCAGGCCACCAGCAGAAAGACTATGGAGGTGAGCGGGTGGACCCTGTGTGTGTGTGTGTGTGTGTGTGTGTGTGTGTGTGTGTGTGTCTTTTTGTCTTTTTAAGGCCGTACCTTCAGCATATGGAGGTTCCCCAGCCAGGGGTCGAATCGGAGCTGTAGCTGCAGGCCTGTGCCACAGCCACAGCAATGCCAGATCTGAGCCTCGTCTGTGACCTACACCACAGCTCATGGCAACGCTGGATCCTTAACCCACTGAGCAAGGCCAGGGATTGAACCAGCATCTTCATGGTTACTAGTCAGGTTCGTTAACCACTGAGCCATGACAGGAACTCCACGGTAGACTTTTTAGTGGTAAAGGGGAACTGTTAAAGAGCTCTCATTAAGAAGGCGCCATGGCTCTGGTAGTGTGTGGAGGCTGGCCTGGGGCAGCTGGAGACACAGTGGCTGTTTGGGTGGCTCTTGCTGCATCCAGTCATTGAAGGTCAAAAATGAAGTGTTGAAGTTGGGGTGGGAAGAAGGGTAGAGATGAGAGACATTTTCAGGAAATAAAATGGGCCAAAAACAGGCCTGAGGGAGGAGTCAAAATGGCCTTCAGTTTGGAGATTACTGTTGACCGATAAAGAACTCAGAAAGAGGTGCATTTGCCGAAGAAATCACTCAGTTGTGTTTTGGACTCGTTGAGTCTAATGGACCTACAGGGGTGCTGGTTGGACGTGACCAGCGAGTGAGGGGCCTACCCTGGGTTGGGGGGTGGGGGCAGGGCAGACAGGAGAAGCCTGTCTGTACTGTCAAGAACAGAAAGCTCACAGTTAAGTCACAGCTAAATTAGACAACAAAGAGAGAAGAGCAAGAAACACACTGCAATTAGTGAAACAGAAGAACTGTCTTATGAGTCCTGACGAGACTGAAGTGAATACATCAGTCTAAGTAATAAACTCACTCATGTCCTTCCCTTCTCGCCCCTGTACTTGTTGCTTCCCAGCTTGTCAGATTCTTTATGTGGGGTCCTTGACAGAAGCAGGCATCCCGTCAGGCTGGACTAGTTGCCGTATTAATCATTGGTGCTGTATGGTGACTTGCAGTGACTGGGAGAGCTGTTAGGTTAGGAAAGGATGATATCTTGGAGGAAGCAGGTATCTGGTTGTCTGGGTCCCTTTGGGGTACTTGAATCTCGCTTGAATTTTCTAACATTTACCACCATTGGCTTAGCCGGTGAGGAGTCAAGCCTGTCATCGGCTCTCCTAAACCAGCAGTTGGAGGCCTCCAAAGGGCTCCAGGTCACAGACTATATTTAAGCCCGAGGATCAAGGACCTCTAGCTTTGGAAGGTTACGCTGATGTACAAGTTAAGATGGGATAGAAGGATAAAAGGGTCTGGAATAGAGGTGGGGAATATAGTACTGATAGGAGAGGTGACTGTTTTACAATATGTGGTGGTCCTTGGGAGAAATTCCTTTTCTGGCAGGATTAGCTCCTAGCACCTAAGCTCCACTTCCTCCTCTTGAATTGTTCTATTTCAGCAGACGGAAATCGTAGTGAGGATTGTCCAACGCTCTGCAGACAAGTCCTGACTCCATCTCAGGGTCTGGTAAATCCCAAACACACAATTTCGTCATAAACCTTCTTTCCCAGCTGCCCAATGCGTTATCCTCCTCTTTCCATTAAACATCTGGTTTCTGTTCTTGTCAACGTGGTAGTGTAAACATGCGTGCACACACACATGCCGATCACTAGCAGACCTCAAAGATGCCCCCGGCCTTCATCTTAAATTACAACGTCCCCTTGATGAAGAAACACAAGGGAGAAGCATTATCCTGTTCTTCTAGCTGAACATCTCAGGCCCTCTCCTGGGAGTTAGACACTCCTGGATGGAAAGAGGACCCACTGAATTGGCAGTGACCTCCAAGTGGTGGGGGAAGGCCACTTGGGTGGGGAGAGAAGATGGCCAAGTCCCAAATGTATGAAAATCTTTGGAAATGAGATGTGGGTGCCACCAGCCCCTTGCCTTATTCTGCCCGCTCACCCCCACTGAGGAGCCGTAGTGATGTTACAGCAATAAGGCTGAAGCATTTTACCTTTGATTCCTGCTTCCCTTTTATGTGTGAGCGGCTAACAGATGGAGAAAGTACACTCTTTAATGTACACTCTACCCAGAAAGATCAATGGCAGCTTAACATGCATTTCTGTCTAATATTCACTTTGGCAGGTCTTTGTAATAAAAATGCTGGTTTTAATGAAGTGCATTAAAATGAGAAGATTCATGGCTAGCCTGTGTGCTTTTATCACAGTTACCTCCCCTTGAGCTGTCAGAGCACAAGCCGCTGTGGGAAGGAGGCAGAAGGGTGTCATTTTAGGAAACACACACACACACAAATTCTTCATTTCTGGAAAGGTCCATGTTATGTGCATATGTTTTAATTTCATTCACTTTCTAAAATATGATGTCTTTCCAAAGATGCGTGTTTTGGGGAGAAGGTTGAGCTATAAACCAGGCAGTTGGAGATGATGGGGCAAGAGTCCTGTTACAGCTTGTTTTGTGTCCCTTGAAAATTCATATGTTGAAGTCCTAACCTGCGGTTCTTCAGAATGTGACCGTGTCTAAAGATAAGATCTTTAAAGAAGCGATTAAGTTGAAATGAGACCCAGATATAGGCACTAATCCAATCTGACCAGTGTCCTCCTTATAGGAAGGGGAGATTAGGACACCCAGGGGACACCACTGGCATTGTAAATCAACTCTATTCCATGTGAAGTGGCGGGGAGAGGGCAGCCGTTTACAAGCCAAGGAGAGAGGCTCGGAGGAAACCGACCCTGCTGCCACCGTGATCTCGGGGTTCCAGCCTCCACATCATGAGAACATAGATTTCTGTTGGTTAAACACTCAGTCCGTGGTATTTTGCTATGGCAGCCCCAGCAAATGAATATAAGACCCACAGCTTGAGATTAGAGCAGTGGAAGAAAAAGAAGAGGAAGAAGGAGAGGGAGGGGGAGGGGAGGGAAGAAGGGGGAGGAGGAAGAGAAGAAGGAGAAGAGGAAGAAGAGGAAGAGGGAGCAAGAGAAGGAGAAGGAGGAGGAGAAAGAGAAGCAGAAGCAGAAGTAGAAGAAGAAGATCATTTAAGGGCATGAAAGGGCAGCCCTGGACTGAGAGTGGGAACACCTGGAAACTTCTGGAAAACAGAGAATGAGGGCATTGGTAGTGAAAACATCTGTCTTTAAATGCCTCCAACACTTAGAACGGTTGGCATGAGGGGACCCTTACAACAGCGGGTAAAGCATTTCATAGATAGGTGGGTAGACAGATGCCCGCTTAATACTGGCTGAACGTGAGTGACTGAGTGAACTGAGAGAGGGCTTAGCATAGTTGTTAAAAGCACAGACACTGGAACCTCAGCTTCACCACACACCAGCTCTGTGACCTCTCCATGCTTCGGTGTTTCCACGTGTGCAGTGGGATAACAGTAGTTCCCGCCTCATGGGTTGCTGTGAGGATGAAGTGAGTTAACACGTTTCATGTGCTTAGAGTAATGCCAGACACACCGAGGGGGTGCTATGTTTCTTAAATGAGTGGTTTGGGCTCCGCGTGAGAGGAGGTTCATGGCAGCAGCTGCTCTTGCAGTAGCAGAACAGGGCGCCACCAGGCATCGAGCTCTTTCGCTCCAAGCCACCGAGTCCCATCTGCTGCCTCAGTATCGCCTGCCCCCCTCCTCCCCTCCATTTCCTGACGCAGTTTTCCTTTAGGTCCTCACTGACTCGTCCAGACTTCCCCAGCTTTCTCTTTCGAATCTCCTTGCCCCCAACATCATCTTCCCCCATTTCCCACCATTCTGCCAAAGCAACAATTTTTAAAAATCATGGCACATTTCTATTTGTATCTGTTCATCTCTGTGTCCTGAGGGCTTGGGGAGGCGGTGTGGGCGTGCTGGTGAGTTGGCTAAGGAATTTCAGGAGCTGCTATGCTAAGTGTGGATTATGCTAGCTTTTCAGGGCTGAGAGGGATAAAATTATGCTCTTTGGCACACACACAATAAAAGGTCTTTTAATGTATTTTATTTAAGGACAGTTGATTTACAATTTGTGTTGATTTCTGCCCTACAGCAAAGTGATTCAGTTATACATATATATTCTTTTTATATGCTTTCCCATTATTATAGGATATTGAATAGAGTTCCCTGTGCTATGCAGAAGGACCTGGTTGTTTATCAAAGGAGTCTTATAATCTGATCCTCGGTGCACTTCTCTGGCTTTAGTTCCCATTATCTCCTATTACTCACAGTTTATGCTCCACAAATGCGGGGCGCTTACAGTCCTAGGAACATGTGGTTCTGGGTTGATGCTGCTGTGCCCTTGTACACACTCTGCCCTGTGTATACTTTGTGCCCTGGAATACCCCCTTTCCTTCTTCTTCTTCTTCTTTTTTTTTTTTTAATGTGGTGAATTTATGCTCATCCTCCAAAGCCCAGATGGTCTCCTTCAGGAAAGTGTCCCTAATTACTCTCCAAATAGAATTCAGAACTCCTGAATCATGCTGCTCTTGTCCTGGATAATAAAAGAAAACTTGTTTCTGTCCAGCTTACTACCAGCGAATAAATATAAGCAGAATTCAAGAAGTAATTGGAAATTTGAAATCATCTAAGGAGTAAATCTGTTATTTAGTCCAGAGCATCTGGCTGCCCCTCCAAACGTCAGTAGTCTTATAATAAAATGTTATTTTAATTTTTTAAATTTAATTTTTATTTTTTGCTGGCGTATAGTTGACTTACAATGTTGTGTTAGTTTCAGGTGTACAGCAAAGCGACTCAATTATACATGTACATATATCATTCTTTTTCAGATTCTTTCCCCATATAGGTTATTAGAGAAGATTGAGTAGAGTTCCCTGTGCTATACAGTAGGTCCTTGTGGGTTACTTTATATATAGTAGTGTGTATATGTGGAATCTAAAAAATAATAATATAAACAAAGTGATTTACAAATCAGAAATAGACTCACAAAATTCTAAAACAAACTTGTGGTTACCAAAGGGGAAAGGTCCTGAGATGGGGGCATAAATTAGGAAGTTGGGATTATGGGATTAATATATACACACTGCTGTAACTAAAATGGTATTGTAAGAAGCAAGCTAGCTCTGCAGTCACAGGGGGACCTGAGAGCTCTGCGGTGGAAAGGAGAGCTGGCCAGGAATATCCCATATGGCCAAAGTGGGAGAATCCAAGGGATGTCTTGTCCGTTGTCGGCCCAAGGGCCATAAATCTACCAGGACACCTAGGCATGGCAACTCACCTGCTCTCTCTCCACACCATCTCTAGATGTCTAGGACAATAGGCGAGAATCCTTGGTGACCATTTAACTATCTCCCAGAGCTTAGAAGCAGGCTGTTGTGAGCCATGATGACAGGACAGCGATATCTCCAGAAAACCACAATCTCTCTGAGCATCAGCTTACACATCTGTACAATGGTCTGATTTACAAGACTGCCCAGAGAACAAGCAGACAATGAATGGCAGCAGTGCTTTTCTAGCTCAGAACAGGGTAAAGATGAGGTTTTGTTTTGGACTGACCTGCTCAATAGCTGGTTTGGGTGTTTCTTGTTCCCTGAAGCATTCGCCCATGGTCCCCAGTGTCCCAAGGCCTGCCTCGGAAGTGTGCGCCCTCAGCCTCCCCCCTTTGAAGGTGGCTGAAACAATTCACACTCCACACTCCCTGCCTAGCCACCCAGAGCCGCATCTCCCAAGCAAAAAAATCAGTCGTCTCTACTCAACCATCCCTTGTTGGAAAGTGGATTCACTGATCTGCTAAATAATTTCTGCAAAAGCATTAGCAGGTCATAACAGTTCCATGTGCAACTCTATTGAGTGATAGAGGCGTATCACCTGATATTCTCTTTGAACCCCAAATGGTGACCCTTTTGGGAGCTTGAACTCTGTGGAAGTTCGGGGTTGGGGTTGGGGTTTGGGGGAGCAAACTCAGGCCCGCTGGTCTTTAGAGACTTGTCGCAACAGCAAGGAGGTATCCACTCTCTAGGCCTATGAAGAAACTGCCAGATCCTATAATGGGATTACGCTCCTTCCCCTAGCTCCATTTTAAGGAGGGTGTAATGAAAGGTAGGCCTGGATAGGAAAGGGGTGCCAGAAGAGTGACTCTTAAATGCATCTATGTTTTGGTAATATGCTAGCAAAATATAAGTGAAAAAAGTCTGCAAGGATAAATGAGATGATAATAACCACAGATCATTTTTAGTTCCTGGGAAGAAAAACACCATATAGATTTGAGGTGTTATTATTATGCGTATAATATATATATAGACATTGTATATTTATTCACAGCAAAGCTCACATATGTCATTCCCACTAATAACATTTTCTTTTCTAACTCCGGCGTCAAAGAAGTTATGCCGTTTTCATATGTTCCACACATACTCAGAGGAACCTGCTTAGAATATTTTTGCTGATGAAATTTTCTGGGTTGTAACATTTATCTTTTTGAAGAGCTCACTTCCTATAACCCCACATGGAGGTGGTTTTACCTCTCGTTGCGATGCCATCTGCATGTGGAGGTTTGTGTCAACTGCTTATCTCAGGCATTAGCCAATTTCTTGTGTGTTTGTACTGTTTATAAAGTGCTGGACATACACAGTGCTTTGCTGATGCGTGAGGATCCGGCTCCCTGCCCCGTAGCAAGCAGCGACTAATGAAAACAGACAAGCCCAACATAATGGAAATCATACAGATACAGGATCCAGAAAGATGCTGCTGGCTTGGGAATTGAAAAAGGCCAGTCAGGGCTTTGAGGATCTAAAGCAAGAGAGGGAAGTATTTGGAGGAAATTAAGTGAAATTGAGGCACACACATAAAAGCACACACAGCGAGTTCCTACACAAACATGGAGCTGGAAAAAACCTTTAGAAGTTACCCATCTCCTCCATCTCCCCGTGCTTCTCTCCCTCCTGCTTTGGGTCCCTTGGTCTTGACCTTCCCTGGTGGTGGGGATGGGCCATTTAAGCACCGATCTTTGCAGAGCAAGTGTTTAATCTCCAGCTGGCTTCCTCTGCCACCCATCATGCTTCTGGGTGGCTCACCGCCCACGCTGTCACTTGCTGGGTGCTCAAAGAATGCAAATTCACTTGAGTATTAGTGATCTCAAGGCATAATAGAGAAATGAAATGCACTGCAAGCAGAGGGCCACAGCTTTCCTTCTCACACTAAAAATAAACCATTTGGGATTATGTGTAATTGCTCTCTTGGATTTTTCACTTCATTGGCAATTCTCTTTAGAGTGGATAATTGGAAACTCCCAGTTTAATTTATACACACAGTCCTCCACAGCTTCGGGTGAGAAAACTTGCACCAACTTTCAAGTCGTGTGCGTACTTTGTCCACATGGAGCGACATGAATAGGAGTGGAAGAGACAAGGAGGGTGTGGAGTAGGCAGGACTCAGTCGTGTGAATTTAGGAAGAAAGCAGACTTATAAGAGTGAGCAGAAATGGGGTCCCTTGCAGACACTGCTTCGTGGTCTGACCTTGCCCTAACCACTTAACCACTCCATGCCTCAGTTTCTCCATCTGTTTCTGCACTTTGTAAACATTCATTCAGTTGCCTTTCTGGTATGGCTCAAGAAGTAGAATAGAGCCAACCCCAGGGTTCAGGTTGGTGTCTGTGAATTAAATCTGTCCAGACCAGAATGCTTTGGGGACACTTATCTACCCTCCATTAAAAAAAAGAAGAAGAAAGAAAGAAAACCAACGCTTTTCTTCAAGCAGCCACTAGAGTGGATGACTCAAGAAAACATAGAAGCAGAGCAACCCTGGCTCAAAGTACCACCTCCCCACCCCCCACACAACTGTGGAAAAGGACATCAAGGGACTCTGTTGGCACAGGGCTACGTGGCTGCTTCCCTCTAGCAGGACCTACTCTTATTTCTCCAGGAATTGTGCTTAAGCCATCAGTATCCTCTTGTTAAATTCTCCGTATGACCATTGGCAATTAGGCCACTGGGGCTCATACTGCACAAAGCAGACATTAAAAGGAAATAGGACAGTACGCTATGGTTGGAGGCTAGTAAATCCGGGGGCATATGGGTTATTTTGGCCTTGTACTTTGAGCATTTATCTTGCACGCAGCCTCTTCTTAGGAATATTATCCTATTTCATCTTCACAGTTGTAGCTTGATAATGTGATCCCCATTTGACAGGCGAGAAAATTAAGTTCAGAAAAGCTAAAAAAATCTTGTTCGAGATTACATGCAAGGACGCAAGGTAGAACTGGAATTCAAACTCCAGACGATCAACTTCTAGCAGGAGTTGGCCCCATGTTGACTCTCTGATTCCCCAACTGCCCCTGTTTACAAATAGAAAGAACACCCTCTCCAGTGTTGGTATAGTTCTCCCTCTGTATCCGAAGGGCATTGTTTCCAGGACACCCTCGGAGGCTGAGCTCGAAGATTTGGGGGAGGTGGCTGTATAATTCCTTGGATTTCTTGAGGAATTGGGGGCAGTTCTTTTCCTGGCACCAGACTGGAGTTCATTCAGAAGGCCCCCCGGGAATACCCCCTGAAGAGGTTCCCCTCCACCCGCAAGTCAGTATCTCAGGCTGGAGCCCATCTTGGTTCAATCTCTTGTTAGGTGATTAAGCTACTCACATGGGGACTCTTTTCGTGGGTAAAGTGGTCTTCATTTTATTCTCCCTGAAACTTTCCATCCTGGTGACCTGGTACCTCAAACTCAGCATGCCCTGTCTCTCTAAGCTCTCGGTGGGACTGTCAGCTCCTGTTGTATGTGGGTCTGTGAGCTAGATTTGGCAACCGGCCTTCCTGAGGTTGGTTCCATTTCACCCCACATACCACCCTCAACGCCAGTCATAATCATAGCACAGCTTTGGTTCTCACTGCTTACTGACTCACCAAGCTCGAGCCCCGAATCTGAGATGTGGACTTCTGAGGACCTCATGGTGTCCCTCTGATTTGCTTTGTGGCCGGTCGGTTCCTTTGAAAACCCTCTTAGCTACTGCAGGGAGCTGCATTTTCCGCTTACTTCTGCGCCAAGCTAACAAGGCATGCTAATTTTGGAAGATGCATAACCATGGACAGATCTACTTCAAACCTCCATGAGTAGGATTCTGGGCAGATTCGAGAAAAAATTAAGGCTCTTGAGACCTCCAGGAAGTAGCTTCTGTCTCCATGTTCCTCAGAAAGATCAGTGACAAGTGGTGACACTGGCCACGCAGGAGAAGGGACAGAAGGAGGGGGGGCCAGGACTGGCCACAAGGACCCATCTGCCCACGTGTGCTCACTTCTGGTAAAGTCTCCACGAAGGCTTTCCCGTGGGCTCCTCACAGCAGCCACAGGACGGCTGTGGCTGTCGGGACCCCAGAACTCATTCTGCAGTTCCGATCCTTGGCCCTACTCTCCAGCTACAAGGTCAGGCGCTGAAACGTGCCCGGGACTGTGCTCCTTAAAGGAGATCTGCCCAGAGAATGTGATGGGTAGAAGGAAGGGCTGGACTTAGTCAAAACTGTGAGCAGTCATTTGTTCCCCCGCCTCCACAGCCTCCTTCTTCCTCTCTCATCATAATCGAATCCTAATGACTGATGTTTGCTGAAACATACTCAGTGCTTGGCACTGTGGGAAGTACTTTACATGACATGTAATTCATTCCCACAAGGCTGTATGAGGAATTGGGAGGGAGCTTTAGAGAGGTTCAGCAGCTCACCTGAGATCCAGTGCTAGTAAGTAAGAGAGGCCTGATTTGGACCGAGAGCCCCTCGCCCAAAGGCACGAGTTGCACTGCTTTTCTCTGACCTCCATCTTTTCTCCAGGTGCCTAATGTCCTCAGCTTTCTTTTTCCAGCCCTTTGGGTCTCATCACATTACACTTTCCAGGGGCAGATCCCGGACCACTTCTTATCTTTTTATTAATCCGTATTTACATTCTGTACTTAACATGCTTCTTCCTGATAAAATAATTTCTGCTAAAGTGTTAATGACTACCAAGGAGCAATATATTATATTAAACCAAAACCCCTCCGCCTTGTCACAGTGAACTATGATGCCTAAATACTAAGGAGAGAGAAATTTGCAATTTTTGGCTTTATGGCTGGACCAATGAGAGAGAATATTTGAGGTTAGGGAAGAGGAAGTGGGGTATTCATTCCAGCACCCTTTGAATCACATTATCTTATTAGCTTGACATATGGTAAATGTTTGATGAATGTTTACTGAAAAATGGGTGAATGAATGAACAAAGGAACGAATGAACATGACAAGATTTAAGCATATGGTAATACTATGTCTGGACAGTAGAGGCCGCTGTTAACTTTTTCCAACCTCTGTGCCGGTACTTATCCTTGAAGGGAAGGCCTGGGGGCATGGGAAATTATGTTATCCCAAAGGTTGATTCTGGAGATAAGAATCTGAGATGAATTTCAATGTACCCTCTTCCCTCACTAAGTCAGAGGGATTTTCACGTACAAAGAGGGGATATGTCTCTGTTTCTTGGAAAGCAGTTAAGACCCTTCCCCAGCTCTCAGATGGCCAACGCTGTTCCACCTGAGACCAGCCCCCGTAGAAGGATCAGAGCCAACACCTACCCTATCAGACTTTGCCCTTGTGCCTGGCTCTGGGGACGAGGACCATGGTTGGGGGTTGATATCGGCTAAATATTGGTGTCTGCTTCTTGGTATATTTTTCTAATTGGAGCACGACCACAAGGCTATTTTCCAGTTAATCCCCTAGTGCAAACCTTCACTCTGGACCCAGATAGGAGTCTAGGAATCTAGGAGGACTCAAAACTTTTCTCAAGGAACAGGCATATCCTCTGCATAGAAAGCCTTGTCGCAGTTCATCCTGTTGGGAGTGGCAGCTGGCCCTCCTCTGTACCAGAGCTGTTTGAATAAGGTCCGGGGTCATCTCCTCGGTGAGGCCCCCCGACATACTCTGTCTCCCCAGCCACACCCCTGCCCCAGATGTCACACCACCTACCAACATCAAGTAGTCAGTTCACTGCCATTTTCTGGGTACGTCCCTGCGAATTCTTCAAAGGCAGAGACAGTTTTCTTTTCTTTCATCTTTAGATTTTAGAAGGAAGAAGGATCGAAGTCCTCTAGGCTGCACTGTGCTGGTCCAAATCGGTTACCAGGATGACCAAATTAACGAGACCTACCATTTAACTGTTGCATTATTTATGTCACATGGATACAGGAAGGGGGATGAAGTGAAAACAGCTCTTTTCAGACTTTGCCTTTGTGGTCCTTGCTGTGATGACTGGAAGGGATAAAACTTTTCTCGCTGAACATAATGAACCAGAGTTAATTTTATCTGTGTTTATTTTCAGTTCTTCACGCACAACAGGAGACCCTTAATGACCATCCGACTTGTGTCTTATTAAATTTAAAAAGATAAAATGAATTGCATGAACCATAAGCTTATATGCTACCATAGGCTAATGAGGAAAATGCTGATTAAAGTTTACTCAGCGAAGAACAGTAACATTCTGTACCCCATGCGTATTAAAGTAAATGTACACCAAGAGGATACACTAAGAAGGTGACTGTCTAGCCTGGTGCTTTATAATTATTAGCTGAATATATGAATGAATTAACCAGCGAGGAATAATGTAGTAAATGAACAAGTTACAATCCCCCTGCACTTTTGGTGATTAATTATTGGAGCCAAACTCACTGAAACTTCTCTAAGATTCTATAAAATGGGAAGCTAGCACCAGGAGAGCTGAAATTCAAGCCCATTGCCTTCCCTGGGCCATGTTGGTGTCCTAACACAGAGTCTCACCGCCTGGAGACCTCACCCAATGGTCTCCCAGGGGGAAGCCTTCAGTTCTGTTTTGCAGATCAAAACTTGTCTTGTCTTGGAGTTCCCATGGTGCACAGTGAAAACGAATCCGACTAGGAACCATGAGGTTGAGAGTTCGATCCCTGGCCTTGCTCAGTGTGTTAAGGATCTGGCGTTGCTCTGAGCTGTGGTGTAGGTTGCAAATGCGGCTTGGATCTGGTGTGGCTGTGGCTGTGGCTGGAAGCTGTAGCTCCAATTCGAATTCAACCCCTAGCCTGGGAACTCCATATGCCTCAAATGTGGCCCAAAAAGCAGCAGCAACAACAACAACAACAACAAAAACTTGTCTTGTCTCAAGCGGGAGGAAAGCTTGACCAATTACTCCAGACTGAATTAGGGGTTGCCGGCAACTCAGCTCTTTGGGGATTCATTTCAAGTCAGCTCCGCAAACATTTATTAAACACCTTATGTAAGTAAGGAGCTATGCCCGGCACCAGTGGTAAACAGCTAAATGAACAGGCTACCTCCTGGCCCTGCCTTAGGTCCTACTGGGGGAGGCAGACTAGTCAGGAGATGATTAAAACATTGGGTGTGGTAACTGCCCAAGACAGTTGCAGTGGGAGCCTAGGGGAGGGGACAGGGTCTTTAAGAGGAGGTGGAACTTGGGGATGAGTTCAGCGTGTTGGTCAAGATCTGTAAAAGGATGAGATTGGGCAGATACAGGGAATGACCCCAGTAAAAGGAGGCTTATCTGTGAAAGAATGAAGGTCGATGCACGCACCTTCCAGTACTTCTGTGTGGCTAGAACCCAATGGCAGAAGGGGGAATGGGTTAAATGGATGAGGCAGGCCGGATGGAGGGGGGCAGGCCTGGGTGCTAGGAGTTTGGATTTGATCCTATAGGGGACAGTGAGTCACTGAGGGGTTCCTGACATACAGGAGAGGGGGCTGCTTGGATTTGCTCCTATGGCCTCGGGTTGGAGATTGGTTGTCAGAATGTTGGCATTTGAGGGAGACAAAATCAAATCCCAGAGGCCGCTGGATGGAAGAGGCTGGAAACCTGGAGACTGGGCCTCCAGTTCAGGCTCTGTCCCCCAACTCCTGGAAGCGGGAGGCTCTTTGGTGGCCCGCCTGTGGGTCTGTAGTTACCCTGCTTGGTCTACATGGCTGCCAGGGGTCTCTTGGGCAGCGCCCTTGCCCCCCGGCCCTGTGCTATCATAACTCTCATCCCCAGGGCTGCCCTTGCTAGTTCACTTGTCCACAGGCCATCAAGGACTGGGAGCTCCTTATATTTTGTTGTTGTTTTTACTCAGCACGGGGCCCCTGTGCCTAGCACAGAGTGGACCACATAGAAGGTGCCTGACAAATACTCATTCAGTAACCAAATGAGTGAATGAAAGCATGGGCGGGTGGGTGAATGGTCATTTAACCTCTGAGCCTTTCTTTACTCATTGGTAAAACGAAAGCCATGTCTACGCTCCTTTCTAATTGTGAACCTCTTCATTCTAACCGTCTCTAATCTCTGAATGCCTTGCTTTCCCCCTCTCCCACATCCCTCTGTCATCTTCCTCTCTCTTTCCTATACGCCCCCTCTTTCCCACTGCCCTTTCTAGGGTTCCCACCTTGTGTTCCTGTGACCTGTGCTCAGGTGTGGTGCTCAGCTTCCTCGCTTGACCTTGGCTTCTCTATGTGATCCATCTCCTTTCCCCCATCCTCTCCCTTTGGAGTTCACACTCCCCTCGCCTACATCTTGCTTCCTGGCTGCCCTGCTTCTCTCTCTCTCTCTGACTCTGAGCCCATTTCTTTCCCACTAGCCTTCCTTCCCTTCCCTGCCCTTCACCAATTGTTTTTGTCCTCATGAAATATCTACTAACCTAATTTCCTGTTTGGCTTTTGCTCCTGGCCCTTGGTTCTTAGTGACCTCCAGACTCTTTTCTCCATTTATTCCAAACAGAACAAATTGGCGATGATAATGGCACAGATGCTATTTCAGCAAAGAACGGAATAAAGAAGTAGATGATGTCTTTGAAGGGACTGGCAGGTCAGCTGTGGAAGGAGGGAGGGACACCACTGAGTTCTTCATTGAGAATACCCTGTCCTTTGACAGAGCTTCAGAGAATTTTCGAGCATATGATGAGCATCTGGAACTGTTCCTTCCAGAAAATAATATATCAGAAGGCAGAAAAATAATTATGTTCCCCTCAATGATCCCAGCAAAGATGTTTGCTCTCCTAAAGGACCTCAAGGCACTCATAAAACTAGGAAAACTGAGTTAAGTGCTTTTTATTAAACCATTAAGAGATTTTATTCAGCTAAGACAAATGTCTTCACTGAAGGATACAGAGTTTGATAGTATAGAAAATACCCAGATGAAAACTTGTCTGAATAAATTAGACGGATGCATTTGGCATTTAGGGCTCCAAGTGTCTGAGACTCCCTCCTGCAGCCCCAAGCTGCCAACCAAAAAAAATATTCTCTACTGCAGGACTCACTGAGTCCGAGGTGGGTGGGTGGGGAGCAGGCGTGAGAGCTCCAGACAGCACTGGAGAGTTCCCAAACCGTGAATGGCTTTATGGACTAAAATGGAGGGAGCAATGAATCCATTTTCTTTCCTCCATAGCCAAGGACTTCCAGATCTCTCTGGGCTCATCCAGTTCACCAGCCACAGGGAGGCTGAGTGAGAGGCCGAGGAGACCAGAGCGCTGGCCACGAAGCAGCACAGACAGAAATGCAGAACTCACAGCCAGTTTCAGGGTACTCAAATCTCTGGTCTGCCATGACATACGCAGAGGGTGTAGACTCAGAAAAGACACATTGGAAGACACACGTACTCCCAGCTTCCCCGTCACACCTGTCAGATCCTTTGTAATCCTAGAACAGCTTCTCTTCTGGGGACATCATGTCTTCCCTTAGCTCTTTTCCCCACTTTTCCAGAATGGAAAAAGCACTGGCTATGCGAGAATCTTGTGTGCCGAGGGATTTAGAATAATAATGTTTATTTATAAGGAATAAAATTGAGCCAGGCACTGTGAGCTCGCAACGGTTCAGACTTAATAACAGTAATAGCTAACGGTTATTGGGTATTTACCGTGTGCCAGGCGCCATGCCAAGCAGTTGACATGCAATTTCTTATTTTGTCCTCACAACAGCTCTGTGAGGAACAGGCTGTTGTCACCATCCTTCTGAGGAGGTGTCTGGCTTCACAAGGTGATTTAACCTACCCACAGTCACTTCCAGACATGCCCGTTTGAAGATCTTCCTGGCATCCTTTGCCATGCTCGTCCCAGTGGAACCGACCAGCTTCCTCCTGGGAACTGCTCTTCCCGTTGGCCTCTATCCTACCCATGTGGCTACTGAGCGAGTTGCCATGGTTGCTCATGACTCTCCCCCTGCCAATCATTCCCTTCCCAGGGCATTTTTAAATCCAGGAAAATCGAGCATGTTCAGTCTGAAGTTCTAACTTGTGATGGCAGCCGCATTCCCTGACACGTGACCTGGGGGTGCAAGCCCCCCCACCTCCCACTTCCCGCTGCTAGGAGAGAGTTGGGGAAGACTCCAGCGCTCCCAGAGCACACTGATGGCCTTTATGTCCCTGGCACCAGTTGCTCCCGAGGCTCAATTCCTATTCCAGATCCCACCGACCGCATAGGGTGATTATGATAAAGACACTCCTTTGCTTTAGCTACTTCAAAATGGCCCCAGGAAAGCAGTGTAGTGTAATTGACCTACACACGGGCTTTGGCACCAGACAACCTAAGCATAATGCCAAATCCATGAATTCCTGGTCATGTGATCTTGAGCAGGTTGCTCACTGCCTTGTGCCTCAACTTCCCATCCAAAAATTAGGCATCATAACAGTACCTACTGCTGAAGATTTTCCGAGGGTTATAATTTAGGTAAAGTCTTCAGCACCATGCCTGGTATGGGGTGAGCTTCTAAAAAAAAAGAAAAAAAAATCCTGATCTTTATTTGTGATCCAGATTTTAATTGTGACTTTACTGCCCTCTTAGCGCAGTGGGCAGCTCATCAGTCTGATAACTGTGACTTTACTTATTAGCATTCGCATTATTTTTCTTGATCATTTGTAGAATCACCAGGTTCTAGTTAGGGTTTTCTGACGGTACTTGGAATTTTGAGCTGACCACCTAAATTTCCAGAAATGAATGCTTTTTGTGGAAGGGGTGGAGTTGGGTGTGTGGATGGCTGTCAGTATTCCCATGAGGGCCTTGGGTGAGGGCCTGGAGCTGGTGCTTTCCTGCCGGCCTGGGGGTGGTTCCAAAAATAAGAGCTAATAATATCTTCAGGAGTCTTCAGCGCAAACTGCCATTCTGTGCAAACTGCGAGGTGGGGGTGCAGGAAAGCAGAGAGCCAGATTGATTTTCAAAAGGCTGAACTTCCAGGCTGTTGTAGGAAGCAGCCGGCAAATAAGAGATATATAAACTCTGGGAACACGCAGTGCATCACTGCGAGCGGCGCTGGGAGATGGGTTAGGCATTGAGAATGAGTACTTTGCAGAACAAAGAAGTTTTCATATGATGTCAGAATCTGAAAATTCCCAGCACGGTTTTTTATGGGCAAAGTTGGGTGGGAAGAGAAGGGTGGAGAATGAAATTAAATTTCTTAAAAGGATCACCGCTGAGGATTAAATGTGGGTTGGAAGAAAGTGCTAGAAGCCAGATGTGATTTGGGAATGCATTGAGGGGCAGTGGAGGGGAATAGATTCGATACAGTCCTGCCTGGCTTTTCTGCTGAGCTGGGAAATTGATTTAGGGGGAGCAGGGCAGGGGGTCCTCAGGGACCCTGGAAAGTTGGGCAGATCTGTTACCGGGTCCATCTTCAAATGCTTCCCGGTCAACTCTCTCCGAAAAAGTCCCTTGGGTGAGGCCACTGATAATTGATCCCCAGCTGCCACTGAAACTCTGGTATGGCCCAGTGCACGTGTCACTCAAGGAAATGGGAGAAGATGAAACTCCCAGAAGCCTCCCGTCACCACGAAAAGCTTTACAGAAGGGATGGGAAATAAGGAGGGAAACGTTATTTTCTGGCTCTAGAAGGGCAAAGGTTGTGGGGTAGGAGGGGAGGGAGACGCTCCAGCTCTTTAAGGAAAGGCCAAAGAGGTTGGATCTTTGGGGATCAAGGAACAGGAATCTGAGCACAAAAGAATGCTGAGCGTTGATGGGATTTGAACCTGCAAGTGAATTTAAAGTCTACCAGGGATGGTAAGATAAAGGTCACCCAACGTGGGAGTGAATGCATCACACCCCTAGAACCTCAGTTCCCTGAGGACCCTGTTCACTGGTCTGTTGGCATCTTCACATCCCTTTTAGATCCCTGCCAACGCTAGGAGGGTGAAAGGAAGCGAAATGATTATCCCCACTGAATATATGGGCCAGTGGAGCCAGTTCAGAAAAGTTGGAGCAATCCAAGTTTACCCAGAAAGAGCCAGAAACAACCCAACTCTCCCAGATTCCAACGTCATGTCCTTCTCTGCCACCTTCCTCACAAAGGCTCGTTCCACTTCTGAGCAGTTCATTGGGTCCCCAGGGACTCTGTCATCCCATGCAAAGGAGGCCCATTGCACCCCACAGACGGAAGTGAGATGGGTCATAGAGCTGCAATCCTTGCTGGGCGAAAGGTGGACATTTCTAGTCCCCTTTGGGGTCTGTGCAGCGAATGTGTCACTCCCAACTGCACGTAAGTCATGGTTGCTGAGCCAAGCTGAGCAGTGCATGGCATCTATTTAGGAGGGGCTAAGAGAGGAGTAGAGATGATGGCTTCTTGGGAAGACAGGGTAGCCCCATTCCCTGCCGCACAGTTTAATTGCCCTGGGAGACCTGAATGACGGAAACTCGGGGTTGTTTGTTAATTATTTGATGTTGAAACAGCTGTAAGGGCCCATTGGTCATGGGCTAAGCGTCCTCTGTACTTGACCATGTTTAGAGTTTAATAACACTCACCATTCGGAGTCTGATCATTTTATTTCTCTAAGAACTTTAAGTCTGTCATCACTTACATTTTTCAAAGAGTTGAAATCATACACGCACACACACATACACACACACGTGTATATGCGTATATATGTGTGTATGTGTATATATATGTTTCTAACTTCAGCCAAAAGAACCACATATTTTCAAAGTCCACAATTAGGAGTTTCTTCCCTTTTTTTTCTTTTTAAGGAGTTTCTTTATAAATATAGTATATTCACATCTGAATTTATTTCCTGTACTTTTCACAATGCCATTCCAGCATTTCATCTCCTGACTTCTTTACCTGCTTCCCAGGGAGGGAGACTGAACTATGATGATTTCCTCCTTTTCACAAATGAGGAAACAGAACCCCAGAGCGGTAATTACCTCAGGGTCCTACAAGTTAGTGGATGCGTCCACACCTCCTGAGTTTAAATAATTCCCTTTCTACCATGGCAGAAACATCAATACAATTATGTTTCAATTTCCGGGCCCAGATTTTACATCATCAGCTTTTCGATGTTGGTTCCAGGAATTATTTAAAAGTTGCATAAAAGAAGGTCACTCATTGTGGACCAAGGGTCACTGATGGCCACTGAAGGAGGGCCCACATTAAGGCCTCCCAGTAACCATTTTCAGAACCAAGTTGGTTTTCCTGCTCGGTGAACAAACAGATTTCATCAAATCAGGTGTGTGTGTGGGGGGTGGTGGCAGTTAGGGAGAGCATGATTTGGGGGTTTCTCTCTGGAGAAAGCCCAGGTTTGTTCTGGCTGTTGCTTTTGAATATTGCATGTGCTACTCTCATTTACAAGAGTCATTTGATGATCAGATTGCATGTCTCCCTTGTTTAGATAGTTCTGCAGATGGGTCGGCAGTTGCTCCCATACAGCTGTGCACATCTGGCATGCAGGTGTCTTTTTTGATAGGCGACTCGCTTACAGAGTGATCTCTCCTGGGAAGGAAGACAAGAAATTGCCTAAGGCCTGAGATGCAACTATCCATGAGCAGGGGCACCGATTCATTTCTAATGATTTTTCTGAGAAAGACACTTTGG
This sequence comes from Catagonus wagneri, assembly GCA_004024745.2. Classification (NCBI taxonomy): domain Eukaryota; kingdom Metazoa; phylum Chordata; class Mammalia; order Artiodactyla; family Tayassuidae; genus Catagonus; species Catagonus wagneri. The sequence goes on from PVHT020000175.1 coordinate 9,769,824, forward strand.
ATGGGATGATGGGATACAAGACACGTGCTGAAACGATGGGGGGTGGTCACAAAATTTCATCCCCCCGAGGCAGGGGTGTGCCCAGGTCTGAGCTGCTTTCTGGGGCTCGAGACAGTCTGGAGGGTAGGTGCTTTAGTTCAACTGCTCCCATGAATATTTATAGATGATGAAAGACCGACTGGAATTTCTTTAAAAAAAAGAAAAAATCCCATGCTGGTATGGGGGTTTGTGTGGGTGTGTGGGAAGTAAGGGTTATGGATGGAACAAGAGAGGTGGAGGGTGGGTGATTTTTATAGCTGAGTGATTGCTACACGGGACTCTTTATTTTGACAACTCTCTTTATCTTTATGAATTTTAAAATTTTTCTATAATGAAAAGTTAAAAAACAAAATCTGTTCCTACATATGGGCCCTCAGAAGTCCAATTCATATCGCGAGGCCTTTTATGAATTTCAAGGAGTGGATGGATGTGGGAGTAAAAGAAGGGACCCATCTGTAGGAGGAGCAGGTACCGGGAGGGGGGGGTCACTCACAGAGCCAGGGGGACAAGAGAAAGCCTGAGATGAGGAAGGAAAAGGGGAAGGTGTGGGAGAGGGGAGAGAGAATGGACTTGGCATACTTCTCTGGTGACACATTATTCTCCACCGCCCCCCCCATTGGAAAGCTAGAGCTTGTCCTCATCACTGTAGCTGCCCCCCCCCCCTTTCCCAGACACTTGACAATGTCTCCTCTGAGGAAGGGGGCCTCGGGTTCCTAGGAGCCCAGAAATACAATCAGAGAGAGGGCTGGTAGAAATCAGATGTCTGCTAAAGCCACATTCCATCAGAGTTGCAACCCTAATCTGTAAGGAAACCCCAGAAAGGGAGACAGGGGAGAGGGAACAGAGAGGTGAGAGAGTCAAGACAAAACCAAGGCAGTTTTAGAAGAAGTGCTGCTTGACCTACTTATGCAACAGGCAGGTCCCCAGAAGAGGTGAGCCTGTGTGACTCGGGCCTCTGAAGAGTCATGGCCTCTCTCTGGCCACTGCTTTGCTAGGAGCAGCTGGCCTGCCTTCACCCACCAAACAAAGGCTATGGCTGGATTTTGCAATTTTTTTTTGGCCACACTCATGGCATATGGAAGTTCCCAGGCCAGGGATCAAATCCGAGCTGCCATTGCAACCTGGATTCTTTTTTCCATCATAGCTGGTTTACAGTGTTCTGTCAATTTTCTACAGTACAGCAAAGAGACTCAGTCGCACATACATATATACATTCTTTTTCTCACGTTATCCTCTGTCATGCTCCATCACAAGTGACTAGATATAGTTCCCAGTGCTATACAGCAAGATCTCATTGCTTATCCATTCCAAAGGCAATAGTTTACATCTATTAACCCCAGACTCCCAGTCCCTCCACCTCCCTCCTCCTCCTTCTCCCCCTCCCCCTTGGCAACCACAAGTCTGTTCTTCAAGTCCATGAGCAACCTGGATTCTTAACCCACTGTGCCAGAGCGGGAACTCCTGGCTTTTACAGCCTTAATGGAAGAAAGGATGGCTACCTTTCTAGCCAGAAAGCTCCCTTCCGGCCCTTCCAAAAACCACAAATACTCTGAACTAAGCTTGTGCATGACCCTTTTCCTATTGTCAGCTCCCGGCTGGGTTCCAAGGTTACCCTCGCTCTACACCCACTGGAGAAGACACCCTTGGGGTTGAGGCCCTGGTGCCAGTGGTCCTGAGGACCAAGCCGGGGGGGAGGGGGCAGTGCCTGGCAGGAGGTGAGAGCTTTTGCTGTCCTCCAGCGGTACACGTGGCTGCGTGGCCACCAATTGCTGCACCAACTTGAAGGAGATGCCTACTGTTCTGAAAGCCACTCTGCGCCCTTGAGTGAGATGCACTCTGCTCCCTCCTCCATCCGGTCAGGAACCGCTGTGAGATGCAGCCCAGGCCTGGGACCTGCAGCCTCTCTCCCGGGAGGCTCGCCTGCTAACCTCAGTCCCCCCTGGTTACCAGCAACTCTCCCTGGATCTCCCTCCCTCCTTTCCATTCTGTCGTGTGTCCCTTCCCACCTCGGGGACTGAGCCTCTCCTTCCTAATTCCTTTCCCTCCACTACCTCCCCCCCACCCCCGCACAGCTGGCTTCCCCCTGGGTATGTGGCTGTTTGGGCTGTAGTTCTATGGGCACAGGTGGCACTGGCAGATGCAAGATTTCTCCATTCATCTGGGTAAACAGTAAACATTATACTAAAATATTCATCACCGGGGCCTCCACCTGAATGCTAATCTGGGGTGGGAGCTGGTTCCTTGTCCCCTTGGAGCCCGACAGTGCTGCTGGAACTGCAGCAGCAGGGTAGTCGGGAAAGGTCAGCCTGAGCGAACAAGCATGGATTTTGCACTTGCTTTGGGGAAGGAGAGATGGTGGAACTTTCTGGCCAGGCAGCGGGCCTGCCAGGCCTGGGGAGGACGGCTTTAGTAGAGCTTCACTGCCACAGAGCGCCAGCTGGGAGGCTGTGGCAGGACAAACAGGTATCTGATGCCGGGCTCCTGGCTGCCGGTTTATTACCTTTGTATTTATCCCTCTGGCTATGTACTGAATGCTAAAAAGTCCTGGAGCTCTTTCAACACCTGCTGGTGATCCATTTGCTCTCCGTTGTTAGGGATCACATGCCACAGGATTCCCTGGCAGCTCAGCAGGCTAAGGATCTGGCATTGTCACTACTGTGGCTTGGATTTGATCCCTGGCCCAGGAACTTCCTCATGCCATAGACACGGGCAAAAGAAAAAAAAAAGGAGTCGCTTGCATATATCTGCAATACCTTTGCAGTCAAAACCATCAAAACCCGAGGAATCCTAATGGAATCTAGACAATGCCTCAGGGATAGCAGACAGGGAAACCCAGCCTCTTTCTAAAGGATAGACTGTTGCAGGACTGGGCACACTGTTCCCAGTGTCTAAGCATTTCAGCCTCAGCAAGTTCTTGCCTTGAATGTATCTAAATCTCTCCTACTTCGGAGGAATTGAAAACCTGTGGGCCATGGTGCTCCAGATGCCATCTGTTCCTGGCTGTGACACTCTGGGGTCCTATTCGCTCCCGCAGGCCTGGTTGCATGCAGCCTTTCTTCCTTCCTGGCCCTTGCTCATGCTCCCTTGTTTATTCAGTGTCTGTTTGTGGATTGCCTACGCGATGACATGCCCTGGGCCAGGCCATGGGGAAGATGAGTCGCCTTCCCTGCTTGCCCTTGAGAATTCACAGACCAGAGCAAAGAGACAAATATATCCTGTGCTGTGCTAATTCGGTCAAAGAGCAATCAGAACCCAGAGGAGGGAGGGACAGCATTGCCTGGAACAGACGACGTTTAAAGTGAGAGGAATAAAATTTCATAAGATGAAATACATATCCAACACCTACTGAATACAAAGCACTATTTGACCGAAACGCTTTGCAGACATGAGTTAATTATCACCATAGATGCTCTAGTTGGTGAACACTCTTATTATCCCCATTTTATAAAGGGGAGAACTGAGGCGCAGGATAAATGACTTGGCTCAGACTCATGCTAAGTGTCTGAGGTTAGATTTGAACCCAGGCGGGCTGCCTTTTAACTGTTTTGCCATGCTGCTGCTGGATTAATGCGGGAACCCATGAATGACTGGCTCAGGAGAGCTGGGGCCTATTGATTATGTGTAAGAGCACATTGATTGCATGTAAGAGGGGTGGTTGTCAAGCTAGAGATGGACGGGGCCAGATTATGAAGCACCTCACATGTTGAGATCTCATCCTATAGAAAATAGGGAGCCAATGGAGTCTATTTTCTACCAAATCACCCCAGTCCCTCCAGACTCCGCCTGCTTCTTACTTGTCAACTCCCAATGGCTCTTGCCTGAATCCTCTCCACACTTTCCACACTCCTCACTGGGGAAGCCCCCTGCGATGTGTTCCTTTAGAGAAGGGCTCCAGAGGGTACTCTCCCAGTGCCTGCAGGGTCTACCCTTTTATTGTTTTAAATCAAACTATAGTTGATTTGCAGTGCTGTGCCAATTTCTGCCCTACAACATAGAGGGTCTACTCTTTTTGATGTACCCAAGAATGGCACTTATCCCTTGCAGCGGTCAGCTTGAGCTGCCAGAACAAAATAGCACAGACTGGGCGTCTTTGACAACAGAAACTGATTTTCTCCCAGTTCTGGAGGTCGCAAGTTCGAGGTCAGGGTGCCAACCTGGTTGATTTCTAGTGAGCGCTCTCCCCTTGATTTGTGGAAGGCTGCCTTCTCCATGTATGCCCACAGGACTGCTTTGTGTGAGCAGGGGAGGGGGGAGGTACATTCAAGCTCTTTGTTGCTTCTTCTTGTAAGGGCACTAATGCCAGCACAAGGTCCCCACCCTCATGACCTCATCTAACCCCGATCATCTCCCAAAGGCCCCGTCTCCTGATGCCATCACATTGGAGGTTAGGGCTTCAACACATGAATTTTGGGAGGAACACAAACATTTAGTCCATAACATCCATGGAGGACTCAGACCCATTACCCTACTCCACCAGTCGAGGAAAAGCCCTAGGTTGCTGAAGCAATGTCTAGCAAACTCCTGAATAGCCTATAACTTCCTAGTTTATCAACTGTCGCCCGTACCCCTCCTCCTCCTTCTTCTTCTGCTCCCCTCTTCCCTCTTTATCTTTCTCTCTCCCTCTCCCCTCTCCCTCCCTCTCACACACACATATAAACACAATGGAGTTTAAGTAAAGCAATTGTACAGGCAGACGTCTTCTCATCATTCTCTATGCAGGTCCGGGTAACCTCCTCATTGAGATCTTCTTGCCTTCCTTTCTGTATAATCCCAGCGGCACCCACACAATGTTATGGAATGTTTGTCTACTGTCTGCCTCTCTGGCTGGACTATGAGCTCTCCAAGAGCAAGGATCTTGTTATATTCATACTTTTAATTCTAGTACCTGCACAGCACCTGACTCATCTTCAGTGCTGTCTGAATATTTATCGAATGAATGAGTGAAGCTATTCTTGGCCCACAAGGATGTGAAAGATGCTCCCTGATATACAGGAGCTTAGACCCACTGGGGACACAATACTACTGAGTCACTAAGGAGATAGGGTCCCCAACACTGATTCAGGACCAAGCACCAGGAACCCCAGCCTGGTGCCACCCCCATGACACACTGCATCTAGGGAGACCCTGTGATAACCATGACATCATGGGTACCATTTTGCCTCCCATGACCTGGGGACAGCATCCAGTGTTTTACACGGCTGCAACTATGTTAATCCTCACACGGCCAAACTCTGTCTTCTGGAAACTCATTCAAGAAGAAGAGCAGAATGAAGACATCTTACTACAGTCCCTGAATATTACCTCGAGCCGCTTCCCCAGATCCCATCCCTCTGCCGAAGAGACACTGGATTACACTTCAGGGGGAGTCGGCTGGCTGATTGATTCCTGCTGGCTGGTGTCTAACATCCTACCCTCCTCGAGGCATTTTGGAATTGATTTTAGGAAGTCTTTTCATTGTTGTTCTATATAGAGAAGTTTATGTTCTTGCACATTTTCCTCTTATTAAAACAGAAAGGCTCATCGCTCTTATTTTTCGAGTGCCTGATTCTCAGGGATTCTCAGTGTCTGCTATTTTCATACCCTGGTAGATGCCACTGAGTCAGCTGGAGCCAAATCTGTCTAACTTATTTAAATACCTTTCACCAGGTATTCCCTCACTGCCCCTTGTTTTCCCACCCTGCCAATCTGTGTGGACGTGCTACATATGTCTCTCTAATAACCTGGGTAGGCTCTCATGGCCCACATGGCTCCTTATTCTGTGAAATAAGTAAAAATTAAAGCGCTGGCTGGCACACACTCTTCTTGGTGACTTGGGGCTGCCGTACGCGGAAGCTTCCCTGGCACTGTTTACCGACGTCTCTCATTTTCTGTCTTGCTGGGATCTGGGAATACTTTAAACATTCAGCTCGAGGTAGCACTTAGCATTTATTAACTGGCAGTTCTGTGCCAGGCACCCGTCAAGCACGTCCACATGCACAGTCTCAGCTCATCTCACCACCTGTGAGATGATTCTGGGAGGCCGTAAAACAAGCCTCGTTTTAGCAACCAGAAACTGAGGCTCAGAGTTTAAATGAAGTGGCTCAAGGTCCCCTAGCTCTTCGAAGAGGGAACAGAGCCTGTAACCTAGCTTTTTAATTTTATTCACAGCCCTACAGGTGCCCACTCTATGCGTCTTACAGATGTGAATGCATTTAATCCTTACAATGACCCTCCCCTTAGTTACTACCTGGTGTTAAAATAGGAGGAAACTAAAATATATATATATAAGAAACTGAGGCATGGGGAATTAAGTAACGCACCACATTTATTCGACTGGTAAATGGTAGAGCCATAGCATGTGCTGCTTCTCAGAGTTTCTGGACTTCAGGTCATGCTTGCTCAGGCCCAGGGTTTTAGAGGGGAAAGTCCGTTAGGACTAAGTCCACCAGAAGGACCTCCCTTCCCTAAACTTCTTAATTGTGACCCTAATTACAAGGCTTTCTCCTTTTCCTCCTTGGTTCCTTTCAAGAGACCTCCAGGGATTAAAAATAGTGCTTAAAACCTACTTCTCAGGAGTTCCTGTTGTGGCTCAGTGGTTAACGAACCTGATTAGGATCCATGAGGATGCAGGATCGATCCCTGGCCTCTCTCAGTGGGTTGAGGATCCAGTGTTACTGTGAGCTGTGGTGTAGGTCGCGGACGCAGCTCGGATGTGGTGTTGCTCTGGCTGTGGTGTAGGCCAGCAGCTGTAGCTCCGACTGGCCCCTAGCCTGGGAACTTCCATATGCCATGGATGCGGCCCTAAAAAAAAGGAAAAAACCCCCGCTACTTTTCAGTCCACACACTTAACAGCCAGCCCCTCTCCACTCTCCCTTCGAGGAAAGCACAAACTCCAGGGAATCTTGAGCTCCTCTGCCCCCTCTCTCACTGTCAATTTCAGCAAATGTCATTAATTTGAAAGGCAAGGGACCGGGAAGAATGGATTTTTGAATTAACCAGTCCAGATAATCTGATGTTTTCACTGGAGCATGACAAGGTATCCAGTTAGCTGGGGAAGAGTTGCTTCCAATTGTGCATTCTCTTGGATAAACCAATATCTGCTTAACAAGGTTTTGCTGTAAAGGACGATCAAATAGGCATTTGTGTTTCATGGAGGTTCCCAGCCTGGATCCCGTTGCCTGGGGCAGCTGCCGTTAGAAAGGGCTTATGGAGGAACAGACTTCCCCTTTTTTATGTAAGAGTACAAGCTTCTGGTGCTCACACGTGCTCTCTGCCCTAGTCGTCTCCTTAGTACCATTAGCTCTTCCCTCTGAATCTTCAGTGTTTTTGCATAAGGTAATAGTGCTTAAACCAATCAGGTCCTGCTTGGGTCTTGCAGAATGGGTTGTAGCAGAGATGCCAGCTACCGACCAAAAAATGTGTGCAGCCACTTCCACGTATACAGCTCTTTCAGGGTGCAGCTGCCTTGCTGGGGACTAAGCTTTCCGTCACCCCGTCCATGGCAAGTTCTCACCAATGGGCTGAGTCGTGTGCGTCACACCAGGCTGAGGAGGGTATGTGGGTGGGTCTTTCCCCCTCTCTTCTCCACTTGGGTCCAGAGAACCCAGACCCTCAGCTGCCACGAGGAGGTAAACTGTCCGCTGATAAGGCACACACATTGGGCTGCTAAGACAGGGCGAAATAGGCTCCTGTTGTGGGGTGTGGGTTTGTTTCAGCAGCTCGTATCACCCCTGACCCGTGTATCCTCTTCAATCCTTCTGTTATGTTTATCTCCCTCATGAAGGCAAGGAAAGCCTGTGCCCTCATTTGAACCTAAGCAGGGAAGGGATGTGGTCTCAGAGAAACGACCACTGAGGGAGTGTCTAGAGGCTGGCAAGCTAGCAGAGAGGGCTTGGAGGAGGGGACTGAGATCCCGGCTACATAAAAGCCATCCTCTGGGTAGTAACCTGAGTGAACCGCCTATCTGCTGTGCCCAATTACCACGCAGCCCATCTGACTATTAGTATCATCATCTATCAATAATACGGGCCGTAAGAACATGGTTATAGGTTGCATTTGATGATAGCATTAAACTCTGTTTGCCCAACCTTCTGTTGCTCGTTTCTGAGCCATCCTTTCTATAACAAGGTCATTTGATCGTAATTAAAAAGAAAAACAACAACAGAGGAAACATAAACCAGGAGCAAATCCTATGAAAGCCAGCGTTCCACTAGGCACGTGCCTGGGACTCCGGCTCCTTCGAGGCTGAAACTGTGCAGGATCTCTCCCATCACGTGTTTTGTTTCTGTATTTCTGTCTTATTTGTGTAGCTGTTTTCTCCCTTTCCAAACAGAAACAGAAGAGGCAGAAAAATATTTCCTTGGAGCAGAAACTGAGAATGGCATGGTCCTCCCCTCCAATTAAAAATAACAAAGAAAATCATGTCTTGTGAGTAATAATAATAATTACAGTAACAATAACTGACATTTTTGAGAATTTAATACGGGCTTGGCAGAGCTCTAACAGCTACACTTGTCAAATGCAGAGGGGAGAGCAAGGCTCTGCCTATGAGAATAAGGGAGCCGAGGGGCCATGTTGACCCGTTTCCTGCCAGATCCCTGGCCCGTCACCTTTGTTTCCTCTGTGCCCGCAGCTGACGATGAGACCTGGATCCATTTGTATTTTCTGCCCCAGTTCACCTCTTGTCACACGCTCCCTTTGGGTGCCCCCGTCTCAGCGGGAGTGGCTGGCTTCCTTTCCATCACTGTGGCGCCATGCCCTGAGGGGCTTCCTCAGTGCCAGGCTCTTCAGGGGAGACATCAGCTCCCATAACTGATTCATCAAGGTGTCTCCCCTTCCATCCATCAGTTGCCTTCGGCATCCTGGTTAATGTGCCCTCGAGGTCCTTTGGGGGTGGAGGATACAGATGTGCAGGTAGAGTGAAGGAGGAACCCACAATTTTTGTGGAATCTCTTAGCAGGAAGGCTGTCTATCTTAACTACCCACCTCCTTCTTCTATCTCCCTGCCCCTACTCCCAGTCAATCCACTACAGAACTACTGTGACCGTACTTTTGGAGCTAAGATTGAATCAGTTTGACCAACACATAGTACGGTGCATCACACAAATTGGCTGAAAGTGAAAGCACCCCAGAAAATACAATACCTATGGTTATGATCACCATGTGGTTACCACGGCCCTTTCTACCACCTGCAGAGAGATCTGACTGCAAAAATGACTGGGCATGTGTCTCCCCTGCCCCCTGTGTGGTGACGATGCTTGCTCTGTGATAGCCTCAATCTTACTGAGACTCAAACCAAATGGGAATAAGAGGCAGTTCAGAACAGCAGTCCCGGTGGAGCTCAAAGTCTGCCTTCTCATCGCCTGGGAGTCATGAACGAGTCAGTACTTCCTGAAGGACGTGGAGGGTAGTTTAGTTTTTGAGATTCACCTGTCAGGTTTCTGGACATTCCATGTTAAGCCCAGGGAGTTGCAGGCAAGCTCTTTACTTGCCAAAGAGAAAGCTGAACAGTGGAGCTCAGGCCTCACAAGCCACATTCTCCTCAGTTTCTATTTTCGTGGTGTGGATGTAGAATTTCTGAGTGGATTTGGGCCTCCGAAGCCCAGTGGCCCTGACCTAGCAGTGTCCCTCCCTGACCTAGCTGTAGGCTCCGCAAGCCCGGGACCCTGTAATAGACTCAGGTGAATAGTAGTTGTATGTTGACAACAAAGAATGCTGGGAGGAGGCAGGGAAGAATCAAGGCTGTGCCGTGGCCAGGTGACCTTGGGGACGAGCACATGTTTGACTTTTGTGCTTCTGCCCGACTCAGCCAGAATTTGTTTGAAAACCAGAACCAGATGCTGCCTCTGAGATCCGCTTTAGGGCTGAAAATAAATTAGGAAAAGAAGATTCCATGCAGGGAGGCAGCAGGGCAGGGCAGGCAGCATGCTCCAGAAAAGCCTGATTAAGACCACGGCACAGAAGGGGAGTCACCCTGTTCAAAGGGGCTGGATACAAGGGGCCTGGGGCAGGAGGATGTCTAGCCCTTTGCCTGGCTTTCCCCTTTTAGCAGTTGTGCTACCGGCTGAATGAGGTCTTGGCAAAGAAAGAGGTGTCCAGCCCTGATGGGCGAGGAAGAAAGGCAGGGCCGGGCAGGCTGGTGATGGGCTCTTGTTCAGTGTGCGAGGCAGGATTCCAAGGCAGCCTCCAGCATTCCTGTCCTCTGGTACAATGGATGCTGGGAACTGCAGGTGCTGGGAATTCTGGGGTACTTTCTTTAGACACCCCTCTTCAGAGCAGGCACATCAAACCTCCATGCTGGGAATATTAGCTGCTGAGGGCTCACAGCTGTGTCCCTCCCTAAGCATTGCCCCGGCCACAGGGCACGTCCACACCCACGGTTTCCCCATCCAGACTTTGCAGGGAACAAAGGCCTCCTGCCTCAGTTGGGGATGATATGGGTCATCCCAGCTCCAGAAGTCCCCATAGGGTGGACTGAGGTCTCAGTCCAAACCACATTGTGAGTCACCTCCCACTGCTACGTGCTTCCTTCTTCATGTCCTTACTGATCTACGTCCCAAGAATTCTCCCCGGTGAACCTTCTCCATATAACTCCCTGGCTCAGAGTCAGTTTCTGGAAAGTCAACCGAAAGCCACGGGTAAGAGTTAGCAAGACAGGAGTTCCCTTCATGGCTCAGTGGTTAACAAATCCGACTAGGAACCATGAGGTTGCGGGTTCGATCCCTGGCCTTCCTCAGTGGGTTAAGGATCCGGCGTTGCCGTGAGCTGTGGTGTAGGTTGCAGACGCGGCTCGGATCCCGCGTTGCTGTGGCTGTGGCGAAGGCCGGCAGCTACAGCTCCTGTTAGACCCCTAGCCTGGGAACCTCCATATGCCACAGGTGCGGCTCTAGATAAAGACAAAAAGACAAAAAAAAAAAAAAAAGAGTTAGCAAGACAGGTGCTCAACATCCCTAGTCATCAGGGAAAGGCAAATCCAAACCACAGTGAGTTATTACTTCAATACCTCTCGGGACAGCTGTTATTACAGGACGAGAGACGATAAGTGCTGGCAAAGCTATGGAGAGGTTGAAGTTGGCCAAGAGTAAAAGATGGGTATGGGAGATGTGATCAGATACGCCCTCGATGAAGATTACCAAGGCTGCGGGGTGGATTGGACCTACTGGTCCTATTGAATGAGTCATCCCATCCTAGCTTCCCAGGGTGGCCATGCACGAGTAGACACAGGGTCCTTAGGAGCAGGCTGAGTGGCTTTGCCCAGGACGACTGGGAGATCAGAACCCTGGACAGAGCCGCCGGGCCCATGGCTGAGAAAATGGATGGAGGGCTGTCTGAGATGAGAAAGCCCGGCTCAAGGGGCATCAGAAGGCTGCCCTCCAACAGTAAAGGCCGTAAGGGTGGATCCCAACCAAGGACACGGCTTACGTCTCACTCAGCACATTGTGTGTAAGGAACGAGCCAGCCTAGGCTCTTTCTTAGTAATGGATTGTAATAGCTCTGTTCCTATGGAAGGAATCAGTATATTTCTAGAGTCTTATATTATCATGTGTTATCTATAAATTAGGGAATACATGAGAGTACTTGGTAAAGGGAAAAGAAGAGCAGTACAGATGAAGGTATTCTGTCTTCTTCTGTGGTATTTATGTGAGTGAGCCAGTGGGGATGACTGTGTCAACCTCTGTACGAATGAGAAGCCACGCACTCAGGTATTTCACACGGTGCCTGAGGCAGTGGGTCCTGGCTTCCATCCTGCAAGGGCGGCTCTCCTCCAGCGGAATGAGCGCTGCGTGCAGAGCAAGTGGGCTGAGATCTCATGATGCACCATTCACGGAGCCGTGGAATAACAGTATTCAAGCTGAGCAATTGGCAGAGAGTAAATTAAGGGGAATAAAATTCCTGTAACTGATCCTGGGAGGAGGGAGGAGGAAAAAGGAGGAGGCGGGCAGAGATTTTTAACAATGCCTGCCTCTTGCCGTAGTCTGCTGCATGGTGAAAAGCGTAGTGGGACTCAGAATCAGGGTGCCCATGGGGAGTGCCCTCGGGATCCTATGTCAGGGTGACATGCTAACGAGGGGCTCAAGTCTCAAACCAGCCCTAACCTAAGGTAGCCCTCGTGCAGATGCTGTGATGGCTGGAAGTTTGGGCCGGTGCTCAGGAACTCTTTAAACATTCACACTTGCTTCTCCTAGGATGAGGCTGGTCCTCAAGGACACTGGGCTTTGAAGGGAGTCTCACTTTCCAGGGTGAAAAATCTCCCTTCTGTTGGGTGGTTCAACAGGTGTCTTTAACGTCTAACATTATGGCAATTATAGCTGTCACTTTCCATTTAACCAGTGCTGCATAATTGGCCCTTTTGCAGGCTGGGTGCTAGGCACTGTACCTGCATCACTTCTTTGTCTCATCCATTACTGCAAGTAGGTACTGCTGATGTCTGTTTTATAGCTGTGAACACCAAGGCTTCATGCAGCTGCCAGAATCTTGCAACCCATGCTACCCTTCCCTGCCTACTGATCCCTCCATCCTTAACCCAAGTGCTCACTCAACCCTCACCCTGCAGTTTGAGCACTTGGCTGTTGGTCTTCAGGGCTGCTGAGGGCTCGGGAACACATCCTGCCCTGACAGAGGACACCCCGGGCCCTGCAGGGTCAGTCCCTGTTCCTCCTACCAGGACAAGTGAACCAGGCATGGGGCCCTCCCACCCCTTAGAAAGGAGAAGGTTCTGTCACGGAAGTTTTCCAAGCTTCAGAGAAGCTGTTAGGGTTGTGTGGGATGATCTGGGTCCCTCCGGGATTTCATCTGTTGAAGTCCTAACCCCCCACCCCCCTCGGAATGTGACTGTCCTTGGAGATAAGGTCTTTAAAGAGGTGAAAAATTAAAGGGAGGTCTAAATCTGGAGTTCCCTTCGTGGCTCAGGGGAAACGAATCTGACTAGCATCCATGAGGACGCAGGTTCGATCCCTGGCCTCCTTCAGTGGGTTAAGGATCCGGCATTGCCATGAGCTGAGGTGTAGGTCGCAGATGTGGCTCGGATCTGGCGTTGCTGTGGCTGTGGCGTAGGCCGGTGGCCACAACTCTGATTCGACCCCTAGCTGGAAACTTCCATATGCCACAGAGGTGGCCTAAAAAGCAAAAATAAGTAAGTAAATAAATACGCAAATAAAATTTTTAAAAAATGAGGTGTAATTCAGAATTAGGGGTGGGCCCAAATCCAGTATGACTGGTATGCTTATCAGAAGACGAGACTGGGACACAGACATATCTGAGGGAAGATGTTATGGAGACCCAGGGAGAAGCGAGCCATCTCTAAGCCAAGGAGGGAGGCCTGGAGCCCGTGATTCCCTCACAGCCCTCACAAGGAGTCAGCTCGGCTGACAGCTTGATCTTGGACTTGCAGCCTGCAGCACGAGGAGAAAATAAATCTCCGCTGCCCAGCCTGAGCGCATTGTTTCAGCAGCCCCAGCCGATGAATACAGGTGTCACTCCCACCCTCCCCAGCCGCTCCCGCTCTTCCCGCCACAGCTCCGGTCCTTCCCTGCCGCTGCCTGGTGATCACTGGGCCCTGGGCTGACGGGGCTGGATCCTCCCATGGTCAGCAGGCACCTCCTGGCTCCAGACCTCTTGCCTGCTGTGTTATCTCTGGCTTCTCCAAGCTGATGAATGTGCCCCTCCCCCAAATTCGTAGTATGAAGCCCTAACCCCCAGTACTTCAGAATGTGACTGTATTTGGAGAGTGGGCCTTTAAAGAAATAATTATGTTAAAAGTGAGGCCATTAAGATGCATTCTGATCTATCTGCCCGGTCCTTATAGGAAAAGATGAGGACACAGGGAGAGGCACCAGGGGTACACACAGTCCAGCTGTTCCAGGCCATCAGGGGCCAGAGGCTGAACTTGTCTGGCCTCGGTCCTGCTCACTGTGCCCCAGACCAGCCTGGGAAGCTGACAGGGAGGAGCTCCAGGCCAGTAAAGCTGAGAAACTGCAAGGAAAGAGAGAGAGAGCGAGCGAGACCATGCGAAGAGACAGTGAGCAATCGGCTGTCTGCAAGCCAAGGAGAGAGACTTCTGAGGATACCGATCCTGCCGACACCTTGATCGTGGACGCCTAGCCTCCAGAAATGTGAGAAAATATATTTTTTTCTTGTTTAAACCACACAAGGTGTGATCACTTGTTATGGCAGCCCCAGCAAACTCATACGACCCTCACAACAAGTAATGAGGTATGAAATATTATCAGCTCCGCTGTCACTTATTTGCTCGTTTGATGCAAATTTTCTAGGTGCCCACACTGCCCAGGACTGGGTTAGGTGCCAAGGATGTACTGGTGAATGAGATAAAGTCTCTGACCTTGGGGAGCTTGTCTGAATGGTAGACAGACAAGTAAACAGACCCTCACAGCACAGCAGGATGGGCAACGTGCAGCCCACAGGACCTTCATGGTACTAAAGGTGATGGAGCCAAGTCTGATGGGACAAATGTAAAGTCTCCACGGAGGTCCACTGCTCATTGTCTGCCGAGACCTTGCCTTGCTCAGTGGGTAAGGATAGCCATGCTAGGTGAGCAGCTCGCTCCTCTGCAGTGGCAGGGGTGCCCCTGCTGGGAGAGGACAGCGTTGGTGCATAGGGACACAAGACAACAAGGATGGACATGCTAGGATGACACACTCTGTACATTACATAGGTAATCTGATAGCAGCACCTGATGGAGTCTGAGAGCCTTCCTGCAGTGCCTGAGGCTACTGACAGTGTTTCTCTGCCTGTCTGTCCAGCCCCATGTCTGGCCCTGACCTTCTCCCCTTTCTGACCCCTTCATATCCCACTGCTGATACATATCCCATGCTTCAAGCTTGTACACCCCCTGCCTAGCCCATGCCCTTGCGTGTCTCTACCCTGTAACTCAGCCTCAAATACTTTCTCCATCCATCCAGCAGAACAAAGTCCTACTCATCCTTTAAGACCCTTTTCTTTGTTTTCCTGCAGCTCCAGATAGATACTTCTATTGAAAGATTTATCACAAGGCATCACTTCCAATATATTTACTTGTCTTTGTCCATCGCTAGCCTAGTGATGAGGAAGGACTGTGTATTCATCTTGTAGCCCCAGCACCCAGCACATTAGCGAGGCAAAGTGGGTGCTAAACAAATGTCTGTGTAGATTCTTTTTTGCTTCCATTTTTTTCTCCAATTCTGGTGTCTTTGTTGGATAAACAATGGACTGCAGTCTGATCCTTTTTAAAAATAAAAGACTCTATTGTGAAATAAGAACCACTGAGGAGTTCCTGTTGTGGCACAGCAGACACGAATCTGACTAGTATCCACGAGGATTTGAGTTCGATCCCTGGCCTCGCTCAGTGGGTTGGGGATCTGTTGTTGCTGTGAGCTGTGGTGTAGGTCGCAGATGCGGTTCCGATTCCCTGTTGCTGTGGTTGTGGCGTAGGCTGATGGCTGTAACTCTGATTTGACCCCTGGCCTGGAAACTTACATATTCTGGGAGTGTGGTCCTAAAAACCAAAAAAAAAAAAGGAAGAAGAAGAACTAAAGCTATATTTTTCTCTCCATCACTTTCTCCATTGCCTCAAGGCTAAGTGTTGCTCCCTAGAGCCGCTCTCCCCAGGGAAGACCTGACTGTGCCCTCTCCTCTGCTCCAGATAGCCCAGGCTTATTCTCACCCCCAAAGCCATGTCTTTTTCCTTTCTTATCTTTCCTCATGCCATTTCGCCTTACTGGAAGGCCCTCCTCTCAAAGGTCACAAGCCTTGCTACTCAAACTGTGATCTGTGGTCCAGGAGCATTAGCATCCCCTGTGAGCTTGTTAGAAATGCAGAACCTCAGTCCCCACTCAGACCTATTGAATCAGAAGCCACATTTTAACAAGACCTCCAGTTGATTCACAGCCATGTACATTTTGAGAAGTAGCGCTCTCGAGCAGGGCTCAGCAAAACTCTTCTGTAAAGGTGCATATGGTAAATACTTTAAGTTTGCAGACTAAGAGGTCTTAGTCCCAAAAACTCACCTCTGTAGCTATTGGCACAAAAGCAGCCAGAGACAATAGGTAAATAAATCTGTGTTCTGTGGGCCAATACAGCTGTATTGACAAAAGCAGGTGGCCGGCCCTCTAGCTGTAGTTTTCTAACCCTCCCCTGGAGTTCAACATCTTTGGTTACTGTAGTAGAAAGCCTAGAGGTGACCCCCCCCCATGACCCCTCCTCCTGGAATTCATGTCTTTGGTTAATTCCCTCCCATGGAGTGTGCACTCAATTTCTTGACTCACTTCCAACACATAGAATGTGGCAGAAATTGGGGAATGTCACTTCTGAGGCTAGGTTATAAAAAGGCTGTGCCTTCTGTCTTGGGGCTCTTTCTCCTTCCTCTCTCTCGGATTGCTAGCTCTGGCAGAAGCCAGCTGCCACGCTGTAAAGCACCCTGTGGAGAGGCCCACATGGTGAAGAGCAGAAGACTTCCAAGGAGCATATGAGTATGCGAGGAAATACATGCCCCTGCAGTCAGACCTTGGGCTGACTGCAGCCCCAGCTGACAGCTTACAAGAGACCCTAAACCTGAACCAGGCCATCAAGCTGAATCCAGATTTCCCATCCTCAGCAACTGTGAGACAATAACTGATTACTTTGTTAAGTCCTTACATTTGGGGTGACCTGTTATCAGCAATAAATAGCTAATACAGTTTTATGCTTCAAACTACTCCCTTGTATTTCTTCCTTCTAACTCCCACAGCACCACTTGAGCAAGTCAGTGGGTCTTTGAATAGAAACCATTGTTTCCCAATGATGGGAGTCAGTCTTATGCCCAGAAGTAGATTACATATTTTTTATTTAAAAAAATTTTTTTGGCCACCCCATGGCATATGGAGTTCCCGGGCCAGGGATCAGAGCCGAACTATAGTTGCAACCTACCCTGCAGCTTCAGCAACACCGACCCTTTACCGGCTGTGCAGGGCGGGGTAGAACCTGAATCCTGCCATTGCAGAGATGCCACTGATCCCATGTGCCACAGCCAGAACTCCAGATTATAGATTCTTTAAAGGTAGGGACTGTATTTTATAAAGTAAGTAGACATTTTTCCCAGAGCATTTATCGAATTAACTTCATAGAGTTTTTCTTATTTCCTGTTGGAAAAGCAGGAGCCATTACTTGCTGGAGCAATTGTATCTATTCCCCAACATCTAGTTTTCTCTGAATCAGCAAAGGAACTCCGGTTTCTCATTCTACCAGCAGAGTTTTTATTTGACAACAGTGAAAAAAAAATTAACCAAACAGCTGAAAGCTTTTTTCAATTATCTAGTAAGGTTACTTAAGCTGAACTTTGCTGTAGAACTGATCCTTTTCACTCTTCTTTTAATTCCTGGATGGGAGAGAAAATGCTCTTTGGACGGTAAAGCCTCTTCCCAGGTTATCTTTGAGAAAAATGTAATCTGCTATATTCTTTTGCTTCCAGTTTTTTTCCTGCCTCTTGATTTTGTTGGCTCTTATCTCCTTTTTGCTATTTCACAGTTGCCCGGGCACTCAGAGAACATCTCCACTCACCTCCCCCCATCACTCCCATTTCAAGAGTTTGTTTGTGGCACCCTCAAACTGATTCACCTCTGATGACCAACTTTGGGAGTGAAAAAACTGAACACAGAGAGCAGACTTTTAGAAAGGGATCTTTTCCAGTTGACTGAGAACTTGGCCCAACAGTAACCCAAAATAGAAAAGAATTCACCCTAATGTTGGTTTGAAAAAACTCTGATGAGTAAAAACAA
The DNA here is from genome assembly GCA_004024745.2 of Catagonus wagneri. NCBI lineage: Eukaryota > Metazoa > Chordata > Mammalia > Artiodactyla > Tayassuidae > Catagonus > Catagonus wagneri. The sequence goes on from PVHT020000175.1 coordinate 9,787,589, forward strand.
TGGATGCTTTGTTAAATGTAGAGATCCTTGGATCCAAGGCCATCTTATACTGCATTTTAGAAATATCTCATTTTTTCCTGTGAGTGACTGTAAAGTTTTCCAAATAGCAGACACAGGTTCTACGGTGTGTGTGTGTGTGTGTGTGTGTGTGTGCATGCGCGCATGCCCATGTGTGTATGAAATTCCTTTTAAAAAATGTATTTAGTTTCTCCTCCCCTTAGTCCAGGTTTTTTATTTTGTCTATAAATTAAGTCTTCATCTTTAAAGTGCACTTGATCCTAACAGCTTTGAAGACCTTTGCCCCAAAGCTAAAAAGACACAAATATTTTTATGTGCAAGTATTTTAATCTTTATGTGCAAAACTTAAATTTTTTATTTTATGTGCAAGTCTTTTTAAGTCCATATGTGCAAGTCGGATATCATTTTTGGTCAGGACCCATACACTAGTTGAGGACATCTATCCTAGAATGACCGTGACCTCTTTATGGTGGTCATGAGCACCACTATTATTGTTTCAGATCTCACACCTGGGGTAGAGGTTATTATGCCGGGCCAGTGGTCATGGAAAGCAAACAATAACCATAGTCAAATACAGTTTCTATAACTATAAACTGATGGAAAATTCTTAATTGAATCTATAAATTACTGATCCAGGCAGCTGTAAAAGAAATTTGTTTAATATCTAGGACTCCATATTAAAACCGATATTATATGGTTGCTCCAGAACATTTATCCTATAAATCTAGAAGCTGGCACACTTTTTCATAAAGGTCTAGAAAGTAACTTAATAAACACATCCATGGCCCAGTTTCTCCCTGAACTGATAACATTAGCATTCTAGAACTTGCAGATTGTTTTTCTAAAAAGTTTAGAAAGAGGTGGTATTTTCAATGCACTTGAAAAATTGTTCATGGTTTCCCTTGCGGTGCAGCAGGTTAAGGATCTGGTGTTGTTACTGAAGCAGCTCAGGTCACTGCTTGTGGTGCAAGTTTGAACCCTGCCCTGGAAACTTCCACATGCTGTAGGCATAGCCAAAACAAAACAAAACAAAACAAAAAAAAACCCAAATTGTTCAGCTTAGAATTTATATGGAGTGGACATTGGGACTGATTTAAGATTACTAAAGAATGCCACCAACATGGAGGTGAATATTTCTCCTTCGCCTTGCAAGAATGGATGTAGAAGTTTGTTGAACAACTTGCCCACACCCAGCCAATTTTTAGTGCCAGTGGAACCAGAGTATGGGCCTGTGGGGTCCTCAGAACTAGCCCTCTTGGGTCCCACAGCTTCTGTCTCTTTGCCAGCAAGTCTCAGAGCCCAAAGCAGTAGACATATGGATGTGACAAACCTCGCTTGCTATGGAAACAGCAGAGCGTGAACAGCAAATTAATTTAAATAAAGCATGGCAAATATTTGCTCCAGTTTAAATTCATAAAAGGCCATTTCATTAAAATTGTGTTTCATTTACATCATGCCAAAGCTACTTTTTGTTATTTTAGAAGTTAAAACGTGTTAGGAAAAGACATTTTTTGAATGAAACACTGTCATGATATAGATATTCGAGCCTTGTAATGTTGATTTTCTAGTGGAATAATGGATTGTGAAGTCTAAAGCTATTTTTTTTGAACTGCCATTAAAATAAACATTCATGAGGGCTACCTACACCCTCCTTCCTATGATGACCCTATGACAGCTGCCAGTTGGCACTTCTGAGAAGTAACACTTCTCGTTCTCATGACTCAAGCACATCTGGAAGTGAAGCGCAGGGATTTAAGAGAACTGACACAGAGACAAGGATGTCATGTCTTTAGGAGAAGGAAAAGAAAGGGACCTTTTCCTGAGGGAGAGGGGGCCTGGTGGAGAACTTAATTTTTGAGCTGTGGGGCCACCGGCCCCAATCCCTGGGTCTGCTTCTCACATAGCCAAATCTCTGACGGCTCCCCTTTCCTTCCCCAAGAGCCCCTGTGATGTGATCATGGCCTCTCCTCCCCGAAGAGCACAGCAAGCCTGAATTGGGGTAAATCCCTCCTGGTATCATTTCCCAGTACCTGTTGGTGTCCCTCTATGCATGATATTTTTCATCACTTTTTGAATGATGACGGCTCTCATTCCTGAAGCCCGTAAACACATCCTGAGTAGTCACTCTGAGCCAGGCTCTATAATAGGCACTACAGATTCAGGGTGAATGAGATGAAATCACAACGCTGAAGACCTTGTGGTCTGGCAGGTGGACATGTTCATAGAAAATAATTACAACGTAATGGATTTGGCAGTGACTCCTCAAAAAATGTCTGCTTGGAAAAGAACCCTCTTCATACCAGAAAGAAGCTTGTCGAAGAGCCCTGAGCTCTCTGGGGAAGTGAACACACTTAGAAGAAGCAGCTACCTCTCCAAAGGAGTTAAGATCTCTGACCATTTTGAGTAAGCACGGGAGTCCTCATCTTGAGGATTTCACTAGAGCTGATAATTCCTTGAGATTGACTCCAAGTACTAATTCAAAATACTTTAAAAAAATTTATCAGACACCAAAGTTACAAGTCTTCCTTTTTAATTTGTGGGATTTTGGGGGAAAGCAATTTAAATAATCAAGACATGGGAAAACAGCTTCTGGTAGATTCTATGAGGTATCCACCAAACTTGCAATGACCTCTTTTCTCAGCAAATTGCCCTCCCTCCAAAGTATCCCCACAAAGATGGACAGATGGGTCCTATGACTTCAAGCCCCTGCATCTAGTGGGGACAGCTGACCTGACTTGGGTCAGTCAGGTTGTCTGACCTGGAGATTAAGAACTGGGACTAAAATAGAGCTAATCTGGAGTGTCCAGACAAAGCACCTTCAGGAGCTGGCCAGAGTCTATCTTCCGCTCACCATGAAGACACAAAGAGAAGATGGCATTGGTCACAGAGAAGCAGAAATGAGTGATGGATTGAGAGTACTATTGGGTGCCTGAAAGTGTCTAGTTACTGGAATTTTCTGAGACACCCATAGTCCCTGTGACACTTTTCTTCTGGGGGTAAGCCAGCGCAAGTTGCTTTCTGTAACCCAAAACCCAAAGATTCTTGTCTAATACTCATTCCTCTGGTTTAGGTAAAGTCCTGCCGGTGTGACCAAAGGGCCCATGACACCAACTCTTTTCTTCCTTGTGTGCTACCAGGATTCTAGTTATGTGATTCCCAAGCCCCACGTTATACCTGGCACATCAGATCACCTAGGGCAAGATCCAGGGTTCCACATCTTATAACAAGTCATTAGGGCATTCTAATGGATTTACTGTGGGTTAACACAGTGCTCCTTGTGACTGAACGCTGATGTACCACGTGCTACCACGCATGCTGTATCCCTCTCCTCATAACATCCTGTGATGTAGGCATTATTGATTAGGGGACATGCTAGGTCTCTCACCTAACATTTCCTTCCGTGTGGAGAAAGCTGTAGTAGCTGGAAGACTTCTGTCTTCTCTCTAGCCCCTTACCAGTTACCTATCTGGTTGCTGAGTTTGGAAAGAGAAACCAGGCACATGTAGCCCAGACTTTTGCTTTTCCTTCCTCTGTGGAGCTGGCCTACCTGCAGAGAGCATGTGCTCTCATAGTCTACTCCTTGCTAAAAATCCTCCTACACAGGCTCTGCTCCTGCTGGCAGGGGTTGTGGTGGGGAGACCCTCCCAGGTCTAGTGCACACATGACAGACTGGGAAGAAGTTCGCCTCATGGTGAGATTCAGTGCTGTGTCTGCAAGTAAAGCTAGATTAGCAGATACTCAGCTTAGCAAGGTGCTAGCTTGTTTTCCACCTCTACTTGTTCAGAGCCTAATAGGGAAGAGGGGGGCTGTAGATTGGGCTCCTCAATATCCCTCCATTTTTACAAACATGTTTCCAGATCAGACTAACACCAAGCCCAAGGTTCTTCCTCTGCCCCACCAGGAACAGCTCTGGAGTGGTGCCTCTCTCTCTCATAGCTAGCTAGCTAGCTGGATGGATGGATAGATCGATGGATGGATGGATGGATAGATAGATTAGATAGAAAGATAGAAAGATAGATAGATGATAGATAGATAGATGATAGATAGATAGATAGATAGATAGATAGATAGATAGATAGATAGAGATATTTTCCTGGGAGTTGGTGCAAATGTAGATTTTGATTCTGAAAGCCTGGGGTGGGGCTTGTGAGTCTGCATTTCTAACAAGCTTTCAGGTGACACTAATGCTCTTTGTGGGAAATCCACCCTGGACCCACATGATTATTCAAAGGGTGACTTCAGAGGTCCAGAGCCATACAGGTGTAGCAGGCAGTGTGACAGCCCCCCTCCCCGCCAAAGATGTCACGTCTTAATCCCTGGAAACGGTGACTGTTACATTCTATAGCAAAGAGAAATTAAGACCACAGATGGAGAGAAGGCTGTGGGAGAGTATCCTGCACTATCCAGATGGGTCCAGTATTATCACAAGCGTTCTTAAAAGTGGAAGAGAGAGGCCAAAGAGGAGGCCAGAGGGATGTGATATGAGAAGGATTCCAGCAGCCATGGCTGCCTTTGAGGATGGAGGAAAGGCCATGAACCAGGCAGTGTGGGCTCTAGAAGCTGGAAAAGGCAAGGAAACAGGTTCTCTTCTTGAATTTTCTCCAGAATGAATACAGCCCTGCTGCCTCCTTGATTTTAGCGTAGTGAAACCCATGTCAGACTTCTGACCTACAGAACCATCAGATAATACATATCTACTGTTTTAAGCTTTTAAGTGTGTGGTCATTCATTACAGCATCCATAGGAAACTAACACACAGATCCTCCCTTCACAGCAGTATAATCCCTAAGGCCGGACTGTTTCTACCTGGGAACCAGCCTAAGAGATTTATGTAGAAGGGTCACTTGGTAAAAAACCTACAGTGTTCCTTGGTGAAAAATTATAAAGTTTTAAATGCCAAAACTACCAGACTGAATGAACAGGACTCACTAATGCCCCGAACAGGCTTGATTTTAAGTTAAGTGAGCATGACGAGCACGTTGTTAAAAACTCAAACCTGATTAAATCTCTGATGAAGCACAGCTTGATAAATGCCAGGCGACCACAGCGCGGTGAAACCAAAAGCAGTGTGCAGAGTTGGGGAGATTTCCTGCGGGGCTGGAAGCCTGGGCCCAAGGAAGGCAACGTGGGTTGTCACGTGGTTGGTCCTGAGAGTGGTGTCCTGCCATGGAGAACGTCCTATCCACACGGCCGAGTCTCTTTTTCAGAGATTTACTAAAGAGTGGCAGGATGAAGAAGAGGTGGTCTCACTCTCACTTGCTCCTTCTGGGGCAAGTCTTCACTGACTGAGCTTCAGATTTTGAAAACAAATTTTTCAAACACTTTTTCCCAGGGTCAGGAAACACGAGTGTGGCTGCTAGAAATCATGGCATCAGGTTCATGTATTCAGCCATGATTTCGTGTATTCTATCACTGGTTCATTCATTCATCAAATATTTATTGTGTATCTTCCACGTGCCCAGCGTTGGAAATACAAGGTCAAATGCTATGGAGTCTGGCCCTCAAGATGTCTGTCTAGTGGAGGGAAAGACTTGTGCTCCAACTAGCAGAGTGGTGTCATGTTCATTAATTGAGCTCTGCCCCCAGGTGCTAAGGAAGGCACCTAACTCAGTCTAGGATCCGATCAGACAGAGCTGAGGAGGGAGCACCATTCAAGATTGATTTTACAGGAGTTCCTGTTGTGGCTCAGTGGTAACGAACCTGACTAGTATCCATGAGGATGTGGGTTCGATCCCTGGCCTCACTCAGTGGGTTAAGGATCTGGCATTGCTGTGGCTGTGGCATTGGCCGGTGGCTGTAGTTCCAATTTGACCCCTTCCTGGGAACTTCCATATGCTACGGGTGCAGTCCTAAAAATTAAAAAAAAAAAAAAAGAATTTAACAAGCTGAGAATTAGAGTAGAAGCTCCAGTGGGAGAAAGAGCATGGCGTTATCAAAGAGTGTGGGACATTCAGAAATGACAAGCACTTGTGTGTCACCGGAATTTAGGATGTGTTCCTATAGAGAACAATAAGAGAAAAGGCTGGAAAGATAAGCAGAGCCCTGGTCGCAGAGGCTCACATAACATGCTAACAAGAGGAGGACAGTTGACGCGAGTGGAGGATGTGAAGTGGGAACGTGATGTGGTCAGATGTAAGTCAGGGAGGCTCACCTGGTGGCTGCGAGGAAAAGTGTCCCCAGAGGGGCGGGGCCCCACTTGCAGATGGAGCAGATGGGAGGCCAGAGAAGGTAAGGTTAGCGTTTGAATAAAGCTGTGAACAAAGATACTGCTTTTTTCTATTTGAATTGAAGTAGAGTTGCTGTACAATATTATATCAGTTACAGGTGTATAATATAATGATTCATAGTTTTTAAAAGGTTATAGTTATTATAAAACATTGGCGATTCCCTGTGTTGTATGATATATCCTTGTGGCTTATTTTCTACCTAACAGTTTGTACCTCTGAACCCTTTCCCTGCTTCTCTCTCCCCACTGGTAACCACTGGTTTGTCCTCTGTAAAAGATGCTCTTTTTTTTTTTTTTGTCTTTTTGTCTTTATGGAGAGCTGCACCCGTGGCATATGGAGGTTCCCAGGCTAGGGGTCTAACAGGAGCGGTAGCTGCCGGCCTTCGCCACAGCCACAACAACGCGGGATCCGAGCCGCGTCTGCAACCTACACCACAGCTCACGGCAATGCCGGATCCTTAACCCACTGAGCAAGGCCAGGGATCGAACCCACAACCTCATGGTTCTTAGTTGGATTCGTTAACCACTGAGCCACGAAGGGAACTCCAAAGATGTTCTTTTTAAGCAAAGACTAGCCTTGGGGATAAACTAAGGCTTATTCTAAATCAGAATGAGCACATCTCATAAATTCAGAATATATTCAGTTCACCTGAAAAGGCGTTAAGGAAATATTAGAAAAGTGGCAAATATGGAAGGCTGTTTGTTGTGGTCGCAATATGTTCGTTTGGCTCCAAAAGAGTCTATGGGCCGAGAATAGATGGAAGCTAGGACTGTGTTTAATATGCAATTTGTATTGTTGTCATCTGCTGTGATTATAGGCTTGGCTCCTGGTTTTTCATTCAGAGCCATTTATTCAGAAAATCTCTTATTCAGAATTTGAGTTCATTCCTCATTAATTCAGTGGCAGCTTTCTGTAGCCCAGTGACTGAATTACCTAATAGCACCTGCCCAAAGTGATTAACATAAGAGGAAGTCATGGGGTTGTATTTGATACAAGTGATTTGTTACCCAAAGTTGTAATTTTATTAAAGGGGGACCCAGTGAACCACCTTCGCAAATGAAAGCGAGGTCCTGGCTTCTGCGAGGTACCCGGGAGGTTAATGAACGATGAGCAGCTGACAAATGGCAACGTGGCGGGGGAGGAAGGTGGCATTTCTCGGGTGGTGGTTCAGCACGCCTGGGAAAATGAGGCCTCGTTTTGAAAGGGCTGGGTGGCCCCTATCTGAGAAGCGTGGTGCTCGGGGAGAAAGGGAGAGGAAGGAAGAGGGGCTACTTGGGGCTCGTGAACTCACTCCAGCCAGTCTCCATCCCATTGCCTGGGTTATTCCCTAGCGGATCAAATAGGGGGAGAACTTCGCTTCTCCTCTAAGGGAACAAGGATGCTCTGGGTTCCTGTCCCTCTGAGACAGATCCAGGCAAGCTGGTGCTAACAGGACCCGAGGTTTTCTTCTGAAGTGACTGTGGCCTTCGTACAAGAATTCAGAAACTTGCTGGTCTCCTTAAGAACTGAAGGGCGTGGGAGGAATTAGAACACAGGCTCCTGAGAAAGAGTCTTTCATTTTGTTCGGCAGTCAAAAAACTATGTTTTCTTTATAATGTATGGTTTAGTCATTATACCTGTTTTCTAATTTTTGTTGGTTTGGGTGTAAACATAGGTATACAGGTACAACTTCCATACAATTTAAGGACAGAAATAATGGGTACTTCCCCAAACATGAATATTGCCATGATATGGATGCTTTTTAATCCCAGAGAATCCTAAGGGAAGAACAGTACACCGAGGGCTGGGCAGTGACAGTAACTAGAGGTACTTGAAACACCTTTTCTGAACTTTTTCCTTTCTCCTTCCTCTTCCATTTCCTCCTCAGCTCCCCTCACCTATATGTCAGTTCCTCAACTGCTCTAGAGGAAACAGGATCCAATGGCCCAGTGCCACCTGCTGCCATAGTGCCATTCTAGGAGTCCCTCACTGGGATACTGCTTAATTCAACTGTGAGACTCTTCACGGAGGGAGAGATCCATGTAGGGGTGGAGAGACAGGGATGAAGTATAATTTTCTATTGAGAAGGCAAGTTTTCTCAGTGTTCCTCAAATCTGACTGTTGGGACAAATCTACTCAAAACCTTGATCCAGGCTGCACCCATGAAATAAGCTCTCCCCACCTCTTGCCCAGCCTTCTCCTTATAAGGGCCGCAGGTTGACACTTAAACAGTGGGACCCACACTAGGCTTCGTGGAAAAAAATTCCAAGGGCATTTGTAAAATGCAGATTCATAAGTCCCATCCTGAGCCAACAGAATCAGACTCTGCATGAGGTGGGACCTGGGAGTCTGCATTTTGGCACCAGCTTTCCTAGTGGTTTGGATGTGGTTGGTCTGAGAGGTGGCATTGTTCTGATGCCCGAGGCAGAGCACGGCTGTGTTTCACGCAGCCTCTGTGTACAAAGAGTCCGCTTGGCTGTCTCAGCTCCCCGCGTGGGCTCTACATCTGACCGGGGTCTCCCAATCCCTGATGCAGGTCTGGGACCATCTGCTGTTGGTACCGTCGCCACTCTGTGTACATCTCCAGGCTGCTTGCTGCAAAAATAGCAGCAGCACTGGGGACCCTTGAGAATGCTGGTTCCCAGGTTCCTCGGCCAAGCCCACAGCAGGGTCTTCCCGGCCGGAAGACCAACACAAGCTGCCCTGGACTCTCTTCCCAACTCAAGGTTTCAGAAGTTCAACAGTGAGCCCAGAGGATTAGGTTCTCACTTCTCCACTTGAAAGGGACATTCACGGTTAAAATATACACGTATGAAAAAAATCGTCTGTATACATTGCCTTCTGCTGCAAACTCATGCATTTTCTAGACACTTTGTTTACACATCTGCTCGCAGAGGTCCTCTATCTGAGCTAGTGTTGTCGGGCCTAATTTAAGAAGAAAATTTAGATGCTGAGCTGGAATTGTTGCCGCAGCCGTATCTGTTCACCCTGAGCTTGCTTCATGCTCAGCAAATGCCTCGTCTAAGCAGGAGCAGCTGCGCTAAGCCCAATTACCCTGGTGGACGTGTCTAGAGAACAGCCCTCGGGAAGCTCAGTCCCGGGACATACGGATACATACGGGCCACACTGTCCCTCCTTCCCACCTGCATTCTTCCTCTAGTCTCTCCCATTAAATAGATCGTTCTAAATACCATCACAGGGCTCCCAATTTTCGTGGCGGTCATCATCTTTTCCATTAACGTCATTAGCCTCTTCCAGGGTCCATTAGAACTGCCACTGTAATGAGAACTTTGGGTGTAGCTGTTCATTACTTTCCTGGTCACCCACCTCTCAGCTCCGGCTGTCGTGATGACTGCTCTGCATACAATTCTCACCTGTGTCACATGGTCCCTCTTGCTTCCATTAAGATGATCATTGGTTCTCCCCCCCGGCCCCCCGGCTCTATAGTCATCACCTCATTATAACTCCATTACCTTCTCGCATCATCTACATTATAACTCCATTACTTTTCTCATCACCGCCATTACCTCCCTTATCACCCCCTCTGCATTTCAGTTGCCCTCACCTTCTCCTTTACAGCCACCAGCTTTTCAATTACAGGTCCATTATCTTTATTATTACCTCCGTTACAGTCATAATTGTCCCCGTAACAGTTTCCATGTCTTTCTCCACCCCCCAGCCACCTTTGAAAAAGTCACAGGCATCCCTGTGACACCCTAGACAGGTACGCCAACATCTCCGTTAATGTTAGAGACCCGTTCTTGTCCTCCGTCAAATCACCCGTGATAATGGGAACCACAAAGGATCTGCTACTTTCCAAGGCGATTTCACTGTTTGCCTTCTTTACAACTCACTGCTCCCTCCTCATTTCTCTTTCGATAACAGCCAGGCAGTCATAATCCTCATTGAAAAAGACACTGACCGTCTCATCTGTAGAGCCCTCTGTTACAGTCGGCTCTCTGACCGCAAGCATCCTAACCACCAATTTCTTCTTTCAAGCAGTTCAAGGCCCTACTGATACAACCAGCAATGCATGTCCCATCTCTGATATTCCAGCGTGTGTGTGTTTGGAGGTGGGGGGGGGCGGGATTCAATGGTTTCCCGTAGCCCTGTTTAATCCATTGGATGGTAAGCTCATGTTGGACTAGACCTCATTTCCCTTCCAGAGCACTTAGCAGCTGGACAAAGTTAGCATTCAGAGAACGTGGCGGATTGAACGACTCTTCCTTTATCTCTACACCCTCAGTCTATCGCTGTCACATTGATCACTATCAAAACCTCATCAGTACACTCTTTACGATTTCATTATCTCAAGCTCCTCCTCTTCAAGGAGAGCGACATCTACTCTTCCATTTCGGGGCCATTATCTCAATAATTATCATGGCTTCAATGCCAGGGGCTCCATTACAACTCCATTACCTGTCCTTGATTAAGGAGAGATAGGCCACTCCACCACGATGCCTGCCCTGCTTGCCTTCCAGAACAGCCCTCGGCTCCCACAAGGAGTTACCAAGTCTGGGTAGCCTCTCCCCGCAGTCATCCATCATTGCACAGTGATGCTGAGACTCTTGCCCGAATGTGCCAGATTCGACTGACAAAAGGCGGCTTGTCCTCACTATGTGATCTCAGACGCATCTTCTGTGGAGGAGCTCTGGACTCAAACTGCCTGGGTTCAAACCCCCACTCTTGCTATTTCTCAAGCTGTTTGACCTTGGGTACGTTATTTAGCTTTTCTGCACCTCAATTTCCCTATCTGTAAAAGGGAGAGAATAACAATACCTGTTATTACTGGTTGTTGGGAGGAGCAAATGTGTTAATACCTTGAAAGTCATCAAGACAGCACTTAGCAGATAGAAAGCACTACACAATTTTAACTCTTCTCAGGGTTCCATTTTCTTCTGGCCGGAAGAGGAAGGTTGGACTGGAATAACCTCTGAAGTCCTAGGCTGAACATTTCATGGGCCTGTGTTTCTGGTACCATATCGTCCAAGTTCTCGTAGAGTTTCAGCATCGGAGTTCGATCATTTCCCAGCCTCGTTGTCGTCTGCTGACTCAGCTGGGGATCGAGGCACTCCCTTGGCCCCTGGCCATGGTTGTTCTGCATTGGGGGTGATCTCTAGACTTTCTCTTCTCTGTGCCTGATGACAGATGTGCTGCGCTTTTGCTTGCGGCTGGGCTGAACTTAGCTGCATACACGCTGGTTCAGCCTGTCCCCGGCATGACCTCCCAGGCCACCCTCTCCTGCTAACCTCGTTCTTTCTTCCTCCTTTTTAATCTCTTAAGCAGTGCTAAGATGCCCGACTTTAACGTGAGAGCTTTCCAATCAGCCCAGGCTGCTCCAGGCCACGCTACGAAGGAGGCAAAGTGTGATTCTAGCTTTATTCCACCATGACTTTCTCTGTCTCCCTGCGTCTCTCCTCCTGGCTCGATTCTCTACCCCTCCTTCTGCTCACTAGCGATCCAGACCGTCTGCCACTTGCATGGATACCCTCCTCTGTCCTGCCTTTCCTGCCTGGCAGGGTCCCATGGTCTGAAATGACTTTTCCCTCCTCCCCCACCATCATTTCTCCTCCACTTTGCTGCGTTTTCCTCCTCCGGTGGCCTTCAGACAAAATGATTTACTAAAATAATGGGGATTCAAGGGTGGGTAAATGGGTCTCTCTGGGGACACCTGTCTTTCAGCAGGGACGTTTGGGAAAGGCAGGGCCTTAACAAGGATGTATCTCAGAGCTCCCTGGTTGTCTAGGGGTTAAGGGTCTTGTGCTGTCATTGCTGTGGCCCAGATCATTGCTGTGGCACTGGTTCGACCCTTGGCCCAGGAAGTTCTGCATTCTGGAACTTTCCACACACATAAAGAGAATGTATCTCAGAATGGTGGCGTTTCTGACACCTGGCAGAACCAGGTGTTTTATTTTTCATTTCTTTTTTTTTTTTTTATTTGAGTTAGGTGAAGGTAGGGTCAGGGAGTAACTTTCAGGGCAGGGAGATTTCACAGTGCCAGTCAAAATAAATTTTGTGGGCAGTGTCCTGCTCTCACTATAAACCCACTTGAAATGCATCCAATAAATTATACTTAATTTACCAAGCTCTGCATATCTCAGGGGCTACAGGAACCTTCAGCTAATGAAGCCATCTCATCAGCTATGAAGTTTCTGTGGGTTCTTTACACCAAATCGTTAGTGACGTGAGGATTCGGTTGTCAAGGAACAGTCTGAAGTGTGTGAGGCTTTCAGTGTAAACAACATTCCTGTCAAACAAACATGAGGAAAAAGATGCTTCAGTTTGTGACTACAGAGACAACAAAAATTGGCTGGCGCTAGTCCAATTCTACAGAGCTGATAGAACTATTTTCTGCCTCTAAGTTGCTGGTTTTTGGCCAAGGGAAGCCAAGGGTTGGCACAGGTGCCCAGGAGACGTGAGACAGCTGTGGCTCCTCTGCCATGACCATCATCCCCAGTTTTCCTTCTCTTGTTCGTCCGTCCTCTCGTCTTAGTCTGACGCTGTTCTGCAGTCCGAGGACTCGCACTCAGTTTGCTCTCCTGGCTTTGTACCACCTTCACTTTGAAGGATCAGCTCAAAGCCCACCCCCACTCCGATGAGGTCTTCTTGGGCCATCTCCGCTTCCCGGAGCCCTGTGACACTTGTTCCATTTATGTTCTCAGCAATTAGCACAGCGAATGTCAGGGTGTGGTGTTTAAAACTTCATTATATTGTCATGCATTGGTATTGCACTGGTTTTCTGGTTTTAGGATTGTCCCCTTGACCTAATCCTCAACTCCTTGAGAACAGGGACCGTGACAAGTGTTTTGGTGTGGCCCTTGTGTTACCAAAAATGAGGTCTGACTGCTTGCTGTTCTAAAACCAGGAAAGAGGCAAGGTTGCTGGAAAGGAAAGTTTGCTTTACTTTGGATGCCAGCGACCAGGGAGGGGTTGCAGAATTCTGTCCAAAGTGTTGATTCTCCCCATTGACAATCACTGGGCAAGAGTTTATACGGGCAGAGAGAGGGGGCTGCATGCAGAAACAGCACAGTCAGCTCTGACAGTCCTCTTGAAATCAGTCATGCAATGGTCTAACCAGCATCATCTTGCTTGTTTAAGTACAGTTAATCTTCAGGTCCAGGGTCGGTTTATTCCCATTTCTTTGAGGCCAGTTCTTGGAATTGTGGCAGCTTATGGCCTGGCTGCAGTGTGGTCATCATGTAGTTAACGTCTTCCACTTGATGGGAGTTTTAATGTCTATAGGACAGCTCATGGGATATGGCTCAGAATATTACTATAGTCTTTGAGGAGGAGCTAAATGTCCTTGACATTGCTTACTGACTAAACGACTATTATTTAGTCTTGTTTGTTTTCCTTTGCTTCTGCAATTTCTCATGTCTCTGATTAAACGTATTCTTTCCCTGAAGTTTTTCTACAGAGAAAATGTAGGCAGAGGACATGGTGGGGGAGGGGCCATAGGGTCCTGTCCACGTCACTTGCACATACTTTTATACTTGACACTCACCAATTACTCAATAGACACTCACTGACTCTTTTTTTTTTTGTCTTTTTGCCTTATCTAGAGCCTCACCCACGGCATATGGAGGTTTCCAGGCTAGGAGTCTAACAGGAGCTGTAGCTGCCGGCCTTCGCCACAGCCACAGCAACGTGGGATCTGAACCGCGTCTGCAACCTTCACCACAGCTCACGGCAACGCAGGATCCTTAACCTACTGAGCAAGGCCAGGGATCAAACCCGCAACCTCATGGTTCCTAATCGGATTCGTTAACCACTGAACCACGATGGGAACTCCTCACTGAGTCTTCTTGCCCTCTTATTTTCTTATCTGCCTTGCCTGTCCTTTTAGGCACCCTATTCCACTTCCCTGTGGCCTAAGTGTCCTGGGCTAATGGTGCCCACACCACTGTCTAAATGTGTTGGATGCCTCCAGGTTTAGGAGATTTCTGACTCCTAGTTTCCTAGGAGCCAGGGACTATATTTAAGAGGGACCCCTTGTATACGGCCCGCTGGATAGGGCTAATTCCCGGCCAGTCTGCATCCTTTGCTTTGGCATGAGAGGGGCTGACCTCTGGGTTATAAAGCAGCTGCCACAATAAAAGCTGTTATGGGGCCAATAAGATCCACACATTTAAAAAAACTCAATCACAACACTATAAGTGCTGGTTAACTTATAACATATCTGTTAACAAGACTGCCGATCCTCTCATTGGGGGAAAAATCCGGGCAATTTAAATTGGCTTTGATGACATACCAAAGGGTAACTTTACATAAGTGTTTTCACTCTAAATATGGGTCCTGAGTATGATCAATTCTCATCAGTATGTTGGAAAGCAATTTCAGTAAGTACTTAGCTTAATCAATTCGTATCTGCTCATTGACCTTCGGGATTCTGGGCGAGTCCCATCATGCAGTGTGCTCTGCAATTCTCTGTCTCTTCAGACAGCGTATTTCTCAATATTTGTACATGGCTTTCATATTCAATCAATGCAATCATCTGTTCCCTCCTTTCAACCGCTTGCCTTGCCTGGGGAGGTGAGCGCCACGCGGTGCCTCTGCCGCCTGTGTGTGTTAGAGAACACTTGTTTACTAGGTCCCTAAAAATCTAGAGAACTCGGAAGCTAGCGGGGCAGTCGGGGATAATAAAAATAATGGGGGAGAAAAAAGAATAAAAATTTATCAGCTTGTTTACACACTTATGTAAATGATGAGCACTTATACATGGCTGATTCCTCAATTATTCATGGTTTGAAGCGCTTGAAAATTCAATTAAACCAAATAACCTTTTCTTTGGCTCTTATTCTGAGCAAGGTAGTGTACTTTGAGGAAGGGGAGACAAAGACACAGTTTGATGAGGAGAATCAGAGGAATACGCAGAGGACTAGAGCACTTGTTGAGTGAGGACTGTAAGAAAAGCACAGCAGATGCCCTGAGGGCTTAGAGCAGGACGATGAACGGCTGTTTGAGTGGAGGGTGGATTCATGGAGGATGGAGGAGGCTGTGCTAGCATGCCCTCTTCTCCATCCCCAGGCCAGCCTCCCCCTTATCTGGGTGATGAGAGGGCTTCATAGCTGATCTCCCCCCGCAATTGCCGCTTCCCAGTGACCTTTCCACAAGGCAGTCTGATTGTGTCACTCCCTGGCTTTGATCCCTGCAATGTCTGCAGGAAAGAGTTAAAGTTTCTCAGGTTCAGAGTTCCCGTTGAAGTTCAGTGGTAGTGAACCCAACTAGTATCCATGAGGATGTGGGTTTGATCCCTGGCCTCACTTGTGGGTCCAGCATTGCCGTGAGCCGCGGCTTAGGTTGCAGGTGCAGCTCAGATCCCACCCCCTAGCCCAGGAACTTCCACATGCTGCAGGTGTGACCCTAAAAAAACAAAAGTTTCTCAGGATCTCACAGTGAAGATGAAAGGTCTGCTGTGCTCTGCAGTCTCAACACAGAGCTCGTCTGGCTATCGTGCACACTACACTAGCTACATGTTGGGCAGCCTCAGTGGCTCCAATGACCTTGCCCATGAAGCCCCTTCTACCTGGATTGACCTCCACTTCTCTCCTTTTCTCTCCTCCTTTCCTGGGTTCCCCATTTGTCTGGAGAGTTCCTGTGGCATGTTCCTTGCTGCCTCCTGACCCCGGGACAGGGTTGATGCTTCTCATCCTGCCTGTCTATAGTACACGGCACCATCATCCCACTTATCACATGCTTTGTAATTCAGGGAGGGGATAAGCATGCTTGCCTGCCTTATATGACTGTGTTCTTATGGTCAGGATCCAGACTGCGGGCATGGCACAAAAGATGTGCTCCATGCATGTTTGCTGAACCAAGTTGAATATGTTGCTTGGGTGGGTAGGATGCACCATTTTCCATGGGATTAAGGAGTGACAATAAGGTGATGTGAATGTAGAATATTCTTTCACAGAGTTTGGAATAAAAGAAACTGATAGTCCTGAAACCAAGGGAATGCTGTTTTTATGATTGGCTGGTTTCAATGGAGACAAGTCTTGCTTAGAAGCAGAAGGGGAAGAACTTAGAGAAAGGGAGAAGAGAGATGAGTGAATGCAGAAGCCATGCCTGGATGAAGGCTCTGGAGGAGGTGATGGAGAGGGGTTTCATGGAAGAGTTAGCCTTGGTGAGGAGCCAGGACACTTTCTCTCCAGAGAGACAGGACGAAGCAAGGCAGGGAGGAGGACCTGCAGAGGCATCTGGGAGGAAGAGGAGCAGAACTAAGCAACATTCTGCTGTTGTGGCCCCTGGCTTGGCAAAGGGAGAGGTGAGCTTGAGGGTAAACTGCCAGTAGACACCCCTGATACCAGTGCATTTTTGCCATGTAAAGTGCCAGAGGTTGAGAGAAAGCACAAAGATTCACAGTACTTCAGTGGGCAGTGGCCTCTTCAACGCTGTGCTCATTATGAAAGTTTTTTCACCACTGAATGGGGTGCTTAATTTGCCACGGAGCAGGGCTGGCAGGGCAGAGCATGGAGGCTCCGTGAAGACCCCTCTAACATTTCCCTTTCCCCTCCTTGCAGGGCAGCATTGGAGCCTAGGTGAACGTGTCCTGCCCAAGGCTCATCTGAGGTTTGGCAGAGAGGCATCGTGCCAGCCTGGAGCCCTGCTTTGCTGCCGCTCCTCTTCATCTCTGGTTTTTTTTCTTTTTCTTTTTCTTTTTCTTTTTCTTTTTCTTTTTGGCCATGCCCACAGCATGCAGAAGTTTCTGGGCCAGGGATCGAACCTGCCCCGCAGCAGCGACTCAAGCCACAGCAGTGACAATGCTGATCCTTAACCTGCTGAGCTATCACGGAACTCCACGTGTGTTTTTGTGAGGCAGCTGGGGCCGCCATTCATGTTCCAGCTGTAGTTTCTGTTTGAATCCACTCAAGCCACAGTTTAAACAGATTACAAGTATTTTCTTCCTGAAACTCCCTCAAGGTCTCCGAAGGCTGGGTGAGTCTGGGACTCTTAGGGCCAGAGCAGAAGAAGTGGGTCAACCCACTGCTATATCCAGGCTCAGGCTCTCCTGTCTACTCCTAGCTGGCTCTTTGGAACTCTTAGCTCCACTTCAGGGGAATGGTGTGGCGGACGGTCTTTTCCCAATGGAATGGAAATGCAAAGTTTAAGCTCAAGGTTTGGCTGCTTGTAAAGGGCTCGAAGAGCACCTGTTTTCAGTGAGCATTCCAAAAGGATGCTTACATCCAGGGGCACTCCTGTGCTGACTGCCTCCATCGAAAGGGCAAGCCTTGTTTTTAAAAGCCTCCAGCTTTCTTTCTAAGGCCAGACACGGGTTTAGTTCAGTTGGGGGGGAAGATGGGGGAGAGAAGACAGTGGAGTTGCTGTTTGTTTGTTTGTTTATAAGGATACGTTTATCTCAACACGGAACCATCTGTTCCTGTTTACCTAGGGTGGGTTTCCCACTCCACCCCTCCGTTCTGTTTTTAACTTTTTCTAAAACTTAAGGAGGAGGGTTAAACTGGAAGGCAGTCCTATTCTTCCCAGCACTGAGCCCCCCTACGAGAGTTACCTACGGAGCTGAACATATAAACAGAGATATAACATTCATCCTTCTGACCCTTTGTATTAGTCTCAGCAAGAGTCAGGTATTAACAACATCGGTAGTGAATTATAAATGGCCAAATAGTAGTTGCTCAGTAAAGGTTTGTTGCCTCGGACTGAAAGTTATTACAGAGCGTGGGAGCACAGAGTGAAGTTTTCCCCACAGATCGCCTATGTAATTACCTGCCCTTATAATTCTGGGCCTTATCCCGACCTTATCTTCCTTGAAAATGCATGACCAGGGAGACGCATTTACATACAGAATCCTAGACCTTTAGAGATGAAAGAGACCTTATAGACACACACGTACCCAGTCAGGCTGCAGAAAGACGTGTTTGCAAACCTGTCTGCCATCCAGAGCTGTCAGGAAGCTGGGAGCTCAGCTCCCCCCAAATATCACATTTATCTCAATTTGGCAAGAAGCTGAAAGCCTATCTGGGGCCATTTAAATTCTGATGTTATTAAGGGCTCATCTAATCAGCTTTTAAAATAAGCTGCTTTCAAATGCATGGGGAATGAAGGTAGGGCAGTTGCAGGCTGAATAAGACAGTTCACACCACCCTGGTGACGGCACCTCTGTTCCAATAAGAAGGACCGGGAGGGACCTGCCGGCCTTCCCGTTTGGTAAATTCTGCAATTGCAACAGCAAACCTCGCTAGTGAACAACTATTTATAAGTACACGGGGGAGAGGACCAATCTGGACAATCCATGCTCTTCTGTGAGGTCAATCGTACACGTGACAAGGCTTGGCAGAGAAAGACACACTGTGCCAGGAGGTGAGATTTAGCCATCAGAGCAGCTGGAGCTCCCGAGAGCTACCTCTGAATCCTGCATCCAGCAGACTTCTGAGAAGTTCCATCCTCAGAAGGGCCAGCAGGATCCACCAGCCCTCCCGTAGCCACCCAACAGTTGTTAGCTGGCTTCGAGGTAGGCCCCTTACCCCAGCTGTAGCTTGACTGTCCCTGGCCCCAGGAACTTGGGTCGGCCAGGTTGGGTCAACACGGAAGGGAGCTTAATCCTGCATGTTTAGGGCTCTGATGTGATTTGAGATGACAATTCTGATTCTGACACCAGTTCCAAAGTGTGGGTTTCCCATCACCACCACCAAGCAATTATTTGACTGCAGTTGGTTGTCCCACCATTCAACTCAATTCTGACACTGTCTACCTGGAGAGAGAGCATCCGATTCCAAAGGCTGAGAGTGCAGTCCCATAAGACTTCCCTCCACATCAGGTGCCAGTCACAAGTCCAGGTTGTACCTGTGCTTCTGACCCACAACACCCTCCTCTGGTTCTATTAATTTGCTAGAGCAACTCTCAGAACTCAGAAACCAGCTGACTTGCTAGATTCCTGGCTTACTATGCAGGATATTAAAGGATATTAATCAACAGCCAGTTGAAACGGTACACAGGAGAGGTCCCGAACAAAGCATTTCAAAGGATCTTCTGTCCCCGTAGGGTTTGGGGTTCAGCATGGTGGCGTGAGGAGGCATATTAGCTCTCTAACCCAGAAGCTCTCAGAACCCCTTCTTTTTGGATTTTTATGGAAGCTTCATTATATAAACGTGATTGATTGAACCATTGGTGATTGAACTCAATAGCTAAGTGCTCTCTCTCCCCCAGAAGTCAAGCAGGCACGGGCAGGACTGAAAGTTCCAACCCTCTAATCACATGATCAGTTCCCCTGACAGCCAGCCCCCATCCTTAGGAGATTTCCAAAAATCACTTCATTAACACCCTCAGGTGTGGTTGAAAGGAGTTGGCTATGAATATTAAAACACCTGCACCGCTCTTACCGCTTAGGAAATTTCAAGTGTTTTAGGAGCTCTGTGCCAGAAACGGGACAAAGACCAAATATGTATTTCTTATTATAAATCACAGCGTCGCCGAGATCATCCCAGGCCCCGTGCTTCTCCTGGGCGTTCTCTGATTGGCCTGTGGACTGACTCCGCAGGCAGGCGTGGGGCAGGGTCCTCGCTGCTGCAGGGAGGCTGCCCCCAAGACAAGATGAGGTTTGTCTTCAGCGGTCATCCCACTCGTGGCCATCTGCTTCTGCACACGGGCTTCTCAGATTTCCCCATCCCCAACTCCGGAGTCTCAGGCTGGCAGGGCCCTGGGCTCCTCTTTCCTCCTTCCGGCCCCTCCATCAGATAGCATCATCCGACAGGGCTCAAGGAAAACCCGTGGCTGTTCTTGCCAAGCTCATAATTTGTCTCACAGTTAAACCAATATTCTTTAAGTACTAATTCAACATTGATCTGGAGGATGAGAGCACCCCAGAGCCCACTGAACCCACCTTATTCAGAAGTCAGTTTAGGGATCAACTATTTTTATTTGAGCAAGTTTCTTTGAGCAGTTGGAGCTTGGGAGAGTTTAATCTTCCATTGCAAATGGTTTGTCGCACCTCCTTTTAGCTACACAAGTACTTTCTCTGAGTAGAAAAGTAAAATGTCTCGGTCTTAATAGCTAGCCCTAGTTGCTGTCCAGATGGTCCACCCTGTTTCAACTCTGCTTAGTTGCAGAGAACTTGATCTCAACCAGCTGTTAACCTAGGAGCACGGAGTTAACCAATTCGCTCTTAGGTGTGAATGGCTGACCGCCAAATGAGGGCAATGAAGACTCTTATGAGTTTGTACATTGAAATGGGTTTGAAATGGCCTGGGGTGCTTTGTAGTCAGGTGTCCCCAAGTGAGGCAGGGTGCCATTGAGTATATTCTGGGTCAATTCAAAGTGCGGGGCTTCATCAAAGACCTGTCTTACTGCTGTGTAAGTGCCATGATAGATCGCGAGAGCATCATGGGTCTGAGGAATGAAATGAGTTTTTCCTGAACAAACTTTAGCAATTTTACGAACAAATAGAGAAGGCTGGTGGGTATATTATCACTGTTGTCTACAATTAAAAAAAAAAAAAGGCGGGGGCTGGAGTTCCCATCATGGTGCAGTGGTTAACGAATCTGACTAGGAACCATGAGGTTGCAGGTTCGATCCCTGGTCTTGCTCAGTGGGTTAAGGAGCCGGCGTTGCCGTGAGCTGTGGTGTAGGTTGCAGACGCAACTCAGATCTGGCGTTGCTGTGGCTGCGGAGTAGGCCAGCAGCTGTAGCTCCGATTCGATCCTAACCTGGGAACCTCCATGTGCCGCGGGGTGTGGCCCCAAAAAGCAAAACGAAAAAGAAAAAAAAAAGCCACACCTGTTTGAAAATTTTCCAATTCGGTGCATCAAGTTTGAGTGCCAAGAAAAGTTATTAAAGGAGCAAAATATTCACTGTGCCTGTCAACTCTGTGAATCCTGAGAGCCTTCTCCCGCAGATCATTTTTTAGAGGTTATTTTTTCAACCTGAAAATTCTTTAGACATATATATGCGGTATGAAAAAGGAATTAGGAAAGCTTTTAAATTAAAAGAAATCAAACGACAGGTTTTTCCTCTAGCCATATAAAATAGTTATGGATAGAGATAAAGAGATGGATATTTTTTCATAATGCTTTATTAGAGGTTTTGGAACTCCAGAAATTTTAAAGTCAAGCTGGTGAATAATGTAGCACTGATTCAGAGCAGGCGGGGCTGGGCTGGGCATACAGTCTAGTCTCTTGGAGGGAGGGGCTGAGCCCAGTAATGTACTTTTCTGACCAACTACGTTATGAAATGCATTTCAGGAATATTTTATGAGAAGCTAAAACCTTGGTGCCCAGTTTCTCCAGCTTTTCCTGAGCCAGCATGAAGCTCAGGGGAGCTGGCACTTTTGACCACCTCCTGGCAAGGAGACTGTCCCTCAGGCTTTGGTTGCAAAGTGGCAGAGTCTCAGATCCCCGGGAATATGCAGGCACAAATGAAAGTCTCAAACTGCCCATTGCAATGATGGATGGTAAAAAGGTCACAGAAAATGGTACCTTTACTTACGGTGTCTTAGATGTTGTCTCTCTCCCACACGTTCTTTGATCCTAAGGCCCAAAGAGACCTGGCTCCGTGCAGTTGTGATGATATAGCCGCCTGAAACAGCAACGAGAGAGGGAAGAAATGTGTTTATGGTTTTTCAGAATAAGGGAATTCGATTTCCCTTTCCATCTCAGCTGCCACATCTCCATTTTAATAAACTTGGAGGTAACGTGGATTTCTAAAGAAAACCGGTATTTACTGTTAACGTTTCCTCTCCTGAGAGCTCTGTTTATTCCATTACTTTTATCCATTCGATCCCTTTGCAATGAAGTGGTAAATATTTAAGGTAAGATGTCT
This sequence comes from Catagonus wagneri, assembly GCA_004024745.2. Taxonomy (NCBI): domain Eukaryota; kingdom Metazoa; phylum Chordata; class Mammalia; order Artiodactyla; family Tayassuidae; genus Catagonus; species Catagonus wagneri. The sequence continues at coordinate 9,809,584 of PVHT020000175.1, forward strand.
ACAGAAGGATTATAAATCCAGAAACATGTTTTATGTAGCAGATCTATTCTGAGATCTTTGAAGGTGGCTGCGGTTCCACGCTGACACGATCTGAGTATGACAAACGCTTGTCACTTCCTCCAGGAAGCCTCTCGTCCCCACTAAACCAAAGCCCCTCTTATGTTCATCCTATCCATGGCTCTCAGAGCCTTCCTGTGTCACAAAAGTCACCGCTATGTGAGCCTCTCCATTTGTGCTGGTCTCACTGTAGACTCTCAACTCCTCCAGGGCAGACTCTCTCCCAAGCACAATGCCAGCCCAGAAAAGCTCCACAAATGCTTTTTGAGGACATGAATGCACGACAAAGAATAGTTTTCTCGGGTTAGAAACACCACCCTCAGCAGCAGTGGCATCTATTGCAGGAGTGGAGCAATGTGTCAGTCTCTTTAAACACAGCTCCTCTGCAGATCTCGGACCAGCCACTCCCCAACCCCTACACAGTTCCCACGGATCGTCCCGTGTTCCGTAGCCCAGAGATTATGCCTTCAAAGGCTTGCTTCCCGCAAACCCCTCTGAGCCTTCTCCAGAGTGGACACTGAGTCACATGGATCTCACTTACAGACATCTAAAGAGGCCACTTAAAAATCAAGCAGCACCAAGGGAGAAAAGAGCAGACCTTTGGCTAAGGTGTAGGCTTGCTCATCTAAGCTCTTCCTGAGTAAATTACCCTTCCCTGGAGGACCCCAGGGAGCCTGGGAATTGGAGGAAAGGTCATTTAGTTCTGGAAAGGCAAATCAATTTCATCTCTGGGGAATACTCCAGGCTATGAGCAGTGCAGGGGTTGCCTGGAGGACAGGCTAGGAAGGATTCCGAAGCTGCGTCATTGGGAAGGAGGGTGGCCATCAAAGGGTTTGCCAGTACCCAGGGAGGGGAAGTGCTGGAGGTGATAAGAATACCAGGTACTTTCCTCCTCTAAATCTAACCTGACTTCTTACCAAATGAAAACTTTGAAGATTTTTGCACAGTGTAATTTGGACAGCGGCTGCCCCAAATTGGTAGCTATGTTCCTGGCAGATGACTCTGATATTAGAAAATTTCGCCTTCTGTGGAATTAAAACACTCCCTCTCTTTTTTGTCTCCACTCACTGACCCTTTTATTTTTCCTCTCATCTTCGAGGTGGGGACCTCGTTCTTGAGCAGAAAACGGTCTCTTTTGAACCAGCAAAGTCAAAAGTCATCAAAAGTGTTGGTGAAATCTCCTTCAGTTTAATTCAGTCGGCCCTTATAGCTTCAATTCAGCGTGCTATTTTATTATTATTTCTCCACCTAGATACAGGCTCAATCATTCATTCATTCAACTCACATATGTTTATCGTATTTTAAAAATCTTTATTTGATACTCCTGAAATTACGAAAGTGATAATTGCTCGTTTTAGTAAGTGAGTCCATAGGAAGATGTATCCAGAAAAAGCTAATAATTTTCCCCCAGCCTCAGCCCCTTGATGTAACGTTTTAATAGACTAGTATGTATTTTTCCACACTGTCATAAGTCCAGTTCCCAGGAAACAGCCTGAGACAGGACAAACACCCTGAAGCCTTACTGGGGCAACTCT
>PVHT020000175.1:9812175-9829466 GCA_004024745.2 Catagonus wagneri
GAGTGTCCTGCAACTTAAGGCAATTCCTTTTTTTTTTTTTTTTGTCTTTTTCCCCTAGGGCCACACCCACGGCATATGGAGGTTCCCAGGCTAGGGGTCTAACAGGAGCTGTAGCTGCCGGCCTTCGCCACAGCCACAGCAACGCGGGATCCGAGCCGCGTCTGCAACCTACACCACAGCTCACGGCAACGCTGGATCCTTAACCCACTGAGCAAGGCCAGGGATCGAACCCGCAACCTCATGGTTCCTAGTCGGATTCGTTAACCACTGAGTCATGACGGGAACTCCGAGGCAAAGGATTCTTATAACTCAAATGGACACTGATGCGTCACAGTGTGGGCCATTATTCCTATGGTCACAAGTTGCAAAGGCAAATCTTGTGAGCAGAGATAAATATCCAGCGCAGGGTTGGTGCTCCCAAGTCTTTTTAGTCTACGCATTTCCAGGAGGGACCAGGGGTGGGGACATGGAACCACAGGGGATGCACTCAAGATAAAATAGCTTGGTGACCTGGCGCCCCAGCAACTTCGCAAAGCATTGTGTTCTCCCTGCCCCTTCTCTCAATCCACCACTTAGCTGTGTGGTTCCCTCTTAGTGCCCAATATTTTCTTTCACTGCCATGTTCTAGGGGTCAACTTGTAAAAGCTCATATTTAAAAAAGAAAACAACCATTTTTCCTACAAAACACATCCAGAAAATGTGCTTTATATTTTCTTTCTTCATCAAATGCTGATCCCTCTCCTACTGGATATAAATGCAGGAACCTGAGGGCCAGGCTTTGACTTTGTCTTGTAAGCTCCAGCCCCTGATGGTGCAGACAGGATTGGAGGGCCAAACAGATCAGAGTGCAGCTAGAAAGCCCAGTCACTGATTTTCTCCAAAGCCCCATGAAGTTTCCCCTTTGGCCAAGGTGAATTATGGGCAGAAGTAAGCCAGGCAAGGTAGACACAGCATCCAAAACCTGCAGAGGTTGCAGACTTCACAGCAACAGTCCATTTTGGTATTTAGCATAAACTTGGATGGTTTCTGGTTTGTTTACTGCAAACTGCTGGCGATGGTTCAGGAGCAGACACGTGATTGCAAGTCTGCTGGTCAGCTCTAGACAGAACTATCCGATAGGCTGAAGCACTGTCAGTTCATTTTTTTTTCTTAATTCTCACAGCAGTCAGTTGCTAAAAATGGATCAGATTGTGAACAGCCAACAAATTGTACTTAGTCATTTTAATGAGAAAATGGGAAATTCAGGCAGCTCTTGGTGGTACGACCTGTATTGAGCTCCTAAATGCACACAGTGTCCTAACAGAATGGACCTAGAATGACTATTATTTGGGGCTCCTACCTTCAGGCATGCAAATATGAGTGTTTCCTAGAAGGATTTCTCTGACCCCTTGTTATTGTGATTCTGAGGGAAGTGAAAAGGCCATGAATGCTCAATTCATTATCTATCGCTGCATAATGCATCATCCCCAAGCTCAGAAGCCAAAAACAATACACATTCATTATTTCTTGATTTCTTTGTGTCAGGAGTTCAGAAGTGGTTTATCTGGGTGGCTCTGGCCCAGAATCTCCCACAAAGCTTCCTTTAGGATGTTGACGGGATGTCATCATCTGAAGACTTGCTAGGGCTGGAGGATCTGATTCAAGATGACCTGCTTATGTGATCTAGCCATTGCAGGAGGCCTTCCCCACATGGGCTCTGTTGGGTTGCTTGAGTGTCCTCACAGGCTGGTTTCCCCCAGAGCGAGCCATTCAAGAGAGAGCCAGGTGGAAGCTACAGTGTCTTTGGGGACCTGCCTTATTGCATTTCTGCAATATCCTGTTGGTTACACACATTAGCCCTACTTAATGTGGGAGGAGACAACACAAGAGTAAGAATACTAGAAAGCAAGAATTGTGGGGTCATCTAGAAGGTTAGCTAATGCCTATTCACCTGAGTAATAGTAAAGGCCCGAGGAAAACATTTCTCTTTCTTTCTCCTTCTTCTTTTTTTTGGGGGGGGGCGAGGAGGGGTGTTTTTTTAGAAAGATTCCTAGGCTAGGGGTCCAATCGGAGCTGTAGCTGCCGGCCTACACCACAGCCACAGCAATGCCAGATCCCAGCTACATCTGTGACCTACACCTCAGCTCACAGCAACACCGGATCCTTAACCCACCGAGCGAGGACAGGGATCGAACCTGTGTCCTTATGGATACTAGTCAGATTCGTTTCCACTGAGCCATGACGGGCACTCCCATTTCTATTTCTTGTATCTCCATGGACCAACAAATGAAAAAGCACGAAATCTGGCTTAAATTCTAGCTCTTATCAGCTACACACTTTTGGGAAAAAAAAGTGTATGAAATCCCTCTAAGGACTCCCTTTCTAATCTGTAAAATGGGGATAATAATATTCCTTCACAGGACCACTGGGGTATTAAATTAGATAATATGTGTAAAAGGCTTAGCTCTGTGTGTGGCAAAAGGTAGGAACACAAAACCTGTTCCTTGCTCTCCCTTTCCCAGCTCAGAGTCAGCCTCCTCCTGGCTGGCCACCTTCCGCCCCTGGCTTTCAAACCAAAAGAGAGACAGCCTTGGCCGGTGCGGTTTCTTTTTCCCTGAGGAAGATTTGCTGAGGCTTCATAAAGTCAGGATGTGTGAGAGCCACTGCAGTTCTTTCATATCTCAATTAGCAATTAATTAAGTGTCTGGGATATCTGACAGACAGGCTCAATAATTATCTTTCATCATTATTACTAATGGAAAATATGGCCAGGGTGGTTCAAGTTTTCCCAGAATCTCAGGTTTAATTGAATGACCCAGTGGAGAATCAAAACGAACAGGCTGCCCTTTCCACATTGTTTTATTAAAAAATGTTTTGAAATTTGGCAGTGCCTTGCACTCCGAAGCTTTTGCTGGCCTGTTATCTTGGGCTGTGATCTTTAACTAGGCTTAGAGAAAGCAGGGTGTGCCAGCTCGTGGGTTACGAGGTCCCTCTAAGAAAGCGCACGATCGCATTTTGAATACTATGCTGGCAGCATTTCATTAAGAACCCCCCTTCTCCCTATGGAAGGTCCCTGGAGGTCATAAAAGGACACTGGTCCAAGGTCTGAGCTGCTTGCTGAGAGAAGGGAGGTGCTTTTCCCATGTTGCTATAATGACATTGGCCCCAGTGGCCCAGAAGTTCCATCCACGAGGGACAGCAAGACCTTAATTTGGTGATGCTTTCACAACCTCATGGTCATATAGGAGGGCTGGCACTTCGGGCGTCCAGGAAACTGGCCACTGCTTGGAGGACTCATGGGGTTGAGTTCTTTGGGGGATCTTGGGAAAAACAGGCTAGGGACTGGCCTCCCCCCTGTGTTCTGAACTCACACACGGTGGTTTCACTGTAGGCATTGTTTCACAGGGTCTAGACAAGCCATTCCAAGCCTTCAGTCTTCTAGAGTTAACCTGGGACAGCTGGACATATGCAAACGACCCTTTCATCCCAGAGAGTGTTGTACATCATGGCCACGATGGATCTTCTGGGGCAACATAAAGGTCCTTCTCTGGCCGCACGCGTGTGTTTGTGTAGACTGTGTAATACCTCCTAGATTCAATGCTGCCTCATTACCATGATTTCTAAATGGGCCATTTCAATGAGCCCTCACACTCTGCCAGCACATGTTGGGGATCTGATCTGAACATCTGGCACATTTGAGCAGAGTCGTTTGGTATCCCTCACCAAGTAGGTAATTTCCATTGTAATTCACGATTCTGACTTGAGATAATTCATCAGGTCTAATGAGAGATCTGAGATGAGTATAAGAGCTCCTGTGAGTGGTGCTGGAAGGTTCTGGCATGTTCTTCGGGCTGCAGGGGCACCTGGATCTGTTTCTTGGCACTTTGCTCTGTCTGTAGATAGCTGTGCTGCAAAAATCCAGGGCTCCTTTGCTATCACTGGGCTTCGTATAGTTTCTGGCCTACATTCGTGCTGCTCTGGGTTGGTTCTTTACTGAAAATTCTCTGTGCCTTGATGTCATCTGAGTGGAACTACAATCTAATCACCCTGGGTGGAACAGATTCAGTGCATGAAAACAGATTAGCAATGAGGTCCGTGTTTTCAAAGTAAAACTACTGCACTGAGTGTGAGCACAGGTGCTCTCTTGATCATTACTTCTTTTTTTTTTCTGCTTTTTAGGGGCTCATGTGTGGCATATGGAAGTTCCCAGGCTAAGGGTCAAATCATAGCTGCAATTGTCAGCCTATACCACAGCCACAGCAGCACGGGATCCCAGCCTTGTCTGTGACCTACATTGCAGCTCACAGCAATGCTGGATCCTTAACCCACTGAGCAAGGCCAGGGATGGAACCTGCATCCTCATGGATACTAGTCAGGTTCGTTACAACTGAGCCACAGTGGGAAATCCTCTTGGTCATGTTTTTAAATGTCCTCTGCTTTTTTCCATTTAATCCATGTTTCTTAACTTTTCAGCTATGTTTACATTTTGCTTTAGGAATGTTATTGTTTTAAATTTAGAAAGGATGGTTATAACTTATTTTATCAAATGTTACAGCAGTGGTTCTTAGCCTGAGGTCCACAGAGAGTCCATGCAACTTAGATGGAAAAATATTACATCTTTCTTTTCACCAACTGTAACAAAAATTTAGCAGTTCCTCTCATTTTGAATATGGGCAACGAGTCACAGCACTATTAGCAGTAGCTGTAATTTTGTCACCAATAGAAATCAGGGATATTTTTATATCTCATTACAGTTGTTGCAGATATAGTGAAATATTGTTTAAGCTTATTACTACTTCAAAATTACAGTAGTTATTAGACTTGCCAGCCGATCTTGTTATTTACTGTGTTAATAAAGAGGCACATATATTACTATACGGCAAATTTGGTTTTTTAGTATTTTGATGCCTGCATTTCAATAAAAATGCAGTTTCCTCTGTAATCCTATATATTTTATTTTCTGCATTTAGACCATTATTCCAAGAGGAATTTAGAGGCTGCCAAAGAGGTCTATGACATTTAAAAAAAAATAATAAGGTTAATTAGCCCAGGCTTATAAGCAGAACAAGAGAACTGGAGTGCGTGTGGACCACTGTGGTCCAGGCCCTCCTTTGTCCTGCCCTAAGTGCCACAGATGGGTCCCTATCGAAGGTGCTACCTCACGTGTTCGTGTATCCCCAAGCCAGATGGAAATTGGTTGCCTGGAAGTTTGGTAGGGTGTGTTTGAACTTCCTAACTAGAGTGCAAATGCATCAAGGGCAGAGTCAGGGTCATTTTTCTCTATTTTTCCCACCAGAGCCCCCAAGGTCGTGGAATTAAAGAATTATATTTCAAGCACAAGGTCGATTAGCAAATATTATGGAATTGGGGGCACTGAAGGCACGGCCCCTAGCCTCACATGGGAGCCATGGCGTGTGCTTGGCCATCCTGGCCAATCTGGCCGTTTTCTTGTCCTGGGGTCCCCTCCCCAGCATCCGCTCCGCCTCTTCCCAGCTCCACCTTCCATTCCCACCTCTTGGTCCAGAGTCTCTCTGCATCCAAAGGGAGCGAGACATTCTGGGGGTCAGTGTGACAGAGACAAATGCTTCATTACCCAGAGGCCATGGGTGTACGGTCCTCGAGTGACTACCAAACTCAAAACGCCACACTGGGAGGGCACCCCTTGGAGAACACTTAACTGGGACCTAATTGCATTTGCTGGACATCAATCACCAGGGCAATTTCCTGCCTTAAGATGTGTGCTCTCTGCGAGAGAAGCCAAAAATGAGGCCAAAAAAGGAAAGAGAAAGCTTTGGATCAAAGGCAAACCCTGGCCCTTTCTTCACTCAATATACAGCCCTGCCTTGCCAGGGTGTGGACAGAGGCAAATATTTCTTTTCTCTAAATGGCTCCAGTGGGGCAGGTAATTGGTGAAGCAGGTGCTGGGCTGGTAAAGGCCTGACCCTCGGGGCCGGAGGCTGAGTGTATTTTTTCTGACACCCTCTCAGACCCTCCTCAAAAATGGCCAATTTCTTCTCAAAGGACCTGACCCAGACAGCACATCTTCACAAGCGGCCCAGGAATCCCTGTCTTCTCAGAACACGTTCAGTTTTAATTTGCTCGATATCATCATCTCTCTTGGACCTGCAGTTAAGGGGGATCAGCGGCTGGAGTGATGAAAGGTCAGCTTCTCAGGCTTTTGATGAAGGGCTCTCCTCTGGGTCTGTGTGGCTGCGAGCCAACCCCCAGCTGTTTCCCCATCAGCCATCAGGAGCACCGAGGGCACAGTCTTGGGACTATAGGCAGAAAAAACAGATAGCACCCAAATTGCTCTCCCTGGGCAGGGGCTTGGTTCAGGCATTGCTGTGGACAAGGACCTGCTTCTGGGGCCTGTGAGTAGGGCTGGGCAACAGGTGGGGAGGCCACCCAGTCAAACAGGAAGTGGATTACACCAAGGGTCCGGTGTAGATCCAGTGAAGACACTGAGTGGGATCATTATTTTCGAGGGTGGGGGGTGTGGTGCTTAGACTGTCCAAGGTCACAATCTGGAGAAGCAGAATATTTAGGAAATCCATGCCTGAGCAAAATATAGAAGGCAACGCAAGATGCCAAGAGCTCGGTGCATGTAGGGACAGCCCAGGAAGTCGGGTACAAGGCCAGAACACTGCAAATGGGACCCACGGGGCACCCCAGGGTTGGGGTGTCCAAACTTGCTCTGCTCAGATGCTGATCCTTTGAGAAACAGAAAGAAGGGGATAGAAGACTGGGACAGAGAGAGTGACCACCTGCCATGAGACTATGAGGCCACTATCCATTGTAGCTGGAGCAGAATCTGAGCCATAGCACGACCTGTAGAGGTGGTAGAGTTTAATCTAGTGGCGAGGAGTGTTGATGGGGATCAACATGAAGGAGGCCCTGGAAAATGAGGGTTTCTTTTCTTTAATTGGCATCTGAGTCTTCAAAACATAAACGTCTATCCTGATCTAGCCAAAGATCTCTGTTTTGTGCTTTTCAGAGTTCACTCCTGCCATTTTCAGTGAGCTGATCCTTTTTTGGGTGAGACCATCCACGGTGCTCAGCCTTGGCTTCCATGCCTCTGTGGTGGCACGTCCTCCCCAGTTTGGTGATCATCAGACAGACATTTCCAAATATTCCAGGGGTTGGGGAGGTGGGGAGAGGCAGGCTCACCTCTGGTTAACCCAGCTTCTCCTGGCCAACTGGGAGGTTACTGAGGTTCCAGATGTTGGGTTTCTACTCAAGAACCTGAGGCAGAGTCTTGGGAGGCTCCACAAACTTCAGCCTAATCAGAGTCGGCTTGTTCCCAGTGGTGGAGTTTCAGGTCAAAGCCCATTTGAATGGGCCAAGAGAAAAGCATCCTCACCCACTGACATCTATGTTTGAACTGACATTAGGAGATCTTTGAAGGCACAAAGAGTGATTTTTTTTCATCTTGTCTCCCCAGGGAGGGCCTGAGGAATATGACAGTCTAGCTTTGAGAAGGCTAGAGGGACACTCCCAAACAAGATCCCACTCAGCTTTTCCCACATTGCACTCCTCTGCTTGCACCCCGCACCAGGAAAAAAAAAAAAAAAATACTGATCATTTATTATCTGTCAGAATTTTTTTTAAAAAATCACTGAATAAGAAATGGTTCCTCCCCTGAAAGTAGCCCAACAGTCCATGGGGGAGACACACTCATGCGTATGGAGAGATATTTCCACGTGGTTTCTATGTCCAGAGTCTAATGAAGCCTGAGCAAATCCCCAGGCACCCCGAGCATGGAGTCTGATGAGGCTCACAGCCAAGCGGAGTCAGTGAAGATGGAAATGCTAAGGCTCAGAAATGGGAAACACTGTCCCTTTCCAGAAAGAGAGAACCTGGTGTACGGAGACCTGGTGGCTCCTGAATCTCTACCTGAGATTCATTTCCTCAGAGTGAGGTCAAAGAGAAACATAGAGTCTCTCCGATTTACGTCACTGAAGTTCTAAAGAAACGTCACAGTTCTTTCAGAATGTGTCAGAACCAAGAGGGCCCAGCCATAGGCTGGGCAGTTGTGCAAGCATGTGGCTGGTAGGTCTTTGTAAGACCCTCCAAGTCCCTGTTTCCAAAACTCACATTTCTATCATTAGACTGATACCCTGGTGTTACTCTTTGCCCTTCCCATAGACATGAGTGTTTAATTTATTTATTTATTTTTGTCGTTTTAGGGCCACACTCACGGCATGTGGAGGTTCCCAGCCTAAGGGTCAAATCGGAGCTGTAGCCACCAGCCTACGCCACAGAGATAGCAATGAAGGATCCTAGCTGCCTCTGCGACCTACATCACAGCTCACAGCAACACCAGGTCCTTAACCCGCTGAGTGAGGCCAGGGATTTGAACCCTTATCCTCACGGATACTAGTTGGGTTCATTACGGCTGAGCCATAATGGGAACTCCCATTAGCATTTTAAATGAAAGTATAAGTCACTCACACTGTAGCATGAATTAATCCCATCAGCTATTGGTCTAGGATACCAAGAGAGAAGAGGGACTTAAGGATTGCCATAGAGGACCTCAAAAGGAGAACAGGACTTTGGTAAGGCCATCAAAAGCAGAGATAAAAATGACAAGTGAAATCTATTTCACACTTTCCGTGCTTTGACAAAAAGGACAGCAAAAGAGGTACAGCTGATGAATGGATCTCTTATATCGAGCGGGAATGGAACGGGAACTGTTTGGCTTTTGTTTTTTGGTTTTGTAGTCATACTATATTATTACCATGGCAATGCCCTCATCACCTAGTCCTTCCTCGCTTCACACCGACAGGTGCCACCCTGATAACAGAGGGCCCCCACCCCCACCCCTGACCACCTCCCTGCCTTCAGTAGGTGTGGAAGAAATCTCAGGCCGTCTCCACCTCTCCCTGCAGCCAAACATAGGTGTCGCCCTCCTGAGGCATTACTGATCTCATCCCTGGACAAAATGAATCAGCAAGGTAACCTAGAATCACTCAGCTCCAGCGGTTGATTCAAATCTATGAATGGTGATACCAGACTCCCAGGAGGGCCAGAAATTCCAGAACCTGGGGGCAGTAAGGGGAAAGAAAAGATTTTTTCAATTTCTTTCAGTGGTCAACATCACTCTAAAATTACCCAAAGCAGGTCCTGGTGGCCTCAAGAGAGCCGATGACTGAGGAAAGAGCCTGGCCCTTAGCCCTGTTTGCTGGAGCAGCAGTTCCTGCCTGTGGACAGCCTCAGACTACAGCCAAAGTGTTTAGTCTCTTTCGGGGGGCAAGCAAGGGCCCCAGCCCAGCCTAGAAAGAGTAAAACTAGAAAGTTATCATTGGCACCTTTCCCCTTTTACTGCACCTTTGTTCTGATCCAGCATTCACTTCAAATCTACCACTTCTCCCCATCCCCATAGCTACTCACTTCGATCAGGGTCCTAGCATCTCTTGCCTGCCCCCCCCACCTGCTCCCTCCCTCTTCCTCCCCCTACCCGTCCTCCCTCTCTTTCTCGTCCTCATTGGGCTTCCCACCTCCACTTTCAGCCTCCTTCCAATCCACTCTCCATTCTGCTCTCAGGAGATTTCTAAAATACATCTACTTGGGTTATCTCCCTTCGTAAACCTCTCAGAGATTCAGATGTGCCCACAGTGTTTCATGATCCAATCCTGCTTCGCTTCTTGACCTCCGCTCTTACTGCCACCCTCTCCTGCCTGCTCTCTGTTCTCCAACCAGGCTCCACTACTTGTAGCTCCCCAGTTCCCAAGCTCTCATTCTCTAGGCCTTTGCATCTATTGTTTCATTGTCCCAGAAACTTCTGCCTGATTAACATTAATCCTCTAGGATCACCTCCTCCAGGAAGACCTCCTGACACTCCAAGGATGGTTTAGGTAACACTCCCTCCATCGCTTCTCCCTTATACCACGAGCTCTCATAATCTTCCCAAGGTCAGTTGCCATTGCCCACATATGAGTCGACCTGTCCTCAGGTTCTGGCTTTGACCTTGGCTGTTAGAAGAGGATCAGTTAGCATCAAACCATAGCATGAACCCTCAGAGGCCCTTGCAGCTCCCTGCTGCCCACAGCTTGGGGAACTCAATTCACTAGGTAAAGAGAAAATGCCCACACTAAATATTGCTGTTATGCTGCTAGAAACTGTGTGCAGAGGGAAAACAAACAAGTGATTAAGTAATGGCAGGCAAGTATTTCACTAAGAATCCTATCCAAATAAAATAACAGGAGAAGTGCCTTTCAGTACTGATTAACCACAGTTGAGAATTAAAGATCATTTGTAACAAATCATTACAGTCAACTGATTAAAAATGAATGAGTTTGTACAGAGAACCATTACTGAATCTAGAGCTGATAAAAAGAAAAAAGAAAAAAAAAACAGTTAAGGCACATTAACACGAGACTCCCAACCTGTGTGTATGTGTCGCTGCGCAAGGCTGATTTACCATTTACACCAAGGAGGCACCAGACGTGGAAAAGAGCAAGAATCTGAGTGTTTTAGCTCACAAACCCCATGCCCGGCTCTCTGAGATTTGTAAAGTCTTCCCAAGCTTCTGTATTGGCGACTGAGAAAATGTGGACGGTACCACCATAACACTTATGGTATTAAATTGAATCATATGAAATTGCCAACTGTTGTCTGTATTTGACCTACAAAAATGGCAATTTCTTGTGGTTCAGCCTGACTTTTTGTGTGTGAGGGTCAAAACGAAATAAGGTTGTAAACCAAAAGATGCGCTACACGTGCCAGGCTCACCGGAAGTATCTCCCAGCACCAGGGCAAGACTGTGACAACTGGTAGCGCCATGGTGCTCACCTGGGGCAAATCCCAGGAACAGGGGGCCTCCCTCATTTTCATTAAATATTAGGTTGGAGAAAAGGGAAAGAAGAAGACTAAAAAGTAAAAGGATTCCTCCAACTCCCAATCCAGGCCCTCTCTTTCTTCCACAAGGACACTCGGAAATACCCATCCTTGCTGGTACTTTATTCCAAAGTGTAAGCTTTATTTAACTATAAGTTCACAGTGAAGCTCAGAGGGGGTGCTGTGCGATGTCAGCTTTCTTGACCACCTCTCGCTCCTAGGGCCAGCCCTGAAAGCTTATCTCTCACCGCCCTCCTTAAAAGGAAAGTCCTGGATCTAAGTCGCGGAATGAAATGGGTTCTCAATAAATATTTAGTGGAGTAACTGGGCTAACAAATGGATGAGTTCTCAAAGCCTACCAGGCCTATGGCCTATCCGACTGTCATCTGGCAGAGCCCTGGCAGATACAAGCACTCTGTGCCAGCATCCCCAAGCCAAGAAATTAACGTCACTCTGTGTCTTCTGATTTGATGAAAACAATGACAAGCCATTTCTTTATAATTACAACGTGCTTCTCCTGAGACAGCTTATTCCTACTTTTAAAATAACTTCTACACGCACACGTACGTGCATGCATGCGCATGTGGTTTTTAAAACTCCCTCTTCCATTTAGAATTGTAATAAACCAAAACAAAACAAACACACACACACACACAAAAACTCCCTCTTCCAACTGCATTAATTAAAGACCTCATTCAGAATTAACTTATCTCATCAAATTCTTTTTGATGCTTCTGCCCTCACATGGGCAAAAATGCCCCCTTTCTTCACCCTCACTAACTTTTTCCTAAAGAACTGATATATTCCTACCTTGACCCGAGGCATGTGGCTTCTGCTTGGAACTGGGAGGCCTGGCTGAGGGCCAGCTTCCTGGGCCTGAGAACGTGTGATCATACCAGGCCCTGTGCTCAGAAAGGACCCATCTGTGCTTGACTTACCGCCTTGCCTTTGTCATTGTGAAATTCTTCACAGCATTTAGACAAGGAACCCCACATTTTCTTTTTGCACTGGGTCCCGCACAGTATTTAGCTAGTCTTGGCAGAGATGGACAGGAAACAGAAACACCAGAGGCAGCAAGAGTGATGGTGTAATCCGGGTTTATGGGGCTCCAGGGGGTTCTCAGGAGTGCCTGAGCTGGCCAGAAAAGGCTGTTTAGGAAGCTGGAAAGTGGGGAGCCTGGCTTCAGAGAAACCTTGTTGGTTGGAGAGATAGGCTGTAGGAAAGGGAGGTGTTGTTAAGGATTCCTACAAGGCTGGAATGATCAGTTTCACACTAGTGGGTCTATGGAGACCACATTTAACATGAAGGTAAGAAGTTAGTCCTCCAACAAAGGAAGGAGACTGTGCCTCCTAGAGCCAGCAAGCAGCCAGAGGGTAAAACCAATAACTGGGGAAATCTGCCCGTGGTGTTAACGCGACACGTGCTGGATTATATCATTCGTTCACTTATTCTTTCCCTCAGCAAACATTTACTGAGTAGCTGACGTGCACATACAGCGTTAGTTCCTAAGCAATTTCGAAGATGACAATAATTCAGTCCCCGCTCTGGAATCTGCTAATCTTTATAGAAGAGAAAGACACGAATGAGAGACTATAACATGGTTAATGTTATAAAAGAGGATGCAGCTACCTGTTATGGATGGGCCAAGGGGAGTGGGCAGGGTTGGAGAAGGTCCTAGGACAGGTGTTAAGCCTAGACCTTGAATGGTCAGTAGGAGCTCAACAAGGAAAGAGGATAAGAAGAGCATCTGGAAAGAGGGAATAGCATGAGGAAATACCTGGGAATGAGAAACATTGGGAGGCATTTTGACACTAAAGAGGAGTCCAATTCAGCAAAGCAGAGAGTGCAAGATGGTGAGCAGCAGGACAGGGTGATGAAAAGAAGGGTCAGATCCTGCTTGTGAAAAGCCTTGTGAAAAGCTGAATGTTCCCGCAGGTTGATGGGAGAGCTCTGACATTTCTTAAGCAGAGAAGATCAGTGAGGAGCAGATCTCATTCTGGAGATCAGAGTGGAGAAGATCAGAGTGGAGGGGATATCTTTTGCTTCAATGCAGGGATGGATTTGAGTGGAGACTGACAGAAGCGAGCAGGCCCGTTGAAGAATCACCAATGTTTAAGCAAGAAACAATAAAGGTCTAAACTCAGGGAAGAGCAGAGTAAATAGAGAGCAAGGAAGAGATCAGAGAAAGATTTGTCTTAAAGGGAGAATGGATTGTAGCTGACTCGTTGGATGGGATGAAAAAGGAGGGAGAAGTAAGCCTTCCCAGTTTTCTGATTTCAACATTTGGATGGAAATTGTCATTAACCATGATAGAGAATAAAGGAAGAGGAAGGTAAGAAAGTGGGTTGAATTTTGGACGAGTTACATACAACGAAAGCTGGATATGTCCAATGGCAGTCTGTGCTAGAAATTTGGAAGGCATAAGAATATAGGTGTACTGGAGTTAAAGGCATGGATAGAATTACCTATAGAGGATCTGTTCAGTGAGAAGATCTGGAGAGTACCAATATTTAGAAAGTGGGTGGATCAATATGATCCAGTGAAAGCGGTTAAGAACAAATTATTGGAAAAGTAGAAGGAGAACCATTGTGGCAGATTGTTTTATTGTTCCCTACTATTTGCTGTCTTTTCTGGAAGATCATTGTCCCTGATCACTAATTGGAAAGAGTGTACTTTTATCTCTTGATGTCAGGCTTGGGCCATGTGACTTGTTTTGGCCAATGGCACATCATCAAAGGTGATACACACTACATCCAAGCAGAAATTTTAAGAAACGGTGTGTGGTTTTGCCATAAGATTCTTTGTTCCTTCCACTTGGATCCCCAGATAAAGAACAGACAAGGGGAAGAGCCACCTCCAACCCTCAGTTGACTTGGACTGTGAGCAGAAAGGAAACCTTTATTCGTGTAAACCACTGAGATTTGGGCATTATTACTTTAGTGCAACATAGCATAAAGCTGACTGTTACAACCAGAAAAGAACGGTGTCTCAGAAATGAAAGAAACACTTCAAGAAAATGTGAGTGGTCAAGAAGGTCAAAAGTGACAAAGAAGCAATTAGATATAGCAAGAGGGAAGTTACAAGTGATGTCAGTGAGAACAGAGTTAGTGGCATGGTGGGATCTGAAGCCAGATGGCTGTAGATTGATTCCTGAATGGGAGGTGAGGAGGTGGAGATTTTAAGTGTAGATTATTCATTTCATGGTGTTGACTGAAGTAAAGGAAAGAGAGAGAGAAAGAAAGAGCTTAAGGTGGAAACAGAGTAGGAGGAAAGTTTTATTTAGGATAGAAGAGATTTGAAACTGTTTGCAGACTGAGGAGGAAGGTTTATTGGGAAATGGAGAGATTGAAGATGTAAGTACAGCCAGCCTCCCGTATCCACAGGTTCTGCATGTGTGTTCAACCAATTGCAGATCACAAGTATTTGGGAAAAAATTTCCAGAATGTTCCAAAAAAAGCAAAATTTGAATTTGGTGCTCATCGTAAACTAATGACATTTACATTGTACTAGATACTAAAAGTAATCCAGAGATGATTTAAAGTATGCAGGAGGGTGTGCGTAGGTTACCTGCAAATACTATGCCATTTTATGTTAGGGACTTGATGTTCTGGAACCAATCCCCTGTGCATACTGAGGGACAACTGTATTGAGGCTGTATGCCTAAAAGTATTTGTATCTGTGATTCCCTCATAATAAAAAATAAAAAAATGTTAATAATGGAGTTCCCTGGTGGACTAGAGGTAAAGGATCCAGCTTTGTCACTGCCATAGCTTGGGTCACTGCTGTTGCATGTGTTTGACCCCTTGTGGGGAACTTCTGCATGCCGTGGACATGGCTAGAGAAGAAAAAAGGAGAAAAAATTATAATAACCAATACTTACGTAGTACTCACCAAATGCCTGACACAGTTTTGAGTGTCTTGCATGCATTAATTTAATCTTCAAGACAACTCTGTGAAGAAGGTACTGTTATTATCATTCCCATTATATAGATGAGTAAACTGAGGCATGGAGATTTTGCCTAACTCATCTAAATTAACATAGCTAATATGTGGCAGAGCTAGGATTCAAACTAAGGCCATACAGCTCCAAAGAGGAGGCAGGTCCTTAACCACCACACTATATTGCCTCTTATGGAAGTAGAGAAAGATTTTAAACTATATACTCTGGGAAGCCAGAGAAGGTCATATGCATCATGAATGAGGGATGGGGCAGAGAAGTATAAAGGAGGTGCCCAAGGAGGTGAAAGTGATGGTTTCTTGGAGAGTGGAATTGGAAAGTTATGGGCACCAGCCACCTGGGGTACCAGCCTGGTCTTTTTATAGGCTCCCTTTAGTTTCTGTCTAAAGATGAGATTGGGTGGTGAGAAAAGATGAAAAGGAGGAGAAGAAGAGAGAAAATTTGATACAAGGAGGACAGAAGAATTGAGAGAAGGGGAGGAGGCCAAGCTCGCTTGTGTGGTGCGCTCCCTACTCCCTATGCGCCAAGCTCTGTGTTGAGCTGGGGAGACCAAGAGTAAGATCCAGCCCTTTCTCCGAGGAGCTCCCCAGGATAATGGGAGGACAGAGATCAGAGTCTTCTCTGACTCTGAGGTGAAGCTTTAGCAAAAGGCTAAAGAAAAGTGGGCCACAGAGGGACAGAATCCCCCAGCAGAGGTTCCACTAAGTGGGAAGTAGAATTGCCAGGCATGTCTCATCCTGAGGACGCCGCCTCCTTTCACTGGCTCTTTGTGAAGATCAGGGCACAGCTGGCTAATGGCATGTGGAACTCCCCTCCAACCTGGTCTAAAGGCAGAAAGGCCATGAGGGCAGCGCTGCTTTCAGAGTTCAAAGTGGAGAAATCTAAAATGGAACCCCACATCTGAGTTCCCCAGCTCAGCATGCCTTTCAGGAGGCATTTCAAAGTGTGAGTGGCCTTTCATCACTGTTGAGTCTGCAGGACGTGTTGTCAGTTGTCAGGTTGCCCCGCGTCCCCTGGGTGTGTGGGGGATGCTCTGAACTGGAGAGGATTCCTTTGGACCTTTGGGAAGTCTGGACACTTCCCTCCATAAGTGTGCACAGGGATGCAAGTGAATTTCCCAAGATGACATTGCGAGCAGGTGGGCAGAGGCTCACCTCGTGTCAGCCAAAGTCTGTTTTGTTCCAGGAGGAAGTGTGTTGCCAAGCTGGACTGAAATGAGGAATTGGCTCTGCTCTGCAAAGAGTTTGCCCCTTTCTCTCTTCCTTCTTTTGTACTTTACTTTGTCTTCTTAGCTCTTCCCCTGACTCTGTTTAAGAACAACTGCTGTCCAAACAGACACACCATGAATATTAACTGTCTTATATGTGACAGGGGATCTCTGTGTCCCAGGGAAGCCAGCTTGCCTCCTACAAAATCTACTCAGCAGAGTCCTGACCCCAGAGCACCAGATGCAGCCCATGTGAGCGTCTCTGATACCAGCATCTCCTACCCAGTGTCCTCCTCATCCCACTGACACTGCTCACCTGGGTTGTGCTGAAGTCACTTGTCCCTGAATTTATTTTGTGTGGGACTATAGCCACCCTCTCTGAGAGAGTCTACAATTCTGCTAACCCCTTACCTACAAACTTGAACCTAGATCATCTTTACCTCTCCTTAACTAGGCTAGCCTACTCTGCTCAGCCCTGTGTGCCTTGAAGTGGAAAGGATGAAGCGGGAATCAGTGGTAAGGAAGGAACTTCAGAGAAAGTGTAACTGGGGCTGGCACCAGAAGGGCGAGCAGCATACTTTTTGACATACAGACAAAGGAATTGCGAGTGCTCTTGGCAGAAGGGACAGAAGGTATGCAAAGGCACCAACATGCACAGGGCAGAGTGGACTCGGAAAGCTGCAGGTAGGGGGGATTATAACACACACTTATGTGTGGAGCATGGCAGCTACAAATGACACCTTTGAGGCATGTTGTAAAGAGCATTGACTGTCCTGCTAAGAAATGTGGACGAGCTTGGCTCTGTAAACAATGGAGGCCCACTAAGGGTTTTTATGTAGGGAATCTAACACGCTTGGATTTGGTTACAGAAATCTTAAGGTGGCTGCATGAGAGATGGATCTAGGCGGGAAAGACGCAAGTCAGAGAGACCTGGTGGGAAGCTTCTGAAGCCCCACCAGTGTGAGACCACAGCCAGGCTCGCAGTTTTTCCCTCACAGAGTTCAGACCATGAAACAGGCAGGACCAAGGCAGGCTCTTGCAGGGACCCTCAGCCCTTCTGCAGGGAGCCATCTCATATCCTCTATGAGTTATAGTCTCAGAACCTTGTCTTTCCACCCCTCATTTTTTGAAAAAAAAATTAGATATTGTAACTTTTCTGCAAAGGAAGCCCAGAGACCCTTGGTCGGGATGAAGGCTGAATATGTGCAGTAAGGTCTGTCTGTCCTGCTGCCATTCCACTTAGTAGCAGCAAAAAGCACCTCTATGAATTTCTTCCAGATACTGCACACATTTTATTGATTTGCAGATGCC
>PVHT020000175.1:9830466-9931787 GCA_004024745.2 Catagonus wagneri
CCACCCCTCATTTTTTGAAAAAAAAATTAGATATTGTAACTTTTCTGCAAAGGAAGCCCAGAGACCCTTGGTCGGGATGAAGGCTGAATATGTGCAGTAAGGTCTGTCTGTCCTGCTGCCATTCCACTTAGTAGCAGCAAAAAGCACCTCTATGAATTTCTTCCAGATACTGCACACATTTTATTGATTTGCAGATGCCCAGTTGACTATCATGAGAAAGGCACCTGCATCAGACTGTTTTTCTCTTTTGTCAATATCTCTACCTATTCCTGCCTCCCTGCTTTCTCTCTTCTCTCCCCTTCATCTAAGACCAAATCGTGTGTCCTTTTCCTCCCTCTTGAGGCACTCCTCCTGCTGGTTACCTGTCAGAGCCTCTCCCACTAGTGTTATTCTAAGCTAAATTAAAAAAAAAAAAATGTGAGATGGACAGGGAGCCTCTCCACGAGGGAGTACTTGATGCTAAAGGTTAGGAGACATGAGGCTAATGAACTACAGAATATCAGTTACATCTCACTTGATTACACTCAGAAAATGTAAAACCATCTTTTAGTCGTGACTGGTCATTTATCTGCTGAAATGTTCACCGCAACACCCCCACTCACATTTATCTCTCCCTTCAGCTTCCAGTCAAGGTTTCTAGAAATTAGTGATCCATCACTGAGTACAACAACCACCATGGGATCTGCCAAACCAGGAAAAATCACCTGATCCCTATGCCAAGGTGCTGTCTCTGGTTGGTAATATCTTCATGCAGCTGGGTGCCTCTGGGACACAATATCTGGGCACATGCCAGAACAGCGCCCTCACTAGATTGTGTGTATCTGGACCAAGGACTGATAAGACCACAGCTCTCCAGACGGACCTCCCAGATCCCAACAAGCTTGTAATTTGGAAGGGAATGTGGGAGTCCATTCAAAGTTGGCTTTGGGCTTATAGGCACATAAAGCTCACTCATTTGGCTGAAAGGAGAAAGGCTTATTCTTCCTGAGTCACAACTCAAGAGAGCACCACTCACATGTGAAAAGTTAGGGGGCAAACTTTGCTGTTATGTCTGGAGCTCTGATACCAGCCATTCTACAGTAACAATATGTTAATGAGGATGTAAAAGACTTCTCGTTAAACATGTTGGATTAAACATACGTAATTAGTTCTGTCCCTTCCTACAAATCTCACCATAGTAGGGAGAATTCGAAGATGGCTCCCAAGATTTCCAACCCCTTGGTGTAACATGCCCTGCATAATCTCTGGAATTGTGTGTATGAGATTTTTATTCCTGTAACTAGGCTTGTTTTATGGCACGGTTAACTTTAAGATAGGGGCGTTTTCTAGAGCCTGTCCTAAGAACATGAGCCCTTTGAAAGCAGAGTTCACTAGTTCCTACTGGGGTACAGTGGGTTTAGAATCTGACTGCAGTGGCTCAGGTCTCTGCAGAGACGGGGGTCAATCTCCAGCCCCACTCAGTGGGTTAAGTACCTGGCTTTGAATCCAGCTTGGGTTCAATCCCTGGCCCAGGAACCTCCATATGCTGCTGGTACAAGTATTAAAACTATTGATTTTTTTAAAGGGAGTTTGCATTGCAGCTTAGTGGAAAAAAACCCAACCAGTATCCCTGAGTACATGGGTTCAATCCCTGGCCTCACTCAGTGGGTAAGGTTCTGGTGTTACATGAGCTATGGTATAGGTCACAGACATGGCTTGGATCTGGCAATGCTGTCTCTGAGGTGTAGGCCAGAAGCTGCAGCTCCAATTTGACCCCTAGCCTGGGAGCTTCCATATGCCACAGGTGTGGCCCTAAAAAGAAAAAAAAAGTCTGTTCTTATAAAAAATGAAAATAAAATAAAAGCATAGTTTGCTTTTCTGAGGGAGATGGTGAGGGAGCTGGTTACCAAAAGTGAAGTCAGATTTGAATCACAAGAGGAATTAGTGCAAGTGAAAGTGCCCATTGCTGAGTTGAAGGAGGCCACATGGCAAGGACATGAGACTGGTCAGCAGCCAGGTAGACAATGGAGACCTCAGCCCTACAACTGCAAGGAAATGAGTTCTACCAACAACCTGAAATCACTTGGAAGTTCATCTTTTCCTAGTTAAGTTTCCAAAGGAGAATGAAGCGGACCAACATCCCTATTTCAGCATTATGGGATTCTGGATGAAGGATCCAACCAAAATCTGCTGAAATCCTGAGCCACAAAAACTATGAGATAATAAATTTGTGTTTTCAGCTGCTACATGTGTGGTAGTTTGTTATGCAGCAGTAGAAAACTAATACACTCTCTAAAAGGAGTAAAGGTTTAAACTCATAAAGGAGGCATTTACAGCAAAAGTTACAAACAAATTTTGAAAGATGGGAAGCAGGTGGACACAGTCACCGATTTAGGGGAAGCCAAAATGTAGTGATCTGATCTGAAACTCTAGGACTCAGGAACTAGATATACACTGCCTCTGAAAACTGATGTATAAGTGGCACTGCAAACAGGAAGACTGGGTAAAGTCTGGTAAGGAGATAATAGACCCCCCCCCCCAGATTATTTCTCCTCCCCTACTCAGCCAAACAACATCCCTACCTTCAATTTTACTGAAAGCAAGAGGTTTACTCTCTGGAGACATGGAAACAGATAGACTGTGGAGCCGACACTAGTCACGGTTGAAAGCAGAGCTATTGAGTGAAAATCATATACTGTCCCTGCTCCCTATTTCTTTCCTGTTCTCAGTTAAGCATGCATTACTATCATCCCCTGAAAAGGATACTGTAAGTATGTTCCATGGGGGAATGGAATGTCTATTAATTAAGCTGATTACTCTACTAATTACTCTACAGTCACATAGGTACCCACGCCACAGTATGTATGCACATGAGTATTTGCATGCATACAGTATCTAATTAGCTTTCTAGTGGCTCATTTGTATTTCAGATATGAATAGACAGAAAAAAAATTACCAGACATTTGAGGAAAGACTCTAGTCTAGAAAAGATAAAAACAAACAAGAAAATGAGATTCAGATGGAACAGAAAATGCAGGGAATAAAAAAAAAACCCTGAGAAAACAATAGATCATTCATGAAACAACTAAATAGAATCCTATCTTCAAGGAGACATTCAGAAAATCAGAAAAAGCCTTGTATATTAAAGATTAACATAACAGAAAAATAATTTTAAATCAACAGAATGTGCAAAAGATACAAGTGAGGCAATCTCTTAAAAAATAATGCACACATATAGAAAGCAGAAAAGAAAATTAGGTGAGTCATTCGTGGAGGTCCAACTTCCAACTAAGAGGAGTCAGACAATGAGAGAACAAAGAAAATAGAGGAGTGAAAATTATCAAGGAAATATATAAGAAAAATTTTTTCTTTTGAGATATGACTTTCTAGATTGAAAGGACTTTCCAGATTGAAAGTGCACAGCACAACAAATGAAAATGAGACCCACGTAAAGGCATACTGTCATGAAATTTCAGACTAGAGATAAAGAAGTCTTAAGATCTCTTTTAAAAGTCTCCAGAGCAAAAAGGCAAGTGACATGTGAAAATATCATCAATCAGAATGATATCAGCTTTCTAAGAACAAAACTAGATTCTAAAAGATAATGGAGTAGTTCTTTCCAAATTTTGCATGAAAATAATTCTCAACCTTAAGTTTTATATCCAGCCAAACTACCAACCAAGTGTGAGGGAGGAATCCATGCAATTTCAGAGATCTAAGTTCTCAGTCTCAATTTACCTCTGAAGCACCATTTCTTAGGAATGTAGTAGAGAATGTATGCCAAAAAAAAAAAAAAAAAGGAGTAAGCCAAAGGGGGAAAAAAGGAACGTGTTGCCTTGGGTGTAGGAAACAGAGGCTCTCACAGAGGGGAGAAGAAAAAAGAATTGCTAGGATTCAGGTGGAGCAAGGTCCGTGAGCACCTGGAGAGCCACCAGTCGACAGGGTTCAGACACCTGGAGAGCCACCAGTTGACAGGGCAGGAAGACTGAAGGCTCTGGAAGGAATGTCTCCCAGGAAAACACAGAAATGACACTTTGCCTGCTGTGCTGGCTATTTTTATGTCTTATGGATATGTCAAAGGGTTTGCTAAGAATTGTAGTAAGTCACAAAGATGAAACATTGAACTCACGGGACAACCAAGAAATATACAAGAGATTAGTTGTGATAATTGTACCTTATATGGCTGTTTTTTGAATAATATTTCCAGAGCAAAATTATATAAATACTAAATACTGATTTCAACAACAACTGTGATAAACTACATTGTAAGCATGGCTTGAGGACATGTCTGTGTGTGTGAGTGAGCATCCTGCATGTTTATGTGTATGTGTGGCAGGTAGAATGAGGCCAGGACGGTACAAGAGCTAAATTCTGAGGGTTTTTTTTTGGAGGGGAGGGGTTTAGGGCTGCACCCACGGCATATGGAGATTCCTAGGCTAGGTGTCAAATCTGAGCTGCAGCCTCTGGCCTATGGCACAGCCACAACCACGCCAGATCTGAGCCGTGTCTGTGACCTACACCACAGCTCATGGCAGTGCTGGATCCTTAACCCACTAAGCAAGGCCAGGGATCGAACCCGTGTCCTCATGGATACTAGTCATATTCGGTAACCACTGAGCCACGACGGGAACTCTCTACGAGAGCTAAAATTTCAATTTCTACAGGAGTAAATCAATATGTGACTTTAAAAATTTTAAATAAAAAAGTAACCTCAAGAAATAGTAATCTAAATGTGTGACCTAAATTTATTTATGTAAATACAGAAATAAATGGCTAAAAGTAGTTCCCTCTGAGGAACAGTCCTCAGTGTTGGGAAGAAATACTCAAGAAATTGCTTTTTTTTCATGATGAGTCCTACAGTATTGTTTGAGTTTTTTAACTCTATGTCAGGAATCAGGCCATAGAAAACCTACTTTAATTTACATAAGAATAATCCCCTCTGACCCCATGGTTGGGGTGAGAGGTGAGAAAGGATTATTTCTGATAACTTTGGCCTGGCTTGAAAGCCAAGTTTTTGTATGTGAGCATTTACTCCTGGTTCTCTGTATTATCACAGGTTTCAGATGGCAAAGCGCATCTGTCTAGTGTTTTTTTTTTTTTTTTTTTTTTGTGTGTGTGTGTGTGTGTGTGTGTGTGTGTGTGTGTTTTGGCCTTTTCTAGGGCCGCACCCGCGGCATATGGAGGTTCCCAGACTAGAGGTCTAATCGGAGCTACAACTGCCAGCCTACACCACAGCCACAGCAACGCGGGATCCGAGCCGCGTCTGCAACCTACACCACAGCTCACGGCAACACTGGATCCTTAACTCACTTAGCGATGCCAGGGATTGAACCTGCAACCTCATGGTTCCTACTCAGATTTGTTAACCACTGAGCCACAACAGGAACTCCCTATCTAGTGTTGAGACACAGCTATAACCATGCGTATTATGCATATAGTGCTGTTGCATCTACAAAATCACTGCATGCACATTACCTTGTTTCATCCTAGTAGCAACTTGTGAAGTAGTCAGGGCAGGGAAGAGTATACAGACAAGTGAACTGGAATTCAGAGAGGTTGGGTGACTTATCCATGGTCACACAGCCTGGATTCCAAAGTAATTTGTTGTTCTATGCACCTATGGAAGCCATTGATCTAAAGCAAGGGGAAACATGACATAATTTTGAAAGAAATCACTTATCTATCTCTGGTCCATTGCCTTTTTTGGGGCTCCTAATTTGAGGACGTTAAGTCATTCTGCTTTTATCTTCCCTGTGTTTCCACAATGCCAGTTCCTACATTTTTCCTTCCCGTTCCTGAATTGCTCTTATTCATTTGCTTGGCTCTCAATCCTGGCTCTTTCCTTATGCCTCCAGACTTAATTCTTGGCTTCAGGAATTGAAACATTTGCAACTTTGAACGTGATCAGATACATCTTGATCGTGGTGCTACATTTAGGGTTAAAGGTAACCACCATAGTTTCCCAGGCTTGGAATCTAAATTAGAACTGGAGGTCATTTGATCAAAACCACAAGGCACCCAGCCCCTCATATGTTATCGCCTCAGTTCTCAGCTCTTCTAAAAGTTCATTCTTCCACATACACAGTGGTCTTGCCATGTTGAATGGACCCCAAAAGATGGGCTTCTCGTGGTCTTTCAATCTTTTGATGTATTCCTCAAATATATACTCAGTTTGAGGCTAAAGAAACAGTGGGAAAAAAATGAGATGGGGAGAATCCAGAGGAAGAAGGAAAATGCTATATTCCAGATATTGCCTGTGCCCACCATCAATGACTGCTGAGTGATAAGGTGGATAGAGAGGTACCCGTTTAAGCCACTGATATTTTCCCGCCCTTGGGTTCCTTGGAGAGCTCTTGATCCTGCTTTGTGTTTGAGGTAGATAGGATCACAGCATCCAGTGTTATGGCTGCAGGCATAATTCCAACATCTGAGAACATTTTCCTCCCAGATATTTAATTTCCCCTTCCAGCCGTTTTACCACTGGGGCCCTAAACATACTTCACAACTCTATCCACCACATCATCTTAGCCTCTTTTGCAAATCTTTTAATATCCACTGGAAAATAATGCTGTCTTTGATTCTCAGGCAAACCCCTAACACTTCTTCCCTTGTTTCCAATTAGCATTATTTCTGTGGTAATTAAGACAAGAGCAGTTCCTCAGTTCTGCAGCTTTTTCAATTCAGAAAGAAAGAAAAATACATGAATGCACAGTGGGTCTAAGAATGACTGTTAGCTGACTTGACTGTATTTTAAATAATTTCAGCACCTTAGCGCATGTGTGCACACACACACACAAGATTTCACACATATACACAGATATGCTATGCACGCATGTACACAGACTTGCTCGTGTGCATATACATACATATACACCCAAGAACCCATTTCTGAAAGAAACAAGATTCAAAATGCACTAACGGAGATCCTGTCATTCTGTGGGCAGAACAAATGCATCATCTTAAACCCTGAGCATCCCACAAAATGAATGCCCCCAACGAACCGAGTGCCGATGAAAGATGGCCAGGGAGAGGCCGCCTTCCTTTTCTCACTAGACAGCTGGAAATGGGCACATTTCCTCTCCGGTCAAACACCCAGGGACTTGGCATTTTCAGTACTCTCCAATGCCCCGCTGCGTCTGTTGGCCCTGCGTTAGCTTTTGCTCTTGCTTGGCAGGGAGGGCAGTTGAAGCTCTGCATTGCCAGACAAAATCTAGCGTTGTAGGCTGAGCCCAGAGAGCTAACAGGGTTGTAATTTCCATTGTAGAAATGGTACTCTGAAATGTCTCTGAACTCTCAGTGTGTGCATGGGTACACAAACACATGCTTATATGTACTCCTAAGGGATTAACAGAAAGGTGCTCTGCATCTCAAAAAAATGATCCCCTCTCTGCATTTATAGCTTTTAATTATCAAGGCATATTTTGAGGCTGGTGCTCATAAGAGTTTAGGCAAAAATCTCTGGCACTTATGTAAGTGCGTGCGTGTGTGTGTGTGTGTGTGTGTTTCAGGGAATTGAAAGATACTGCAGAACTTTATTTGTTTGGAAATCGTAATTATTTCAGGCAATTTCATTGCTATTTCTCCTATAGCTACTTTGTCCTTCTCCAAGCTGAACTGTGCTTGCCAAAGCTGGAGCTCTGCATTGTTTGATGGCTAAGCTGTGGGCTTGACCCATGGGGGCTGCTGGCCCTGCTAAGGACTGGCTCCTAACTCCCTATGTTTCTGCCCCCTCCCACCACCACCCCCAACATGTTCTTATCTGGGGAGGCTGTGCTGTGAGTAGGATGCTTCTCTTTGCATTGGCTACCTTCTTTCATTGTGAAATGCAAGGTTTTCCCATTCCCATGCTTGTCAAATCACAAAGCCATTGGGAGTTGGAATTGGTTGGGCCTAAGGGGTCATCTTAATTCAACCTTCTCATTTTATAAATAAAGAATCTGAGGCTTGGAGTGAAAGGTTATCCCAAGGTCATATAGGAGCTGAGCATGGCCAGGGCTAGAACGCAGGTCTCCTTACACTGAAGCTGGTGCTCCATCCACCTCATATTGATTTAATTTCTTTAATTAAGCAACTATTATTGCATTCCTAGTCTGAATCAACATCACACAGGTACTGTCAAGTGCAAAGGAGCCACCCAGCAGAGGTCATAGCAGATGTCAAATGAGACAACATAGGGGGGAAGCTGACACAGTGCCTGGCCTGAGGAGGTATTCCATGGGTCCCAGCCTCCTTTCCCTTTGTCCCTCCTTTTCCTACCAAAACACCTAGAAAGGCAAAAATATGAGATATTTGAATTGGTCCAGTTCGTGCAGGTCTTGGGAGAGGAGCTGATGGGCAACTCCTAGTTCTATGATAAAACCTCTTAGGCCGGGTCCATGCCCGGAAGAACTCCCTAGATGTCCTATAAAGGCATCGGCGCCTCATGCTGCCCTCTGTCCCAGGGTGCTGGGTGAACGCATGGCTCGTCCATAGCTCGGACTCAGAAGTACGTTAGTGCTGACTCACTGACACCTACAGAGAAGAAAAGTCCATCTCCTCAGGCTCGGGCTGGAAATGGAGACATTCACAAGACGCAAAACCAGCTCTACTGAGGTAAGGATTATTGAAACCCGCTATAGGTTGGTTGTCTGGGGAAAATATTGTCAAGGCTGTTTGGCCTAGAACCCAAGTTACTCTGTCCATATCCTGAAGTCATAACAGGACTGTCACATGCCAGAGATTTAAAAATCTCCTGGCTTTACTCTTATCCAGAAAAGCGGAGACAAATAAGTATGAAAAGTCTGAAGTAGCGGAGCCAAAGCATCCCTGATTCCAGCCTTGAATGATGGGGTTTGACTGGAAGGTCCCTGCCAACCCTGAGGCTGTGTGACTCTAAGGCCATGATAACCACCAAGCTGCCAGCTTTATATGCGTCTGTTATGCATTGACTTGAAACTTCCACAGACTCTATCTAAAGCAAGACCTATAGGCTCGGATACTTTTCCCCACCCCTGGTCACGCACAATAGAAGAGTGATGTAAAAAGATGTCAAAGTATATGTATCTATTTGGAGACTAACCAGGACTGTATCTAGAGTTTCTGGGGACCCTTTGCAAGTATATTTCCATTGTTGGCATGTGATGAGATCTAGAGCCATCCTCCAGGTAGGCTACCTGGCCACTGTGGCCACCATCCTGGGGCTTTATCCTCAGGCTCTCACCCTTTCATTCTTTTCTCCCTTCTCATCAGAGGGCCAACGATCTGCCACACTAAGCTGAATACACCTGGATCAGTGCCAGGTAGCTTTAGTCACAGAGAGCCAGCAAAAAATAACTAATTCCCAAGGAAGTAGACACCAGTATAGAAAGCACTGATACAGGTTTCGTATAACCTGGTACAGAGCGAAGCTGCATCTCAGCACACATCTTTTCTCTTTTCTAAAGCTACCTTGTACCACTTGCAGACATAGAGAAGGGACTTACGGTTGCCAAGGGGGAAGAAGGAGAGCATGGAATGGACAGGGAGTTCGGGCTTAGTAGACGCAAACTATTACATTTAGAATGGATAAACAATGAGTTCCTATAGTACAGCCCAGGGAACTCTATCCAGTCTCTTGGGATAGAACATGATGGAAGATAGTATGAGAAAAGGGATGTATATAAATGTATGACTGGCTCACGTTGCTGTGCAGCAGAAAGTGGCACAACATTGTAAATCGACTATAACACAAAAATTAAAAAAAAAAAACAAACTAGGGAGTTCCTGCTGTGGCACAGCAAAAACAAATCCAACTAGTACCCATGAGGATGTGGGTTCAATCCCTGGCCCCACTGAAGTGGGTTAAGGATCTGGCATTGCCATGAGCTGTGGTGTAGGTTGCAGAGGCAGCTCAGGTCTGGTATTGCTGCGGCTGTGGCACAGATTGGCATCCATAGCTCCGATTTGACCCCTAGACTGGGAAATTCCATATGCTCCTATGGGTGTGGCCCTAAAAAAAAAAAAAAGCGATACATAAATAAATAAAATAAAGCTACCTTGTACCCAAACCCCAAACACAAAAACTGTCTCTCTATACTCTGTGAAAACAGCGCCTTTTCTAGCAAGACTTCTGGGCATGACCTGGCCTCACATCAGCCAGCCTCCCTTAGGCAAAATGTCTGCTCAGACAGCCTAGGGGCCCCCACAACTACTGATGACTTCAGTTATTGTCTCCTTGTGTTTACACGTCTGTGTTGGCCTCTAGAGGGAGATACTGGCACTCTTGTTTTCTCACTCAGTTCTCTGCCTGTGGCAGAAAGACTCCAAAAAGGCCCTGTTATCCTTGCCTCACAAAATCACACCCTTGTGTAATCCCCTCACCTTGAGCGTGGGCAGAATCTGTGACTTGCTTCTAAATAACAGAATATGGCAAAAGTGATGGGCTGTCACTTCCATGAAGATGTTACAAAAGACTAAAATTCTCTCCTTGGCAGACTCCCTCCCTCGCTCTTTTTGTTGGAGCAGGCAGCCTTGTTGGGAGGGCTCATGAGACAAGGAACTGAGGATGGTCCCCCACCAACAATCACCAGGACCTGAGGATCGTTTTCAGCAGACTGTTATGGAGAAACGGAGGCCCCCTAGCCAAGAGCCCAGAAGGGGCTGAATTCTGCTAACAAGCATGTGAAATTGGAAGCAGACTGAGCCTGGAGAATAGACCACAGCCTTGGTTGGCGTCTTGATTGCACCTTTAAGATCAGACCTGCAGCCGAGACCTGACTCAGCATGACCCTCAGAAACCAGGAGATAATAAATACGTGCTGTTTTAAGCCACTAAATTTATAGTAATACTACTCACAGAAACAGAGAACAGGTACAGTTTTCTCTCTTAGAAGTACCCACCAGTGTCACTCTCCAGTGTTTGAAACAGAGACTTTTTAGATTCAACAACTGTGAGGAGGACAGTAACAGGGAGCATTTCCTGCAGCCGCCCTTAGATGCAGAATCTTCCCTCCCTCACCTTAGACAGCTCACCATCCAGCCCTGACCTGAACTCTGAACCACTGGGAAGCTCAATGTCTTACAAGATAATCTATGTACAGCGCTTCCTTTCTTTTTCATAATTATTTTATATTTATGCAACACGAATTCTGTGCTTTTTACTATGCTCTCATCTATATACTTTGCTGAAATTATTCCTTACAATAATTCTATTGTTGATCCTGTTATGATCTACTTTATAAATATTGGGAAATGGAAAGCTCAGAGAAGCCAAGCAACTTTCCCAGGACCAGCAAGCATCAGGCAGACTTTGACCCAAGTCTGTCTAACTCAAAGTCCATATTCTGAACCACTAAGGTGTACTGTTTGAATCTTGTTAGAGATCTCTTCATTATGCTAAACCAAACACTTCCTTCTTCGGATATCCATTCATTGATCTCCTGGGAGCTTTACAAGATAGAAATTGAATTTCTCTTCCACCGGAAAAAAAAAAATTTAAATAGCTAAAGATAGTTGTCATGTATCCCTTTTTTCTTCTTAGGAGTTTTTGGTTTTTTTAAAGCACACTCTTTAAAAACGTATTATGAAAAAGGATGAATAGGTGGAGCACAAAGGAATTTCTGGGCAGTGAGACTACTCTGTATGATACTCTAATGGCGGATGCATGTCATACATTTGTCTAAACCTATAGAATGCATAAAACAATGAACGAACCCTAATGTAAACTATGGTCATAATGATGTGTCATTGTTTTTTCAGCATCATAAGAGATCCACCACTCTGGTGAGAAGGGCTATGCATGTGTGATGCCATGGGGTATATGGGAAATTTCTGTAGCTTCCTCTTAATTTTGCTGGGAACCTCAAACTTCTCTAAAAAATAAAGCCTATTTAAAAAAAATTTTTTTCTCACTCTCCTCCCTCCCACCCACTCCCAGGCCCCCAAAAAAGCCTTCAATGAGGAATGGGGAAAAATTGCTTAATGGCTATGGAGTTTTATTTGGAGAGATGCAAAAGTTTTGGAGTTAGATAAAGGTGGCAGTAGCTCAACATTGTAATTGTTCTAAACACCACTGACTTGACTTTAAAATGGTTAATTTTATGTTATGTAAATTTCACCTAAATTTTTTAAAATAAACAAAATGTATTTTGGATATTTTAACCATAGAAAATGGCATAAAAATTAAAATAACACAGGTGTCCCCACTGTGGCTCAGTGGATTACGGACCCGACTAGTATCCAGGAGGATACGGGTTTGATCCCTGGCCTCACTCAGTGGGTTAAGGATCTGGCATTGCTGTGAGCTGTGGCGTTGGCTGGCAGCTGCAGCTCTGATTCAACCCCTAGCCTGGGAACTTTCATATGATGCAGATTCAGCCCCAAAAAGAAAAAAAAAAGATTGAAAGAACATAGACACATATACCCAACATCCAGTTTATACATGGAAGTAAGGCCCTTTGCTTTCTTATGTACTGCCTTGCCCTCCTTTTCAGCTGAGAAGTGAGCACTGCTCTGGACTTGGCGGTTTCAACTCCCATGTATTTCCACTTCCTATATATCTATCACTGAAAAATAGATACAATTACCATGAGGATTTTTAAATATAAATAAATGTTCTTATGTTGCAGCTATTCTTATCCAACTTCCTTTTTCCATTCTAATTATGTTTGTGAGGTTCATGAATATGTCATATTTTCTTTAGCCATTCTCCTATTGGTAGACAGGTTATTTCTGTTCCTAGCCATCACAGGCAATTCTGCTAGGAAAGTTCTTATCTGTGTCTTTTTGTGCATGGGAGCAAGAACTTTTCTAGGTTGTATATCTAGGAGTCTCTTTAGTTCCATCAGCTATTGCCAAGTGACTCTCATGATAAGATTTTGAGATGCCTCGCCACTGAGATCGCCTCCCTGGAGAAGCTTGGTTCCTTAGGGAACCCTTCTCTAAGACAATGAGATGTTTGCTGCCTTTACCTTGGTTAGAATATCTCTACCAGTGGTCTGAAATTGCAGGAAATGTTTCAGAAGCTTTATATTCTGTAATCTGCTATCGATATTTTAGATACACAGTCATCCCTAGGTATTTTTTCCACATGAATTCCTCTTAAGTCAAGTATCACCCATTTGTACCTGCACAGCTGATTTTTTTGAAGACTAAGTACAGGATTTTAATTACATCCCTATGGAATTTCTCTTTGTTAGTTTTGGCCTTCCTATAGTGTGTAGAGAGAATTTGAGTCCTGGTTCTGCTATTTAATCCATAAATTTGATATGCATGATTTCTGCATCTTTATCTAAGTCTTTGATAAAATAAAGATGAAGCCAAAGATGGAAAACTTTCAGTGTACTAGAAGATGTTTCCACAGTGCCCGGACACAGCTAGCCAACTCGCTGTGAGGGAAGCTAAAGGCGTAATGCAGTCCTCAATCTCCCATTCAGTCCACAAATTATCAAGAAAACTTTGTCCAGGACCTTGCCATATCTGTAGTATTTGGCTGACTTATATCTCTTGCCATGTGGAAATAGAACTGCATTTAATATGCATTGTTCTCAGTGAACCCATGCTAACTTCCAGTGATTTCTACCTCCCCTTTAAGACTTCATGGACAATTTGAATAGTAAGTAATCTTAGAATTTCTATGGTGATTAGTATCAAATTAACCAGACTATACAATCTAAAGCCTGCTTTCTTCTATGAAAATCCAGATTTTTCTCATCACTAATCTCCTGGTTTCTTCCCTCAATCATTTCTAAATGGTGGTTTTATGAGCATTTGTAAAAATTTCTTCAAAATCCTGGCATGATATATGTTAGGTTTGGAAACTTTTAAAGCCTCCAGGTGATCACTTACTTTTTGTCTGTTCAGCTTGAGTTTCAAGATTATTTTTACAGTATTGATTCTATTCTCTTTTGCTGAAAGATCTTGCCTCTTTGGTAAAGAAACAAAATACTTGAGTGGTTCTCCTTTTCTCCTCTCATCTTTAACCTTGCACCAAGTTCCTCAAGCAATGAGCCCCTCTTTTTAATTCTGCGCATAGCTACTGAAAGCTTTTGTGTTGTTCCTGGCATTTTTCTGAAGCCTCTGCTCCTTCTGAGCTTTAGCTTTCCTGGCAGTATTCTTACAAGCTTGGGAGACTCTTTTGTCTTTGTCCTCGGTTCCATGTTTCTTCTTTCTTCTTTTGTACATGACCTTTTAATATATGTCAATCAAAGAGCTTTCTGGGCAACCTCACTCTCACTTCCAGGTACCATCTCATTCTCTCCCTCTTGCCTCAGAAACAATGCTACTGCTTGCTCACTTCTAGAGAGGAAGAAGGGGGCCTACAGACAAATAGGAAGCAGCAAAAGCATCATCTTATATAAATCTCCTTCCACTCCAGTCCCACCTCCTGCAGTTGGCTTCTTCTTCCTTCCCTCCACCCTCGTGGAGAAGAAAGATGTCAGAGAATCAGGAAGAAACCATGGACTTGTGGATGCAATGGATTTTCTAGCCTCCCTGAGATCTTTTAGCCTTACCATTTTTAAGGTTTCCTAGGACTAAAGGTATTCACTGGATCCCAGAGGGGGAAACCACAGAAGCCATCGAACTGCTGCATTCAGAACTGCTGCTTTCATCAAACTGCTGAATTTTGTCAACTTAGAGAATTGACAAAAATCTGGTTTCCAAAAAGGAGCGGATATGGGTGCATTTAGAGTGAGAGAAAGGTTGGAACTGTCTGTTTTTCATTCCCTCCCATGTTAAAGCAGAGGGTTTTCTTTGATGGCTTGATATGTAGAACAGTACCATTTAGAGGCCCTCATTCCAGAGACCCTCATCCTAAGTATCTGTTTTCTGTGTTTTTCAGTAGCTGTGATCCATTGGCAAGAAAATGATAACAGACCAGCTAGCTGAGCTGCGGGCTCCTCCCAGCATACCATAAGCTCTTTCCCCTTCCTGAACCACTCTTCCAAGCCTGAAATATGAGAAAAACCATGCAACTTCCTGCCATCATCAGTGGGAGGGCAACAAGAGAGCTAATGACATGATACATTATAAATCTCCTGGACAAAGAACAGGCCACGTTATATTTTGTGTGTGCGTAATGGTGCCCATATCCAGGAGGTGCTTGCAGTTCGCTAGCTGTTCCTTTACTACCAGTCTATCTTGTTATTTTTTATTTTCTCACTCTCCAAATAATGTTTCTAGTCCATTTTCCCCCAGTACTGAGGAAGCCTGATTAAGAATTTATAAATTCAGGGGCTTCCATGCTCCCACCCAAGTCAGCCACCTTCACCATTGTTTAAAAAATACCTTATTCAGACCCATCTGTATGCCCAAGGCCCTCATACGGCCACTGATCCCTAAGCGCTAAACACATCGGCCCTAGACTTGGAGCCTGAGCTTGTGGAGCGAGGCTTGGATAATTTAAGTGCCTCTTGTTACAGAAGGCAACTGGAATTCAATAGAGATAAATGTAAAATATTGAACTAGGGAGCTGAACCATCAGAAGGGCAGGATTCTAAATGGAAAGGTTATGGCTGAATGACTAAGCAGAGGAGAACACTCAACACACCCAAGGATTCTTGCAGCAGTACACATCCCTGGTGGACCCTGCAGAGAAGAAGAGATAGGATGCTACACAGTAGTAAAGCCGAAGGAGGGCTGCTTGGACTCAGCAGAAGCTGCGGCTGGGAAATATGCCTCCGGGTGCACCCTGGCTGACCAGGGACAGAGGAATTTGGCTGGCAATGTGAATCTGCCAATTTTTAGCTGTTGTTGTGAAAAGTCAATATTGCTTTTTCTCTGCCAGACCCTAAACACCAGAAGTAAAATATCTAATGATAGCCTGAGGTGTTCGTTGTATCCCCTAGAAAAACCAGCCACTCAGGTTGGTTAATTCAATCAAATGGCTGGCCAAGTTCCATGAAGAGAGTGGTAGAATCAGTTGTTTGACCAACTGGACAGGCCAAATCCGGGAGCACGTTCCATCCCACTGCCCCCCAGAGCATCAGCCAGACAGGGCGCTGTGGAGCACAGAGGGCTCTCCTGGGTATCTATGAATTTTCCGGGCAAAGAGCCCATGGCATTGGCAATGAGCCTCATATGCACCCAGCATGGACCCTCCTTTCCCTTCCTTTAAGTATGTTTTCTGAGAGCTCACGAAAGGACAGGGACTTGCTCTCCTAGACTGATCACACCAGGAAAAGAAAGACAGAATGGGGAAAAAACAGTTAAAAGGCATGGATGAACATAAGCTGGGATTAACCGAGTTTTCAAGTAGGTCCAAAATTTTCTTGGGACACAAAAATCACTTGCACTGTTTTCTGGCCAAAGACCACCAACATTTAACCAGCTAGCAGACCCCTAAAGTCTATTTAAGGGGCCTCAGTAGCCTAGCAAAAGGTATTAAAGACACACCAGTTATTAGCCTTGAAGACAAAAGAGTCTGCATGTCACAATTTCTCCCTTTGCCAGGCTCCTCAGAGCCCACTTTGAGAGCCCCCAGTCCCTGCTGAAGAAAGTACCCATCAGTGAAATGAGGGCAGCTTTACAAAGCTCTATACCGTGTTGATATATATTCTAATCTCTTTTGGCCCGACTTCCAAATTCGTTGCTCAGTTTTGGCAGGAAACAACATGGAGGCTTCTGCTGGGAAGAGGCTTTGCCGCCTGAATGCACGGGAAAAAAGCGCCGAGCTTCTGGCGTTGCGCACAAGGGCACTCCCATATCTACTCAACAGGAAAGGCTCTCTTACTTGCTAATCAACTTTGGACATTTCGGCCAGGCCATAGAGCATTTTCTCTTACATCCCTGTGCTGCAACAAAGGGCTTTCCCTTTGGCTCATGTCACCCTCATCCAAGGTTCACAGACCCCTCTGACAGAACTGGGCTTGTCTGCTTTCCTCTGTCACTTTAGAGGCGGGAGAGCACCGACTCTTCCTTAGACCACAGTCACAGTAAGCCTTTCCAACTAGAGAATCAGCTGTTGATTGAGACGAAGATTATCAAAAGCACAGTAATTACCATTAAAAATAACTTCACAGGGGCCTGTAAATAATAAGCCAAATAGCAGGAATCCGAGGCCCCTGACTTCCTCAAGGCACTTGAAATGTACCTGTGTCTTCCTTCCTCATCAGAGGTGCTTTGTTCTCTCTCCTGCCTAGTCTCCCGGTTCGTGGCTTACCTTCCCACTGCAGGCGGGGGTGGGCAACTGGAAGACGGGCCCCTGGGCTCAGATCCAGCCACCGGAGTCGCCTCCATTAGCATTCAGCTGTTAGTCTTTCTTGGGCCCTTCTGTGCTTTACGGGACTAAAGACACATCATGTCAAGAGCTTTAGAAAAATCTCAAAAATCTCGAGAGTAGTGGTTCTTTATTAATTCACTTAATCAGTAAATTGCATAATTAATATATTAAATGGTACCTGGAGGCCCAGAATATTAAAGAGGAATTTTGTGTTGGTTCCATATTTTGATGGTGATCCTCCTTGTGACAGCTCCAGAATTTCCATTTAGGAGGGGCTTAAGGATGCAGTTTGGCTTTAAGGAGTGGCTTAGGGGACAAAACTGGGAGTGGATGTTTCTTTGGGGTGGAGATGGGAGCCACTCCCAAACTTCCTGTGCTCTGAGGCTTCCTCCATTCTTGCTGCTCCGAATCAAATCCAGGGGGCTTTGCTGGAGCCCCCAGCTCTCCCCTTCTCTCCCTTCTGCCCCTTTCCTGCTCTGCTTCCTATCTTGTCCCCCTTATGTCACATGTTGCCTCTTCGGCTCGACACCTGCACCCTTGCCCTTTCTTGCATCACTAACTGTGTTTCAAAATCTGTTCTTCTCTTAATCTCATAATGGCCCGCCAGAAAGCAGGAATGCCCCCAAGGACTGCCATAAATCCAGAATTATGATGTAAGAGCAAGGCTAAAAGCCAAGATCATGTTTCTGTTTTGAGAGCCATAGTTTGGGATGGTTCAGCCCATAAAGAATTCTGGATCTTAAAAGAGTCACACAAGTTTCTATGTCTTGTCCCTTTTACAAAGAGGAGGAAATGGGATGACACTGCGCAACTGGCCATTTTGTTTCTGAGGGCGCTGCCTTTCTAAGAACGAGCTGGGACCTAGGGCTTCTTTTTGGAACTCTTGACTTTTTAGTCTTACCCTTCCCACTCCTTCACCCCTAACCCCCACCAGAGGTGCAAATGGTGAGTCTGCAAACAAGGTCAGACAAACCAGTGGAGGGTGAAAACAATAGCTTGACCTTTATAAATATACAGTATTGGATTTGAAAAGGCTTGAATTTGGACACCAGTCACTGAGGGTGAAGGCACTGAATGATAATGCTGCCCACTGGGAAACCCCATGTAAGGAAGTTATTTCTCTTCAATATCTGACACTGAAATTTTTCTTCCAGGAGCCACTGAGAGAGGGCCTAAGGGAATAAAAACTCTCACCCACTGTTGGCATGTTTCTGGCATGCAATTTGGCAACATGTGTCAAAACACACGTTCTCTTGGACCCAGCGTTTTCTTCTAGGACTTTATCTTCATAAAGCAATCAAGAAAGCACACAAGGTTTATTTATAAAGCACTGGTAGAAATACTGAAAAATAAAAGCAATCTAAGTGTCTAGAGTCAGATGGAATAAATTATAGTGGATTATACAATGGAATACCATGAAACGACTAAATATGTGTTCTATTTATTGACATGAAAAAAATGCATGAGACGTTGTTGAGCAGGGTTGGAGGAATAGGAAGTATATGAAGGTAAACTTGACCCTGGCCCGCAAAAAACTTGTCTTTTAATGGGGATGGATGACAAGTAGACTCTTCAATAGGCTTTGAATAGAAGATAAAATACAATTAGACCATGGTTCGTTGTTTTGTTTCCACAAGAATCCTTGTTGTTTTATACAAAGTTCAAAATTACTCAGCCTCAAGCAGAGCAGGAGGAAAATAAAGAAGACTACATTAGGTTGGGAACATCTCCCTGAATAATCGAGAGTTCATTATGGACTCTGAGTACATCAAAATCCAATTAATTCATTAGCTCCGAACTTGTGTTTTCCATCCTCCCCCCTCCGCTGCCAGCCTTTTACCCTATGATGTAGTTTATTAGCAGCCCCAACATGGGGGTGAGGAGAGGAAATAAAATGGAGATAAAATCCAAATGAATTAATTTTGTTACTTGTTAACTACACATAGACTAGGGTGGGTGGTGAAGGCAGGCAGCGCTAACAACACCGCCGAGTGGCTTGGATGAGAGGAAGCACGTCTGGCACACAGTAGGACCTCTGTGATGGGTGCCACACAGATCCTGAGTGAGGGAATCTGCCTTCGGGTCTCAGCACCATAAGGCCCCAAACCACTTGCTCCACTCTGCATGCTCCCCGGGATTTCCAATAAATACGAGAGACAGTTCAGCTAGAACGGGATCCTCCTCTACTGGCCCCCACTCTCAACTTCTCTTCAGAAAAGTGACTTCTCCTGTCCTTCCTGTCCCTGTGGGACCTCAGAGTGACATTGTCTCCATGTAAATGGCCTGATACAAGGCCAGACAACATTTGAATGAAGCATATTCATGGTCCATTTCCCCAGATTCAACCAGCATTGCACCTACGGTCCATGCCATTCCTCTATAATCCTTTTCCCACTTGAATATCATAAATTTAATTTTTTTTCTTTTATGCACAAGGAGAAAACAACTCTGATATATGCAGTCTAAAACAGTTATTCTTCAAAGTATTCTTTAGGGAATAAAAATGCAAAAGGAGACAGCTTACATCATACCATGAAATCACGTTTGCAGCTACTGCCCCAGTTTGAAATGTGGTACATCTTGTCTGCCCTCAGCACCAGTGGTCTTAGTTTCTTTCCCACACAATCATTACGTAAGTTTTTATTTTCTGTCCTGTTTCCCTCGGCCAATGCTGCATTCTTGTAAGATGGTACAAGTTCTTTAAGATAGCTACATAATATCCTACTCCTCTTCCTGTTCAAACAATAGCATGAAAAATTTTAAACCTCAAAATCTTCCAGGGATCGTGTGTGCCTAACTACATTCTGTTATGTTTAGAACAATATTTAAGTTTAAATTCTTTAAGAGGAGAGATGAGACTGGACTGTGTGTCCTGGGATGGGAAACATGTCCTCAGGTGAGACATTTCCATCGGATGATCCACCAAGTGAGTAACTGAGTGATGACCACTTTTCTGGGTGATGCGTTCACGGGAGGACAGCCAAGGTCCCACCACGGAGGAGATCACGCCTGCTGGGAGGTTGCAGCGGACTATAGCCCCCACCCAGGAGCTCTCCCTGTGGTTCCCTTAGAGAAAGGCAGTGTCAATCCTCAGTGATGTCAGGTCCAGTGCTACTGAGAAAGCACCTCAGAGCCACAGCAAGGAGAAACAACGGTCAAGGCATCCTTAGGTCTAAAATAGCCATGTGAAAACATCTCTGTGGGGTGTTGGACCATGTCAAGGACTCTTCCATCGAAGGGGTGGAAAGTGTGGTCTACTGAAGGAGATGGGGTTCCTCCACTTCCTTCTAAGAGGCAAGCAGGGACCTGGGACCTAGACCCAACCTCTGTGTGTCTTGGACAAGCTCCTCATTCGCCCCCTGCTGTAAACAGCAGCGGAACTAGGGGATTTCTGAGGCCTTTCCCAGCTCATCGTTCTAATACTTTCATCTAATTGGAATGCGAGGGCTGTCCCTGTTGGGTTTCTTTCAGTCCCATGTTTCTTACCTTCTTATGGTTTCACTAAAAGTAGTAATAACTTGAGTGAAATATGGGTATTTCGCCCCTATGCCCCTAAACCAGGGGGGATAACAAGTTCATGGGCAGTTTTGCAATCATCTAAGCCTGCCGCAAATTTTCAAGTTTCCCATGTGACCTCTCCAAGGTGACCTAAGAGCCTGCATGTGACCTGTTCTTTCAAAGCCAAGGCCCTGTGGCCCTGGAGCAAATTCCCACCAAAGGCCAGCATCAGAGAAGCCCCTTCTCCAGGACATGATACAGGTTCCATTACACGTCCTATTGCCCTCAGTTAGTACATATTTATTTAGCCGTCTGAAGTATGATGATGAATCACTGTTGCTCTCTCTTTAAACAAACAAGCCTGACCCCGGGGTTTTCTTTTCCGTGTTAATAGCTAGTTTCTACCTATTTCACATAATTGTTTAAAGAGCTTTGGATCCACGGAACAAGTTTGGTGGGCACTGCTCAGCAATCAGTTCATCCTTTTAATAGTTCCAGTCCTTCCCACAGAGACGATGCCTTCGTCTTACAGAAGGTGCTCAGGTTTGAAACGGTGTCTATCTCTCTCCATCCATCAGCCTTGTTTATTATACCTTTTATCTCTGCTAGTTCATGAACACGCGCCTTCCTTTCCCATTGGCCCTTTGGCTTTAATTTTCACCATCTGAGTGTCTGGAGCCGTTTATCGGGTGTAGCCAGTCCTCTGCCTCCTGCCGGGCCCTGGATC
The DNA here is from genome assembly GCA_004024745.2 of Catagonus wagneri. NCBI lineage: Eukaryota > Metazoa > Chordata > Mammalia > Artiodactyla > Tayassuidae > Catagonus > Catagonus wagneri. The sequence continues at coordinate 9,851,847 of PVHT020000175.1, forward strand.
AATTGCTGGAGCCCCTTGTAAGTCACCGCATTTCTGATTGGTTTTGGAAGCCTAGCACAATGCAGAGAAGAGCAGTGTGCAGGGGCTGGAGTTCACGGCAGCGCTCTTCCGGAGGACTTGAGACTTGAAGGAAGCGAAAAAGGCTTCTCTGTAATTGACATGGAGAGAGCGCAGTTCCACTTTCCTCAGTGCTGGGCTCGCGGAGAAGAAAGAGCTTGCCTTCATTTTGATGGTGGGACTAAGTAAAAGTTCCTTTTAAAGGTTCCCTTTCTTGCCCTGGCTGTTCGCTTACTTTTTTTTTTTTTTTTAAGTAAAAAGCTCTCCATCCCCCTCCCACCCCATCTCAGTATTTTTCCTCTAATTCCTGGGCAGTCACTGCCAAAGAAGGGCCCTTAGCTGTCCAGGAAGGAAACTACAGCACTTAGAGGGGGGTGAGAAGTCAGAGCCAGGCACTTAAGTTCGACTTCTCAGGAGATGGTGAAACATCACCCAAAAGGCTCAGGAGAAAATTGCAGCTTAATTTGACTGGCGGCAGACATCTCATTTTCCTCTTAATTCTAGGCAAACTAATGAGCATGAGAGGTGACGGGGTCTGAAAGCAGGTCTGCAAGAGCACCCTCCAAAGGGCCTGGCTTCTCCTCGACTCTCTAGCCCATCCAGCAGACGGTCGTCCCATGTGTGTACCTGCTCACGACATCAAGCCAGTTTTCACTAGAGTCCACCATCGTGCCTCTCTGATGCTAGGCAAATTTTGTGTGACTGGATCTCTGCGTTCAAGTGGCTTACAGTATAAGTGCTCCGACAAGACAGAGACAGATGAAACAAAGAAAACCGGTATAAAGCCATATATCACTCAGGATGAAATTTGTGGTTTTTGCAGTTCTGTTTTGACCGGTAGTGATAGACTTGTCATCGATCGATAAAATACTTGCCGGTGATATCAATATGTCCTCAAAATTGATAGCACACCACGACAGAGCTCCATTTATTTACTCATTCAACAAGTACTTATTATGTCCTTACTCTAATCATGTTTTTGCATTTGTAAAGGACTTTACAGTTTGCAAAACACTTTCACAAATGCCTACTCATCTGATTCTTTTTAGGCAGGCAGATTTATAGGAAATGGACGAGTCAAGAAAGGTAAACAGTCCTCTCAAGATCACTGGGTTATTATGTCTGCGATCCATAATTGTAGCTTCCTCCATCATCCATGTGCTCTCCACTAGCCCACCCTTTATTTTTTGTTTTATTTTATTTTATTTTATTATTTTTTTTTCTTTTAAGGCCACCCCTGAGGCATATGGAAGTTCCTGGGCAGGGGTCAAATGGGAGCTACAGCTGCAGCCTATGTCACGGCCACAGCAAATCCAGATCCAAGCCATAGCTGCAACCTGTGTCACGGCTGTGGCAGCGCCAGATCCTCAACCCCCTAAGGGAGGCCAGGTTATCGAACTCACATCCTCATGGACACTATGACGGGTTCTTAACCTGCTAAGCCACAGTGGGAACTCCTAGCACATGCTTTAGACAGCCATAGACAACGAATATGAGTCAGTGTGGTTAAGGCAATAGCAAGCGGGCAGTTCTGATCTTAGGCATCCTAGCCACTCCTGCCTCACACAGTGATGGATAAAAAGGCTCTTCTGCAAGTACCAAAAATAGGAATCTTAGGAATTCCCTTTCTAAGTTTCATATAGATGTGCACACACACTCTACTGGGCCTTAAACTCAGCTTCTTTCCTCTCTGACCTGTTTGCGTGGCGAAGGCCAAACTGCTGATTTGTGATTTTTGTGACAATCCCTAGAGGCCTGGGATGAACTTTCCAAACTCACCTCAACTTCAGACTGAGTGTCGTGGTTGTTTGCACAGCTTTCCTCATTCTCCTCACCCCCTTAAACCCTGATGGAGGGCAGTCAGGTGGGAGGAGAAAGAGGAGAGGGTTGGGCTTTGTAGAAGACTATACCGTTTGGGGAGGGAGAGTGTGTCTGTGTGTGTGTGTGTGTGTGTGTGTGTGTGTGTGTGTGTGTGTGTAGGGTAAACATGCTAAAGTGAATGAATTTCATGATTTTATTCTATATTGTAGTTGACAGCACTAAATGGACCAAGTTGACAAAGACAAAATCTTCTCTTCCTTCCTTCCTTTCTATGACCACATCCTTTCTTTCTATGACCACAGCATATAGAAGTTCCTTGGCCTGGGGATTAGGTCTGAGCTGCAGCTGTAGCAATGGCAGATCCTTTAACCTACAGCACCTGGCCAGGGATTGACCCACACCTCTGCAGCAACCCAAGCTTCTGCAGTCAGATTCTTAACCCACTTCACTACAGCAGGAACTCTAACAAAGACATTCTTAAAGCTCCCTCTCCCCGACCTCTAAAATCAGGGAGTCTAATGTCAGTAATACTTTAGTTGAATGTTGCAAATTGCAAAGGAAGCATCAAGCAGAAGCTGGACCATCAAAGCCAGGCCTGGCACAACGATGGGAGTCCAGGAGATGGTAACACAGCCGCTGGTAACACCGCTGAAACATCCCTGCCTTCCACTGAAGAGTTGCGATTGAAAACAAAAAAACAAACAAACACCCTAAGATGAACTGTGAACTGGGTAGGAAACCTTACAGTGACTGCTGTCCTGATATAGAAAGTGCCCTCACCTTCAGCCGTGTGTGCTGTGTCAACACTGTCCCCACCCTGGCTGATCAAAGGCAAGTCTGATGCCCATGGAATTGATGCTGACAGTCCCACACCAGGACAGCAAAAGGACCTCAGCCTGAACCTACTGCTTCACTTGGCTTGTTCGAAACCACCATCACTTCATTCATTCATTCATTCAGTCAGTCAATAAACATTTATTGAGTGCCTTGAGCTAAGCATTGAGAATGGATATAAAAAATTTCATATTTGGATCAGGAAATATTTAAGCCCTTCAGTAACAGAGACTTCTTTCCTACATCTACTGTCAGAAAATCAAATATAGGAGAGGTCTGGGTTCTTTAGAGACTGGGTCCAAAGAAAAGAAATGGTTAGATAAGACGCCTCAGGATCTTCTCTTGGTCCTAAGGGTGTACAGAGAGGAATGAACACCTTTGATGTCAGTCATATCAATCAATTGGTCAATCAGAAATGAGCATTATCATTCATTTGTGGTGTTTGTGTTTAGTCCAAGTATAAAACTGCATGTTCATTATAGGAAATTTAGAAAACAGAAAATAAATTGGGAGAGAATATAATATGTACAAATTATATAGGATAAACATAATATATGTATATCTAATTCACTTTTTTATCATTTGGTATATTCTTTTCTAGTATGTCTCACTCCGTCTTTCTCCAGAACTTAAAGTAATTTTTTAAAAAACTCATCCATCTATAGATGCCATATGATCACCTTCCAGATCTTTTTACCGCACCTATATTTTCTCACCATGATTTAGAATTTCCCAGGCTACCTCCTCTGTCACCCAGGGAGATATGCCTTAAGAGCAGGAGACATAATTTTAATGCTGAAATAGCTCAAGTTAAAAGTGTTGGCTGTTAAGATACCAAGTGGTTCATCCTGGAGCCAAATGCATATATACATCATTTTGTTTGCCTTTGTTGAAAATTTTCAATGGTCCAGACTGATCCTTTGATTGACATGCCTAAGCCAGGATTGACCATGGAAGTATTTCATAAACCCTGTACTTGTGTACAAGTGTGTACATGCACCCTCTGGCCACACTCCACCTCCTCCCTCTACGACGCTGATTGAGGAGGGACTGAGTTTGTGTTCCCTAGGATCTGCTCTCTCTTTTGTAGCAGTGAAAGGTTCTGGCCTTGCTAGAATTGTGAGCCCACCCTGCTATCAGCAGCCTCACTGCCTTCCAGAAAGCAAGCAAGTTAGCTATGGAGTTGCCATTGGAGCAGTAACGGGGGAGAGCTGGGTAATAAAGATCCTTGCTGTTATTTTCTAGAGGGAGAAGCCCCCCCTTCTCCCTTAAGCAAAGTAAGATGGAAAGAAGTAACTGGAGAGTGGCTTGTCACACCTACCCAGCCTGACAGCCCGACAGGTGAGTTAGCAAATGCTACATTGTAAGGAATTGCAAGCTATTTTCTGCAAAGTGGGCAAAGACTCTGGGATTAACGACTGTACAGCGTGACAGATGTTGCTAAAGAAGGCCATAAATTACCAGCCATAAACCCGGCAAAGCCTATCCGATTGTATGATGCAGTCTGGGGTGCTGGCGGAGCCCCAGCACAGGCTGGGGGCGGTGGGCTGGGGCGGGCGTTGATGCGGGCGGGAGCTGGCAATGCATTCCACTGGCTGGAGGGCACAGATGGTGAGCTTGGTGGTCATCCAGCGCTGCGGGCTGTGGAGGCAGCGGTGCTGCTGGACCAGCTCTGCCTTCTCTGAACCGCAGTCCTTGTTCAGAGATGCTGGAAAAGCCCAGACAAGCTTGCACAGGACCAGTAGAAGACCCCAGCCTTCTTCCCCTCCCCTAGGTGTGGAATTGGTGGCTAAGCGGGTAGGGGCTTTCCCCAGATGTGACTTAGGGGCTCAAATCCCAGCTGTGTTTCATCTTAGCGCTCAAAGAGGAAGATGAGGTTGGTGGGAAGAGGGTTGGAGAGAGAACCTCAGATGATTTCTGCTCTAGCCTCCCTCCTGCAGGGCTCCCAAACCTAGTCAAGTATATCTAAAACTGTGACCGCGACAGAAACATTCAAGCCATGACCATGGCCTCAGAGGCCAGTCAACTTGCAGCCAGACCCCAGTCATGTTCTCACACTCCCAGCTCGAGCCCTATCTTCTCCTCATCTTTTCTTATCTCTCATTGTGATTTTGGAGAAAGGGGTAAGGCAATCAAAGCTGAGGAGGAAAAAGAGGGGAAAGAGAGGGGAAGAAAAAGAGGATAAAATGGAAGAGCTGCTCATAGTAGGGAAGCAGACGAAGCTACCAAAAGAAGACCACACCCTTCTCTCCTAAGATCTTCTCCCCCTCACCCCCGCCACCAAATACTGCATCAAACACAAAGTTGATTACTTACTAGTGGGAGATATGCAGCGATAAAATATGGAGCTACTGTCTGCTTTCTCTCCTCCAGGTGTCACCTGTTATACACACACACACTCAGACACACACACACACACGAACCTTGATACACATACTTTTCAAAAAGTGTCTGCTTACCAATTAATAAAGAACAATCTCAACCAAGAACGGGGCCCCTCCTTTCCTCCTTTCCCTGTGGTGCAGAGACGACTGGCCAAGCAACACTGACCTTGGGAGGAAGGGCTACAAAGTTGTGAAGGCAGAGCTGCCCCTCCTAAGGGCTTGTGGGTCTAGGGGCGTGGAAGGCGGGTTCAAGGGCGAAAAAGCACAGAGCTGCTTAGCTCTGGGCAAAGGCAAAGGGTCTGAGCTAGTGCTATCCATCAACCTAGGTATTTATTGAGTCTCTATTATGTGCCAGCCACTAGGGATTTGGTGGCGGACAAACTGGACATAGCTCCTTCCTCATGGTCTTCAGGTACCAAGCACTTTAGAGAAGCAAGTGGTGCCTTTGGAGTATTTCGAGCTCTCTGCCCTGCAAACACGTGGTAGGACTGCACTCTCTGGCCCCTTTATGTTCGGTATGGCTCTGTGACTTTGAGTGGAGATGAACCGAGTCACTTCTAGAGGAGAACTTTCCTGCATTGCCAATGTAAGATGCTCCCACACAGTGTTCAACGTTCCATGTTCAGAGGTGGCTGCTGTATCCATCTGGGTCACTGTGACTGCAGTGGACATGCAGCAGAAACAAGAAACGAACATTGCTAGTTTCAAGTCACTGAGATCTGGGGGTCCTTTGTTGCTTTAGCAAAACCTAACCTATCCTGGCCGATACGGGCCTCTGAGCAACCAACACATTGCTGGAGAATCTCCTCTGCGCTTAAGGTGCTGGTTGGTTCCTTCAGGTGTGTAACTTCGCTCCCAGGTGGGTAGTGAGCAGGCTGAGCATAGAGATCATGGCCCCGGCGTGTATCCAACCACAGCGCCTGGCACATTGTAGATTCCACGGCAGAAGCCAACTCTCACTCGTAGCACATGGTGGATTTTCAGTTGATGTGTTGGTCGCTGATAGGAGTACGTGAATCAGGATAGGTTAGGTTATGGGGCAGAGGTAAAGGATGAAAAAACTCAAAGCATGAGAGGGAGTTCCCTTCATGACTCAGTGGTTAACAAATCCGACTAAGAACCATGAGGTTGCGGGTTCAAACCCTGGCCTTGCTCAGTGGGTTAAGGATCTGGCATTGCCGTGAGCTGTGGTGTAGGTTGCAGACGCGGTTCGGATCCCGCGTTGCTGTGGCTGTGGCGAAGGCCGGCAGCTACAGTTCCTGTTAGACCCCTAGCCTGGGAACCTCCATATGCCACAAGTGCAGCTCTAGATAAAGGCAAAAAGACAAAAACAAAAAAACTCAAAGCATGAGAGAGCATGCCCCTGCCACAGGGTGGCTGGTAAAGGGGGAGTTTCATAGCGGTTTTGAACCTGAGTTGAGCCTTGAAAGATAAAGTCATCAAGGTGAGCAGAAGCACATGGAGCATTCTAGGTGGGAGAGGGCACTGGCCACAATGTACCAGAGGACAAAGCCCTGCTTGGGTGCCATACAGGTGTCCCCATAGTGGCGCAGTGGAAATGAATCTGACCGGTATCCATGAGGATACAGGTTTGATCTCCGGCCTCGCTCAGTGGGTTAAAGATCTGGTGCTGCCCGGTGCTATGGTGTAGGTCGCAGATGAGGCTCAGATCCTGCATTGCTGTGGCTGTGCCATAGGCTGGCAGCTCTGATTTGACCCCTAGCCTGGGAACCTCCATATGCTATGGGTGTGACCCTAAAAAAAAAAGATGCGGGAGAGTCAGCGCTGCTAGTCTGAACCAGCTGGGATGCTGCAGCTGCTGGTGGAGATGCTCCTGATGGCCGTGGCCGTGGCCGTGGAGGAAGGAGGGGGCAGGGCGGGTGGCCCTCGCCTGTGCTGCTACAGGCCGCTTTTGGAAACATCCTCATCTGGGGACCTGTGTCTCCAGCCAGCAGCCGTTTTTTTCCCGTCATTCCCTGCCGAAGGTAATAACCTGTCACCAGAGCAAACAAAGTCTGATTTACATGAAATTTAATGCTAAGCATTTTCCTTTATTCCCCGGCACCGCGGTGGCAGAATGGTAGCGCTGGCACAGCCTGGCCTGCTGCGTGCAGCAGCGGGATTTCACCGGATAGAAGTTCAAAAAGAAATTACTTTTCTGTGACAGGGTCTGTCGCTCTGGGCAGGGGATCCCAGTCAGCCTGCCAACATCCTACCTGTTATTCCCGGAAAAGTTGCAGAGTCAGAGCTTGGAGAAGAAGAGGGGAAGAAGTGCAGTTAGAAATGCACTGGGTTTTCCCAGGCTCTGGTTCCTGATCCGCAGCCTCGCAGTGGCGGTGAGTAGAGTCCCAGAAGCAGCGTTGGCATCACCGTGACACACATCATCACCATTGTCATCACATCCCCCACCATCAGAAACGCTTCCTGAGCAGCAGGCATGACCGTGCTGGATGCAGAGCTACAAAGACGCGGCCACCGCCCCACAGGATTTATAGTCAGTGAAGTCACATCCTGACGGAAAAGCATCCTTTTTCTCTACCTCCGTCACTACCGCCATCTCATCACCCCAAGCTTGTAAATACTCCGTGAGCTTTCCTGCTCTTTGCCACTGACTGGCTGCATAAATCCTATTGTTTCAAGACTGCTTGAATGCCACCTTTTCCACGAGGCCTTCTCAGCCCTCCACACCAGGACGGCTCCCCTTCCTCTGTGCTCCCAATTCACACTAATTACCTTTATTTAGTGCTCATCAGCTCTCACTCTGGAGGCTGTAATCCAGGTGCACGTTCTCCAGCACCGGGCTCTACAAAATCCTCAAGGACTAGTCATGCAAGATCTCAGTAACTCGGGGAGCTCCCTTCGTGGCTCTGCGGTTAACGAGCCCGACTAGGATCCATGAAGATTCGGGTTCGATCCTTGGCCTCGCTCAGTGGGTTAAGGATCTGGTGTTGCCCGGAGCTGTGTGTAGGTCGCAGACACGGATTGGATCTGGCATTGCTGTGGCTGTGGCAGAGGACGGCGGCTACAGCTCCAATTTGACCCCTAGCCTGGGAACCTCCATAGGCCACTAGTGTGGCCCTAAAAAGCAACAACAACAACAAAAAAAGATCTTGGTAATCAGCCAAGGAAAGACCATCCATTCTTTCTCAGGCATGCCTCCTGGGAGTCTCAACTCATCCTCACCCCCCAAATTTGGAAATGATGGGGCCCTGTGTTATTTGAATCTGACCAGAAGGGGAGCCCCTGCAGGGAGGAAGGGGAGAGAATGTACAGGAGGGAGGCCTGGGAGTTTGGACTTGAGTCTGGCTGGAAGCAAGAGGGACCCAGGGAAGAGTGTGAGGCAGCTGCCTTCAAGGAATGTGAAAAGGTCCCCTACAGTTTGTCTGGGGGTTTCTACGTGGTTGTCGCTTTCCTCCGAACTGGGGGTTCCTATGTTAGGACTTCCCCAGGCCTGGGTGTGAAGTTATTTCCTTTTTCTTGAGCAGGTGGCCTGAAGAGCCACTGGTCTCTGTCTTATCCCAGGGTGGTTCTATTTCAGGGAACTTCCCACTGTCTAACCCTCGGGGGACACAATTATTCTCTCCATCATTTGTCCCAGGCCATACCAGAACCTAGGTGGCTTTCCTTTGGTTTCCGTTAGGCATCTGACACCACCCCACACAACCCTCGGTCACTGTGGATATGTGGGAACAGAAATGGCTCAGGGGGCTTGGATGAGAGGCTGGGACTGAGGGTCTGGGAACGAGGCTGGCAGCCACCACATTGGCTGCCCTCCTTCCAGAAGACAGTGCTGTCATTTCTGTGAAGACCCCGTGGCATAGCGCCATTCCGTATATCGGCTTTCCCTGCACTATACTTTGACTCTCAGCCACAGCAGAGCAGCCCCAGGAGGGAAATCCACCGCCCCAAACACGGTATTCCAGAGCCTATTAGAAATAAGGTCCACATTTTCCTGCAGGGGGAGATTATCCACGCCATTGCTCACGCAGATAACAAAGAGTGGGTTGTCAATATTCCACAAATTAACTGTGTGACCTTGAACAAGTTGCTTCACCTCCCTGAGCCTTGGCTTCCTCCTCTAATATAAGGGGAAATTGCCTTGAGAAGTTGTAAAAATGAGCAGAGAATGCAGACCTATCTCAGGGCCGACAGTGCTGGCTACTCAGTATATGGGAGCTCTGATGGTGAGGACTCTGTGGGGGCAGAGTAGTGGGTGCCTGGCTGTGCAAGTCGGGCCCCGTAGGACAGCTGAATGGGGCTCACCTGTCAAGTACAGGAATGGGGATTGGAGTGGGACAGGCAGGCCCGCCAGAGGCACCTGGAGTGGGTCAGGTGAAAGCTGAGACACAGAAGGAGGGGCCGGGGCCATGTAACTAAACAGATAACTAGATAATAGCGAGATGAACGGCCACTGGAGACGGTAAACAAGATTGATAAGAGATTAAAAAGGAGGGGGAGCCTCCGCATGTCGAGGGAATATAAATAGATCAGAATATCAACAGGATAGATGCTATGGATGGAAAGACGCCATAAAACAGAACAGACAGAAAATATAAATAGCCCAATGGGTAGAGTGTGAAAATCACATGGGCAGGTTACTAGACAGATGCCCCCCAACAGCAGGGAGAAGAGAGATGAATGCATCACTGTGGGGACCGAGGGTGAGTGAGAAGAGTGGGGGTGAGAAGAGAGTCCCCCAAACTCCCACCCGAAGCCCTGCTTGGTTTTCAGCCTCTGGCTCTGGGCTCTAGGCTCTGGCCCCTAAGGGTTTCGGTGATAGGGCTTAATGAGGAGTTCCCTGGAGCTGAAGTAGAATTAAAACAAATGAAAATCCTGTAGGGATTTTTGTCACCTTTTCTGCACTTGTCATTGAGAAGAATTTAAATGAGAGCCAGCCTGGCAATTAGTGTGTCATCCTGTGGCTGGCTGCCGGAGGAATGGCTTCTGAGGGCTCTGGTGCTTGAGCCAGGTGGCAGGGCTGTGCCCACCCCCAGGAGAGCTGGGGGTCTGTCTGGGCAGCTCACCCCAAGGTCAGGTGCTCTTTGCCTTTATCGCCTTGGAACCCCCAAGTGTCAGGAAACACCCCTCTCAACCCCCCAAGAGATCTATCTCTCAACTAAGCAAAAATCACTGACTCAGAACCCTTTATTTTTCCCACCATAAGTCCTGTTTATTCAAAGTTAAAGAATAAAAGCAGTCTTTCCTCCTTGCCTTTCTCCCTCCCTTCCTTCCTTCATGCATTTAAGATGTGTTAAGCATGTAGCCATCATTATAGAACACGAAGCATCAGATAAGGACCATGGGCTTGCTTCAGGCTGCAGGCAGGGTGAAGATTTAAAGGCAGGCAGGAAACCCTATGTGGGCTGATGAGGTTCCAGCTTGAAAGATGAGCAGATTCAACAGGGCAAGAAGGTGAGAAGGCATTCTAGGCAGAGGGAAAGGCCTGAGCGAGAGAACACAGGGTAGTTTTGGGCAATGGCAGCCCAGGGTGGCAGAAGTAAAGGATTCTGGGAAGAGGTGGGAATGTGGCTTGGGTGGCCCCAGTTGTATCCTTATCCCGCTGCAGGTTCTGCGTTTTATGCTCCCATTCCTTTCCTCCCCACCTCCCCTTTCCGTGGGGCAGCTTCTGTTTTTCAGGAGGATGTTGGTCCCCATGGCAACTGGGACACATCAGAAATCCCTTAAAAGATACTGACAACCACCTAAGGAAAGGAAAGGAAAGCTAGAGACCAAGACCCCACCATCAAGGTCTTCACCCCAGAGCTGACCCCCAGACCTCCACCCACCTGGCATCTAGCCACTGATTCAGAGATGCAGCTTCGAGGAGAAAGGGTGGGGGGAGCTGGCTCTAGCAAGTGATACCAGACAGCTTGACACGTTCATCGGAGGTGTGGCCAATTATTTTGACAATTCTGTCTTGCTTGTCAGTTAAACATTTTGTTCTGTACAACCCAGCTTCTCTCCATAGAGAGCGTCGACCTTTCCTATTTGCCCCACAGCACCTGGCCCAGCAGCACAAGGGGTAACTTCTCCCAAATACCATTTGAATAAGTGAAGGAAGCCCAATGAGATACCTGGGAGGTATCTATTTGCATATGAAATGTGATTATCTTTTTACTGAGCTCCAAGGGTGGACTGTCATTCAAAGTAATGCCTTCCCTGATTCTCCCACAGCTCGAAATATCCTTTGAACTTCTCTTAGAATTATCTTTAAGGCTAGCTAACGAGCCACACAAGAATAGCAGTCTTATTACATTATAATCACCCAGTGCACATGGAATAAACCCTCCCTCCTTCTGCAACTTTGAGCAAAGGAAAGCTGTGGGGCTCTTTTTATGCCCCCTCCAAAAGAAGCCCTTTTGTGACTTATTTTCTTTTTTACCTTCAAGATTGTCTAGGAGGTTAATTTTCATCTGATGTTATTTGCATAAGGATTGAGGGGAGTGGTACGTGTGTGCGCATGTGTACATGTGCGTGTGTGTGTGTGTGTGTGTGTGTGTGTGTGTGTGTCAAAACAAGGAGAGCTTGCACTGTCCTGGCAGGCCCCCCATCATTTTATGGCATGTGGATCTCTTTGCCCCAATTGCTTTTAAATCTGCACTACCCTCTCTCCATGGCGAGGTGGGGAGCTCCTCCTATGTTCTTCCAGAAGGAACAGAGTGTTTCAAGTCCTCAGGAGGTTTCTGCTTTGAAAACAAAAACGGAGCAAAAAGATGCACAGTAGTGATTGACGGTTCAGTCCCTTTTCCTTCCAGGTTTCCATGTCGGAACCCTGTCAGTCTAGCCATCAGGACTGAAGGCTCGGTGGAGCAAGCCTGAGCTGACAGCTGCTTTTTAAAAATCCACAGAAATGTCTGCACGGTGTTGTGGTCGAGCCAGGCTTTGCAGGGCCTGCTGCTACTGCGGTGGCAGTGACTAGAGACGGGGACCCCTCATACTCGCCATCTGTCTGGGTCTGTCCGGAGCCTCCTCCCCCAGATCAGGAGTCGTGGATGCATCAAGAGCAGCCTCCACTGTAAACTCCACGCCCCCAGACAGGGGTTCGTCTGAGCAGAGAACTGATCCTTCCTTGGCAAGCCAGCTTCAGTCTCCTGGCAAAGAAACCAAGGTTCCAGCGATCAGAAACTCTGTCTTCGGTGGCCACTAGCAGATGGATGGGGGCTTCTTGGGGTCAAGCATTTGCACTTGTCCATCTCCACCTCCAAACTGGATATTTATAGCTGAAAAAGAACCTGTTCTTTGGGAAGAGTAAGGAAACCTCGAGGCAGCATGAGGTGGTGGAGAAAAAATGCAGGAGTTCCGGTCTCCACGGAGCTCATCTGCACGCAGGGCTCCTTGCCTTGGTTTCAGCTTTGGAATCCTTGGGACAATTTTTCTTACTTCCTAGGGTTCCATTTCTACAGGGTTCTCTGTCACTTGTAAAATAACAGAGACTGGACAAGATGATCAGGTTTATAATGTAGGTGGCAGGCATCCAGGGGCATGTCCCCCGCTAATGAGGGAAAATGAGGTTGGTAATTCAGTGACAACTCACTATATTCCATCAAGTTCTAGCCGTGCACAATCTGGTATTAGTCCATCTAACCACACATTTTGGGAACTGACAGCATATATTTGGGATGTGGGGTGTCAGGATTAGAGATATTATCTCTGGCCCTGGACTAGAGCAAAAGCAATCAACTCCTGCAGGCTAGAATCTAGGACTCATTAAAAGGATGCATTAGGAATTCCCGTCGTGGTGCAGCGGTTAACGAATCCGACTAGGAACAATGAGGTTGTGGGTTCGATCCCTGGCCTTGCTCAGTGGTTTAACGATCCGGTGTTGCCATGAGCTGTGGTGTAGTTCACAGACGTGGCTCAGATCTAGCGTTGCTGTGGCTGTGGCGTAGGCTGGCAGCTGTAGCTCTGATTCGACCCCTAGCCTGGGAACCTCCATATGCCGTGGGTACGGCCCTAAAAAGCAAAAAAAAGAAAAAAAAAGCATGCAGTAGCCAACCAAATTCACACATTCTGGGTGGTGCCAGCAAAGCATCCTCTTCTTGGCTGCAAAATCTCAAAGCTAAAATAAAAGTAGGCGAGTATTCCAAAATGTTACCTCATGGATTCTCCTTTATAGGTCATTCCTCTTCATCTTACAACTCTTTTGCCTTGAAAACTAGACCATCACGGTGAAGCCAGTTATCCCAAGACACTCAAGAACCACCTGAGCACCAAGCCTTGGGTTGTTGGCCTTGTGTTCTTGAAAACCAAGGCTTGCTATTGTGGAAGCTGGGGCTCATTGTAGTCGTGGTTGCCTTGTTGTTTTAATATCAAAAACCTAGCTTTGACTATCAAAAGAATTTCTCCACGGTCCAGAGAAGGGAGGGAAATGCCTAGGGTGGTAAAGGCCATTTTCCCATCACACAGAGGGGAGATGAGAACTTTTTCGAGGCTTGGGGACAGGGTGAGAAGGGTCATTGCAGAAGAAGGGGAGAGAAGTATCCGTTTCTACGTGAGTGTGGGTTGTGTTCCAAGCTTTCCTTTGACGTTGAAACTCTAGGAGAGGGTGCACTGGAGAAACCCATAGAGTGGGCAGAGGGGCTTTACCACGCTTCCTGCCTAGACCCCGGACACAGAGGTTCACACCATCATGAGGGTGAACTGCATAGATGGAGAGTTGGGCGGATCCTCCTCCTCCCACCCCTCACGGAGACTCGGCTGGCCCCCGAAGGGCAAGCAGGAGATGCCACATGGATCACCGCAGGTGGCTACAACTTGAGAACCAGGAGCTGCCGGAGCTGCCAGGAGCACAAGAGCCCAGGCGGGGCAGAGCTGGCGGCGGGGCCTGAGAAAGTCACAGTGCCCGAGGGAGCTGGAGACAGGGGCCCTGCTGGCTGGGGGAGCCTGGGGAGCCGGCTGAGAGCAATAATAAGGATGCCCCAAGAAGAACGCGATGCCAAACGGCGGAGAGAGCCCAGGCTGAAAACACCCCCCCGGGGCCAGGACCATGCAGAAGTGCCACCCATGCCCACGCCTGGGAGCCCAGAGCACCTGAGGGGTGTGATAAGTGATAAGGCAGTGATGGGGCCTCATGGATCAGGACACAGGAAGACAGCATGAACTGGACAGCGGAGGCCAACAGGGGACGATGGTCAGCTTAGGAGGTGCAGCAGAGATCAAAGCTGATGCTCAGTGATCAGGGAGAATTAGCAGACCTCAGTGGAAACAAGCCTCCGCCCTCCTCACCCCTTCCCGCTCCTTCCCGCGGCGTTTCAGGGACATTCTCTGGCTATCCCTGGACTGCCAGCGGGAGGATCAGCTGCTACTCAGTATCCAGAAGGAGGAAGAGACATCTGCAGTTGAGAGAGTTCAGGGAAAGATCACAGAGCTGATTAATCAAATTCAGACAAATATATGCTAGAGTGAAGCATGGGGTCAACTGGTAAGAAATGCCAGAGCGCCCTCTAAAACCATGGCCCACCCAGCGAGCCAGCACCCAGAGGCCAAGGAGGGTGGGGACTCCTCTGAGTCTAGAAGACATGGGGTTTCCCCAGATGCCAGCTATGTGGCCTGGACACACTCCTTGTCCCCCGGAGGCTCAAGTACCTCACCTGTAAAACAGGATGACAATTTTGACCTTTAAAAGGTGGAGGGATGAGTTAAATTGGGTCTCCTTCCAAAAAGACATGTCGAAGCCCTAAGCTCTACTACCTTAGGCTGTGACTTTATTTGGAAATAAGGTCTTTATAGAGGTAATTAAACTAAGATAAGGTCATGAGAGTGGGCTCTAACCCACAGTGACTGGTGTCCTTAGAAAAAGGGGAAAACTGGCACATAAAGGCAGACGCGCATGGAGGGAAGATGATAATGAAAAGACACTGGGGGAAGCGTCCGTGTGAGTGGCGTGTGCACGCGCAAGCGGCGTCCGCAAGCCAAGGGATGCCAAGAATTGCTGACAAATTCCAGAAGCTGAAAGAGGCAAGGAAGGCTTCTCCCCTAGAGATGTCAGAGAGAGCGTGGGCCTGCTGACATCCTGATTCTGAACTTCTGGCTTCCAGAACTGTGAGACAATAAATTCCTGTTGTTTAAAGCCATCCAGTTTTGGGTACTTTGTTCCAGGAGCCCTGGGAAGCAAACACAGGTGGCTTGCTAGGACTGAGTGTATGTCGTATGGAAAGTGTCTGCCACACAGCAGATTCTAGAAAAGGAAAAGTCACAATCACAAACACTTTCTGTCTTATGCCCAAACCCCTGTTGACTCTGGGCATAGGGGCCCAGGATCTTCTGATTCACAGACAAATGGGGTTTCTATCAACATTTTCACACATAACAATTAGGATAATAAAAATAAAAAGTTCTCGATATTTTCCCTAGCTACAGCCTCATCTTTTAAAAAGACGGGCTTAATTTTATTGCAGGCTTCGAGGCTGTGCCAAGTAGTACAGCGGAATATATGTTAACTGCCAATGAAATTTTTTGCATCCCCCACCCAATTGTTAGCACACGGCACTGGCGGCAGATGCTCTGGTATTTTCTCCACAATTGCAGTCACAGCCTGGACTTGGGCACATCTGCCTATGTCACCAGTTCCCTGGCTACCTTCAGCCGCCTCCTACTGGGTAATATTGATGAGAGCAAACAGAAACATGAGTATTTATGATGTGGAGGCCTGTCCTGTGGGCTTGAACTCTTTAACCCTCCAAACAAAAAAGTGGGTAGGCAGTCGCGGTTATCCACATTTTATAGATTAAAAAAACCACAGAGGCCCAGGAGCTGAGGGAGGGTTAGGTCATTTGCCAGAGGCCATATAATGAGTAAATACAGAACAGGATTTGAATTCAACAACTCAAACTTAGGCACTAAACTGTGTGAACTTGTCATCTGCTGCAAAAGTGGCCCCTCAAGTGGTTATGAAACCCAATTTTTAAAAAATCTTTGGGAAAACGTTGAGCGTCTACCATGGGTCAAGAACCACGATTACATTAATTCTTAGAACAGCCTAAAACCAAAAGTGTTACTAGTCCCATTTTATGATGGAGAACGTTGAGGCAGAGAGAAGCTGAAGAACTTGAACAAGACCCTATACATCCTCAGTATATGTTTCTAATTCCTAAGCCCATGCCCTTCCCACCAGGTCAGTCTGGCTCAAAGGACAGGGGAGACCTTAAATGTCCTGTATTAGAACCTCTTACCTAGACAGAAACATCTTCTCCAATGACCTGGTGAATGGTGGTGCTTGAGTATCTCGCTGCTGAAAACATGTTCCCACCTGGGCTGCCTGTATCCCTGCCTAATTCCCTCCTTCCGTCCACACCTCCCTTTCCTCCTTCCCTCCTTCCTTCCTTCTTGCCTTCCTGCCTATTCACTCCCTTCCTTCCTCTTTCTCTTTCTGTCATTAACAAAGCAGTCTAGAACAGTGTTTCCTAACAGTGCCTATATCAAGGCACACAAAGAAGAGTCTGGCCACAATGGCACAACAGGCTCGGCTGATCAGGGGTCTGACAGCCACGATGCCCTAAGGGCGGAGGTGTGCAAAAGCTTAGGCACACCTGTAACTTGACGGGAGGACGAAGTCAAGAAGTTATTCTTAACTGAACCTCTTAACCTCTTTGGTCTGAAAGAGGAGACCCCGAACTAGCGAGTCAAGGTTAACACGGTGTTAAAACAGAGATGAGAAACAAACAAACAAAAAAAGAGTTTTCTTGGTCCACGAGGACTGGGAAATACTGGGTTAGACAGAATAAAACAGGTTCCTGGACCCCTAAAAATAACTAACTAAATAAATAAATAAATAATAAAACGGTATTGTGTGTCACGTGATGTATTAAGTACAGGACTGGGAAAATGTGCGAGGGAGAATGATCCAGTCTTAGGGGACCAGGGCAGACCCCAAAGAAGAGGGCTTCCTGTGCTAGCACTTGGAGGACAAGTCTTCAGCCTGGTAAAGAGATGGCTGCTGGGAGAGCGTTTAGAAGGTGCTAGGGGTCCAGAGGGATTCCGTACACACCTTTAATTTTCTTGTTCCTTTTCTGTTCTTCATTTCACTTTGTTTCTTCTATTTCCTTCTCTTGTCTGGACCCCTTTCCTTATTCTTTCCTTGCTATACCTCCCTGGCTAGTCCCTCTAGCCTTTAATAGTGCCCACAAATGTCCCTGCATAGTCAATCTCAAGTGAAAAGAGTAGCCAACATCTTTGTTGAGCATGTTTCAGGGAAAGAGTCGCAGAGCCACTGGTTACTGGTTCTGTCACTCTACTGACCAGGATGGCCTTTAAAGGACGGGATAAACCTTGTGGCTGAAACAACGTGAGGCTGTGGTGTGGTGAGTCCTGGCAAGCTTCTTCCTTGGGTAGCACATTTGCCTAAGTAATGAAGCACCTGCAACAGTCCATCAGTATTCTGCTGCTCTATAGGAAGGAATTTCATATACAGCTCTTTATTTTCTCAAACATTTTATTCTGACATTTATTTTACAACCAAATACCAAAGACTTATTTCTCTACAAAGCCTGCATTACGTCGACATGATTTTTTCCTTCAAGAAAACGTAGCCATAAACAAATCATTGAATGAAATAAGAAAATACTTCCTGTCCTAGCAGAGCTTGGCAGCTTACTGCAAAAACTCCAGCTCACGACAGTTGCCAGCCTAGAACAGGTCTAGTATATGGTGGGTCCTGATTCTTCATAAATAATTGTTAAATTAATTGAATGAAGGAAAGCAAAGTGGCATGATAAAAGAAAGCTGGGTTTCGGGCTCAAACAAATCTGGGTTGGAATCCCACTTGGGCCACTTGTCTAGCTGAGGGACTTTGAGTGGATCGCTGACTCTCACTGAACCTCCGTTTTCTCCTTGGTAAAACTCCTGACTCAGGAGTTCCCATTGTGGCTCAGCAGTAACAAATCCAACTGGTATCCATAAGGATGGGGGTTTGATCCCCGGCCTCGCTCAGTGGGTTAAGAGTCCAGCGTTGCCAGGAGCTGTGGTGTAGGTCTCGGGTGAGGCTTGGATCCCGTGTTGCTGTGGCTGTGGTGTAGGCCAGGGCTGTAGCTCCAATTCAACTCTTAGCCTGGGAACTTTCATATGCATGGGTGTGGCCCTAAAAAGACAACAAACAAACAAAAACCTGACTCACAGATGAAGATTAAGGCAGAATGTACCTAAGTGTCTAGCTCGGTACTTGCATATGAAATTTACTCAAACCTAGTTCTCTCCTCCTCATCCCTCAAATTCACTCTTCAACCGAGTTGTGTGTAATGTAGTCCGATACATCTTTGGCCAGTCAGAGCAAGAGGCAAGGACCTCTGCAGTGGTTTTTAATTCTAACCACACAAAAGAATTACCTGGACATTAAAAAAAAAAATGTCTGAGGAGTTCCCGCCATGGCTCAGTGGGTTAAGGATCTGGCGTTGCTGTAAGCTGTGACATAGGTCGCAGACACAGCTCAGATCCACTGTTGCTGTGGCTGTAGTGTAGGCCAGCAGCAGAAGCTCACATTCAACGCCTAGCCCGGGAACTTCCATATGCCACAGGTGTGGCCATAAAAAGACAAAAAAAAATAATAATAATAAGTCTGAGCCTAGACCCCCACACCCCAAAACTTCTGATATAATTGTATAGGAATAGAGCCTGGAAAACCATGTTTTTTTCAAAAGCTGCCTGTGTAATTCTACTGTGCAGAAGGGTTGCAAAGCACTAGACTAACAGAAGGAAACTGTTAGCTCTACTTGCTCTCATCACCTGTGCAGGATGTTGCATTCCATTCTCATACATTTGCATTAAGAGCAGAAACACTGCAAAAGGACAGCTTGCTTGCATGATGAAGGGAGTTAAACCTATGTCATAAAGAAAAGAGCTCCAGGGTGGGGTAATTAGCCTGACCAGTTAAAGACAGTGAGGCGCCAGTGCTCACTCTCTTCAACTATTTGCAGGATTTTTCTGTGAAGCGGGATTGATGGCCCAAAGAGGTCAAGCTCTGTGAATCAAGGGTTAGAATCAGCGATGACCCAAGGTGGGGAGTCACTGGAGGAATCCAAGAAGACACTGCATGATGATGGGGATGGAGAAAAGGGGGTTACATATCGAATAAGCAGTTAGACTGGTTCTTAATGGCCTCTATCAGTGTTTTGTGGCAATAGCAGTGGGATAATTTTGAGTGACTTCTTAGGACAAAGATGTTTGTAAACTGAAAGGTTGAAAATATTCACTCCATCATTGTGGATCTCTGTACCTTGGGCCCCCCTAGTCCACAGGCTTAAGTAAACACATCCTTCAGACACAGCTGAAGCAGGCTTAGCAATCCTAAAAGTTAAGGCAAGGCAACCACGCAGCAGAGCTGGTGGAATTGCTGAAATCATCTAGACCAGTGCTTTCTGTCATTTTTAAAAAAATTTTTTGGCTGCACCCACGGCATGCATAAGTTCCTAGGCCAGGGATCAGACCCCAGCCATGGCAGTGACAATACTGGATCCTTAACTCATTAAGCCGCCAGGGAAATCTGCTTTATGTCATTAAAAAACCAAAAAAATTACTGGAATTTCCTGTTTGTTTAAAACAAAAACAAACAAACAAAAAACTTTACATGGGAAACTAACAAACGACAAAAGTGGAGCTGTTCTGGATGAAGCAGAGTGGCCATCTCATTCTCCCACGTTATCCTGTCAGGGGCCTTTGAGAGACCTGCTCACAGCCCTGGGTTTCCATAGTATGGGGTTTGAAAACAATCATTTTCTAGATTAACCCTCTCTTTCTACACATGAATAAACTGGAGCTCAGCGTGCCCGTGTAACTCGGTCAGCGTCATACAGCTAGTGAGAGCAGAGCTGGGCCTAAACCTAAGCTCTTCCTTGCTGGACCCAGTCCCTGGCCCATTTAGCCCACACAGATGCCCTTAGCTGAGGACAAGAGCCCTTGTCCTTGGCTGTATGGCCAGTTTGGGAGCATTTATCTATGACAACAGTGATGCACAAAAGACTTAAGAACTCATTTCAACTGAAATAGTCAACCTTTTCCCTAGGGCTGTCCATTCTGTGTTGCTGGTGGTGGAGATGATTTACTCTAATAGTGGCCTCTTACCCAGTATCCACCAAGGCCTTCTGTTTGCATAGCGACAAGCTAGGGTTGGGGGAGGTAGGGGATGGCACTTGGTCCGTGCATCCCAGCCAAGCAACTGGCCCACACCAATGGGATCTCAACTCTCGGCCCCATCACAAGCCGTTTCAACTAACTGAGCAAAACATGTGTATCTGACTTGAACTTGGATCTTGCATTTCTTTTCTTCCCTTTCTCTAAACTTGGGAAAGGGCTTAGAGAACATGCACCAAAAGGCAGATAATAGAATGAAAAGGGCATGGGTAACTCTAAAAGTAAGTATCAAAACTTTGGATAATTGGAGGTTCAGTCTGTAAAGTTTTTCCAGCCATGTACTCACTTACTGACTCATTCATCCAGGAGGTATTTTCAGAGCACCTACCACATTCTAGTCCACATTTGTAAAAACAAACGTTATTGCAATATTGATGCAAAAAATTAATACTAAAATTCTGAGGTGAACAAAATAGAAACATTTTAAATAAAGATAACATCAGTGTTTCTGATTTTTCCTTTGCCTTAGGTTCCCGTTAATTTGGCACGGCACTGTTACAGATCTCATTTTTATTTAAAATTTCGATGTTTTGTTCATTTCAGACTCTTTTGCACTGATTTTGATTGTTTAAACACATTCCATTAAAATTTATTTTGATTGCTGAGTTTTTTGGTACCCTCTTACGTTTTTGTGCCCCAGGCAAGTGCCTCATGTGTCTCCCGCTAGTCCTGGTCTGTCAGGGCATTGGTAAAGGCAGAAGCATACAAAAAATAAACAAGACCTGGCTCTATTCTCAATGAGGTCTCAGGCTAGTAGGAAAGATGGACCGGTGAACATGTCCTTGAAATATAATTATTTCTGCAATGGAAGTATGTGCAAGGGACAGTGTTGGCACAGAGGAGGGGGGATCCTCTTTGCTGAGATGGGTAGTTGGCATTGGGGAGGGGAAGGGCATTCCAGACCAAAGAAAGCATCCGCTCAGACAAGGAGGGGTGCAATGGCCAGATGAGCTGTTCATTCCAAACAGCAGAGGTGAGAAGCGAAAATATTGCAGGGAAAGGCAGCAGAAGGGGAGCTTGAGAGGGTGAACTTGAGCCCAGGCAGCCAATGCTGAACTGAATACCTTCCATGTGCTTGATGCTCTGAATATCTTCACAAAGCATTAGTCATAGGAGTTTCCTGTTGTGCACAGCAGAAAGGAATCCGACCAGGAACCATGAGGTTGCGGGTTCGATCCCTGGCCTTGCTCAGTGGGTTAAGGATCTGGTGTTGCTGTGGCTCTGGCATAGGCCGGCGGCTACAGCTCCAATTTGACCCCTATAGGAACCTCCATATACCGTGGGTGTGGCCCTAAAAAGACAAAAAAAAAAAGGGGGGGGAGGGCATTAGTCATAATCTGTGCTTCAAGGAGCTCACTTTAATTATAGTAGGCTCTAGCAGACAGAGCATGTTGTATGAAAAAATAAACACTAGAACCAAGTGACTAGGAGTTCCCACTGTGGCTCAGTGAGTTAAGAACCCAGCTAGTATCCATGGGCACGTGGGTTCGCTCCCTGGCCTCGCTCACTGCGTTAAGGATCTGACATAGCTGCAAGCTGTGGTGTAGGTCGCAGATTGGCTTGGACCTGGTGTGGCTATGGTTGTGGTGTAGGCCGGCCGCTACAGCTCCAGTTCAAGCCCTGGCCAGGGAACTTCCACATGCCACAAGAAAAAAAAAACAAACCAACATAAAACCAGGTAACTAATAAGGGGTTGAGGGCAGACTGCAAGAGGACAGTGGTTTCGAGCAGTGAGCAGCTGGTCACTCTGGACCAGGGAGGGGACATCACAACGAGGTAGCCCTTCCGTTGGGCACTAAGGGAATTAGCTGAGTCCCAGTATTTCACATCCTTCCGGCCACCTCCTCTCTGACATGATGCTACATCTGCGTCTCCCTGACTGAACAGCTTCCATTCGCTCTTCTTTGTGAACGCGGCCTAGGAGCCTGGCCAAGAGGAAGAGCCCAATGCAGCCCTCAGCTGGACAATAGCCAGGGTTCTGTGTTCCTGGCACATAATCCCAGCTGACTCTCCCTGCTGCTTGAGCACAGCAGAAGATATAAATAACAGCAGCAATGACCCCTCCCGGGACTGCTGTGGGATTAATAAACCCTCGAGACCCCTGCACTCCAAGCTCTGCAGAAACTAGCGCTTCAGTTGCTATTATGAGCAGGCTCCCAGCCATGGCTCCTTCAGCCCATGCTGTGAGATGATCTCTCCCGACTATTGCTGGGAGCTGTCAATCACCCAGTGCCTGTCTCCTACCCCACGGGCCTGGGAAGAGAAGGGAAGAGGCTCTGCAAGGTTAATGTGGGGTAGGATGTGAAGGGGGTCAAGAGTCCCAGCTGGTTGACTTTCTCTTCCAGAATATGTGAGCATAGAACACAGACTCAGCCTCCTGGTTTCCCCATCTACTAGGTGGCCAGCAATAGGGCTGTTGATAAATAACCCCATCCTCTAACTGGACACATGGTAGAACTGTATTTCTTTGCCGCCTTTGGAGTCCAGTGTATCCATGGGACTTGCTTTAGCCATGAGTATGAATGGAAGTGACATGGAAGCTGGGGGAGGGGTGGGGAGGGGGAGATTTAAAAGCTAGTACAAAATTCACATTTCCTGCCCTCTGCCATAACAATGGAGGAAGTCTGTGTCCATTTGAATGTAGCCTGGGGTTCTAAATGGCCAGAATAAGCAGAGATCGCCCCCCGCCCCCCGCCGCCCGCCCCCCTCCGCTGGCCTGCCTTCCACATGATTGGGAAATGAACTTCTGTTCTCTCAAGCTACTGAGATTTGAGAGATATTTGTTACTGCAACATAACACAGGTGAGCTTGACTGGTTCTGGGTAAGTTATCCAACCTTAGAAAGGCTCAGTTTCCTCACTTGTAAAAATGGGGATCATTATATCTCTATATAGAGTCATTGTCAGATTTATGAGATAATCCAGGTAAAATCATTCACAAGTTCTCAGTCCATTGTGAGTGCTCAGATCACTTTAGCTCAGTGGTTATTATTGTTATTGTCACATGGTTATTACATTTGCTCTTACAACGCTCTTCTTAGGTGCTTCCTGGCCCTCCATGTCTGTAGCTCTTTTCCCATCCCTGAAGGAGGCATTTGCCTTCTACTTCTTCCTTAAGCCCTACTCTCAAGCTTTAAGACCACATTCAGTGGAGGTAGGAGGGTTTGAAGCTGCTCTAATCCAGTCGTCTGGAGGTGGGACCAAGCTGCCCCTCCCCGCAGAGCTGCCCCTCTGTCCTTCGATTCCAGTGGCTGGGCCTCTGCCCACTGCCCTCCCCCAAGCTGTAGCCAGGAAATGATCACTGGATTCTCGTGTTATTTTCAAGGTCTGATGTCTGCACTGGTAACCTTCTTAGTATCTTACATTTACATCTGGCTCTGCCACACCCAGAGCTAGGGAGCTGCCCCAGAAACCTGCTGGGGCTCTCCGCCTTCTGGCAGACATCCTGATCCAGAGGCCTAGTCATTCTATGGTGGTGCACTGACCCCTGACGGCTGATCCTCTGACAGACGGCAGCATCTTTGCTTTGCTCCCCAGAGTAACTTCTTTTTCAGCAGCTGCAGCTATGTCTTTCCCTATCTTTTCTAGGGTGTGTGAAAAAAACGAGGACCTGTTCCTGTTTATACCTCTGAAGCTGATCGTGCAACAGGTGCTCAGAAAACATTTGCTGAATAGTGAAGGAATGAATGATGAATGAGTGAATGGTATCATGAAGTAGTCGACCCTGAACACTGGGAGTGACATTAAAGCTCATCTAGTCTTTTCTCTTCTTCAGATTTGAAAACTGAGGTACAGAACCACGTAACCCCCTTAGAGACAAACCGGACCTAGTAACCAGGATGCCAGCCACTGCCAGGCCAGCCCTGCACTCGCGCCCACCCCACCGCCCGGGACAAAGGGAACACATGCCTGGCCTCTGATATCCCCCCATGCCAGAGTGCACAGAGGGGCACAAAATCCCTTACTGTTCTCCAAGACCAGGAGCAAACATAATCTACTAAGAGGCTATGTAAGAAGCCTTCTCTCTCTCTTTTTCCTTTTTTTTTTCTCAAGGCAAAACAAAAATAGAAAATAAGTCAGTATGACAGCAGGTGGGGATATCTAGGGGAATTTTTTCCTTTTTCCTCAACTCATGCCAGCATACAAAGGGGAGATGCATTTGAATGAACAAGGCCCATACTGAGCAGGGGAAGAGGGAAAATGACCCTGTCTTTCTACTTGCTGACCAGCGTGCAAGCCCCCAGAGCTGGAGCTGGCCACCCTGGCCTTTGTTCTGCCGGGAAGCCCTCCCTGCATGCCTTCTTCACCTCCCAGTCTCACCACATGTAGGATTCCGTGGAAGTCTCGCTTCCTCCAGGGCCCCCAACATCTCCTTCAGTGCTCACGGAGCGCTCCGTCCTGAATCTATGATTGCCCCTCAGCACGCACCCCTTGCTGTGGTTTTTGAATATACGATATGTAGCAATTTCACATTCCCTGGCCATTCACACCTACCAGTCCTCTCAGCTCCAATCCTCCCATCCCTGGACGCAATTGTTTGCAACTTGAAGGCAGAGACTTTTTACTAATGTCGCCCCTCGTTTCCTTTGGAGCCTTGGACAGCATCTGCCCATCACCAGCCCTGAGATCTGGTCTGGAGAGAAAACTCAGAAGCACAAAGCCTCTGGCTCCCGGGAACAGAGAAGATGGGCAAGAGAGTAGGAGGGAGAGTATCTCTGCAGGGGGCCTTTTCTAGCTTCTGCCGGGATGATGAGCTCAAGAACGAGGCCCGGAGCAGGGTGGAGCCTCTGGTCCCTCCAGAAGTGCCTTCCATCGGCTTGGGTAAGACATCTCTCCACGCCAGACAGAGCCTCAGCCCGCGGAGATCTTGGCCCTAGCTCTGGTCCAAACACCATCGTTGCCGGGATTCTCCTCCAGGGCTCAGTGTACCTCCCTCGCTCAAGGGACAACCTCCACTTCCTTGCCCTGGTTCCTGGTGGTAAGACAGCTAAAGGGGCTCCATGATCTCAGCTTGTATGGGGGCTGAGCCACCGGGTCGGCTGCCAGCACGATAATGAAAGGCACCTCATTGGATGACCCTCCCCGCAGACAACGTGACTGAGGGACACGTGGCTGGATGACCCGGTGGCGCTCTCCCTTTTCCTGCTGGGCTGTGTCAGGTGGTTCTCATACTCACGCTCTCTGCCCATCACTCATCTGGGCAGCACTCTCCTGAGGGTCAGTCACTTTCACCCTTTAAATCACTGTTTCACTTCGTTGTTAACCACCATTCAGTTTAGAGCATGTGTGTTACAGATAAGCCAATTGAAATCAAGGTTAAGCGACTCCCTCAAGGTCACACAGCTCAGGGCTAGATCCTGAGGAGAACTCAGACTTTCTTTTCCTATGCTTAGTCTCTCGGATTAGGGGGAAAAAAAAGCATCTTGTTTATTTCAGGTTGAGTGTGATTTTTCAAAGCCCAGCCTTTTCCTTCTCTCCTGCCTGTTCCATATTAATGGCCAAACAAACAATTCCTCAGGATGGAGGAGGGAGTATTTCTTCCTCTGGAAGCTTCAGGCTGCTGTTTAGTGCGTTTCTTCCTACACATGGTGTTGAAAGACACATCCGTGTTGACCTTGGCCATGACAGAAAGGACGCGTTTATCCATCATATGTCTCCGACCTGGGCTTCTCCTTTGACACCCTCACTGAACTTCTTCTAAAGAGTGGCAGAATTCCTCTAAGGGAGGGTAGTTGAAAGTAATTTGGAGAAAAAGCCTGATTGGAAGGCGGCAGGTCTAAGGAGCTCATCTTGAAGCTTGAAATATTTGCAGGAAAGCAATATGCCTTTACTTAGCGTCTTTGTGAGTGCTGCGTGGAGGGTGCTAAGGGAGGTTATGGGAAAGTTCACATCAGTTCCCCACCCTTCAACCTACTCCGTCCTTGTAAACCGAGCCTCCCATTGAGACAGTTCATGGAGAGAAGCAGCAAAGTCAAAGGTGCCAATCTGTAGCCGCACTGGTCCGACCCAGCCCAAGCTGATGGCCTTCACTTCCAAAAGCAGCGAGAAAAGGAGGACGCTTCTTTTGTCAGGCCCTCCTGAGCGCTACCAAGTGGCTTTATGGTCTAGTGATTGCCTTGAAAATGGAGACAACTATGAAAGAAACTCCGCACCCTCGTCAGCCCAAGTTTTAGGAGTTGCATTCAGGAACAGGCATTGTTTGACCTCCTCTCAGTTCACTTATCATCATGAGCTTCCTTTACTGGTTGAACAAAAATCAATAAAATTACATTTCAAAAGTACCTGTCCCACACAGATCCTGTCTGTGGGAAGCCCGGGGTCCTCCTCGGGGTCTGTCCCCTGGTCCTTTGTCTGTGCAGAGATGTGTGTGGGTGTCTTCTGCATGGCAAGTAGGGCCATGATCATTGGTTTTCTCTGTGACAGAGAAACGCCCCTGAGTTCCTCCCAGCAGCACCAAGGGTCCTTCCAAACAGATGAATTACAGGCAGTACACCTCAAACTGATGACTCCAGAACTTGGGGCTGGCAGCGGTGCTGAATTTCTTTTATTAGACTTTATTTCTGTAGTAATTATTCACCATAAAGCCACATGGCTGTCTTGGGAGGGTCTTAGCATAAGAAGGGTATCTGTTTTCTCACATAGCTCCCTGTGATGTTACTTTAGCATCTCTTAAGATATTCCTGTTTCCTGATGTGAATTTCTTACCGGAGTCCCTTGAGCCCCATGACACAATTTCTAAAGAAAGGGAGACTTGAGTGTACCAATTAGATAATGTAACTTTCCAGAGCCTTGCTGGGGGGGATTCAAAATCTTATTCTGGGGCTTGTAGGAATTATATCTCTTGGATTTTTTTTTCACTCATCTAAATTTATGTATCAGCCAGTATAGAGAAAAAGCACAGGTTTCTTGGACCTCTTTTTGTTTTTTTTTTCTTTTTTGTCTTTTTAGAGCTGTGCCTGCGGCATATGGAGGTTTCCAGGCTAGAGGTCAAATCAGAGCTACAGCTACCAGCCTACACCACAGCCACAGCCCATCTCTTAGCTTTTGCTCTGCTGTAACTTCCTCCTGGAATGCCCTCTCCCTTCCCCCACTTTTCTTGGTCATCAGAAAGCCACCCATCATTCAATCTTTCCCTTAAGGCTGCTGGTCTACTTTATGGTCCCCTTTCTACTTCCCAAAGCATTTCTTTGTATTTAATCACATATTATCTCATATTGTTATCTGTTTCAGGTATATAATATTGTTCTTCCAAGTGAGATACAAACTCTTTTAGGATAGGAAGCATTATCAGCAGAAGATATTTGGATTACCTAGTATTGGTAGGAAATATGTTATGTGGAAGAAGATATAAAGAAAAGACACAGACTCAGAAAAACCAAGTTGAGCAGGGCTTGGAGGTCATCTAGGCCAATTTCTTCATTTTATATATGAGATCCACATACAGGAGTCTTTCTTATGCCCAAGTGTATATCTAAACTGAAATCTAGATTAAGCCCCATTTTGGAACTTTCTCCTCTGTCTCACGCATCCCCCTCCAGAAGAGTTTAGCCTCAAAAATTGCATTCTGGAAAGAAATAGATGGCTGGCGAAAGTGGACTGCTCAGGTTCATTTTAGGAGCTGACCAAAAGGGTAAAATTGGCAATGTGTGTAAGAATACAGTTGGCTTTGCCCCTGTTTCCCATCTTCCAACTCTGGCTTTCAAAAATCTCTCCCACCTTTTTTAAGTCTATGGTAGGCACATACAATTATTGGATCGAATTGGACTGAGGTGAATTAAGCCATGGAGACAGCGTTTGCTGTGGAAAGAAGGGCAGTCAGTGGACTTGATTCTCAAGCCATGGTCTAGCTAGTTAAAAAAGTAAGCCAACAATAATACTGGGTAGGGTTTACTGCATGCTGGCATTTCATGTATATTCTCTCATTTATTACTCACAGCATCCCTATGAGGCAGGTGCTCAGATTTTATACATGAGGAGGCCGAGCCCCAGAGAGAGAAATTAAGCAACTTTCAGGAGAGGAAGGGAGCACCAAGCTGGAGAAAGAGGTGCTGTCAGGAGTCTGCAAGTCTTCTGTTATTGGAAGACGCTGTGGGTCTCATAGAGAAAAAGCCACATTTTTCCTCCACTATAGTTTCATTGGAAATTCACATTCATTTAAATCCAAACCGTATCCCAGGGGCCAGAGATCTGGTTTGGCTATACAGTGTTAAAAGGAAAAAAAAAAGAAAGAATTTGTGAATAACATTTAAAATTGGGAGATGGTATATAGAATTATTGATTTTTGGCTTCCCTTGAAAAGCGGAAAGAACTGTGTTTTTGTACTGCCCAAGAGGTAGTTGGAGCTGAGTAATGATGGGTCCTTCTGGCAGGTTCTCCAAGTCCCCACGACCCCCTCTACTTCCTACCACTTCCCCATAGAGCTGAAGGGGTTCAGAACATGCCACTCTGACATACGGATTATTCTGAGCCGAAGGCAATTAAGAAAAAACAGACACAGGATGAGCTCACTGCCTTCTCCCATCTGCCTGAATGCAGAACCAAAGTCCCCCTTGTACAGCTGCCTCCCTCTCCCCCACTTCCCACACTGGGAAGACGACCACAGCCTTATCACCGGAGACTGGATGACATCATCGGAGACTAGATGGCACCATAAAGAGTCTACAAAAGCAGCTTACTAACTAAACCTTATCTTCCATCAGTGTAACTGAGCAGGGCCCTGTGGGGTTCTTGGGCACAAAAGCCTTTCTGTGTCCCCCATTTCTTGTTTTTAGGAAAGAGGCCTCATTCAGCTTCCATTGCCTTCCCTGAGCTCCAAAGGACAGGTTCAGACAGTTGCTGATCAGGGAAGGGAGGAGATGCAAAGACAAGGGAGAAACATTCGAGAAACCATAGTGCAGCCTTGGGGCAACCTGGTTCCCTCTCAAGGGATACGGATAATGACATAGGCATCATATATACATAAGAGTAAAATTGAATTCCTTACGCTGCTTTTAGAAATGAATACTTTAAAATTGAACACCTTAGGAGTTCCCATTGTGGC
This sequence comes from Catagonus wagneri, assembly GCA_004024745.2. Classification (NCBI taxonomy): domain Eukaryota; kingdom Metazoa; phylum Chordata; class Mammalia; order Artiodactyla; family Tayassuidae; genus Catagonus; species Catagonus wagneri. The sequence goes on from PVHT020000175.1 coordinate 9,881,102, forward strand.
ACAGTGGAAACGAATTCGACTAGGAACCCTAAGGTTGAAGGTTCGATCCCTGGCCACGCTCAGTGGGTTAAGGATCCGGCGTTGCTGTGAGCTGAGACGTAGGTTGCAGGCTTGGCTCGGATCTGGTGTTGATGTGGCTGTGGTGTAGGCCAACTTGACCCCTACCCTGGGAACCTCCATATGCCACAGTGTGGCCCTTAAAAGCAAAATAAATAAATAAACAAATACAATAAAAATAATAAAATAAAATAAAATTGAACAGCTTAAAGCCCATCCTTGTGCTTCTCCCTTTTGGACTGCACCCTAAACACAACCACCTGTAAGCTAAAGATTAGGCACCCTGAGCACAATTGCCTACGGGTTAAAGATGATTAGCACATGTTTTTAGGGAACATCCTAGTTCTAATCTCTGATGAATATGCCCTTTTTGCAAGTACTAGTGGTTTTTTTGTTTTGTTTTGTTTTGTTTTTTGTTTTTGTCTTTTAGGGACTCACTTGCAGGATATGGAAGTTTCTAGGCTAGGGGTCAAATTGGAGCTGCAGCTGAAGCCTATGCCACAGCTTGTGGCAACGCTGGATCCTTAACTCCCTGAGGGAGGCCAGGGTCAAACCTGCATCTTCATGGATACTAATTGGGTTCTTAACTCATTGAGCCACAGTGGGAACTCCCCCTTTTCGCAAGTACTGTTATTCTAGGCAATAACCCAGAAGACCACCATCATGACCATGCTAAGATTTCCTGATGCCATCTTTGATGACTAAGAGTCCCCCAAAGACAGAAGAATGCATGTTGGCCCCAATCCTGATTCTTATCTGAAACCCTGTTTTTCTCCTTTTAGATTATAAAAAAACCCTGCAGTTCTTCCCCAAGAGAGGACACAGTCTTAAGGCACTCGCTTGCTGTGTCCTCCTTTCCCTGGGAAAGCACTAAAATCTATCTTTTTCACCTTCACCCAAAACAGTCTCTGAGTTTCTCTTTGGCGCCAGTGGCAACATTCGTTTCCCCTACGTATGTACCTTCCCACGGTTTGGAGCCCCTAAAAGCCTAAATTCTTTTCCTTTCATCTTATCACTTCTCCACAAAATCACTGCTCCTCTTTCAGATGTGATATAAGCCCCAAGTTCGAACCACCTCTTTGAGTTTTTCATCACTGAGTCCTCTCACATGCATGTGTGATTAATATACTTTTGTTTTTCTCTTACTAATCTGTCTTTTGTCAGTCTAATTTGCAAGTCCCCAGCCAAGAACCTAGGAGAGTAGAAGGAAAAAGTTGTCAAGATATCTGTCCTTCTTCCCTCCCTGTTGTCGCCTTGCCTGGTCCCCAAATCATTTCAATTTGAGATTCCTACAGCGTATACCTACATAGTGTTTACCTAGAGTGAGTTCTGCAGTGGTCGCTTCAGCTACTCGGGACTGATTCCACATAAGAAAAAGGAATTTGAGATTCTTGTGACAATCAGTGATCTTTCTAAATTGGAAGGATGAATTATTGTCAAAATAACAAGTCTCATTTTCCAGTGTGGGAAAAATCACTGGAATAATTTCTCTTAGAAAGAAACAATTTCATTATATGGAAAAATCAGCCTCTGTTCAGCAACCCTTGAATGGCAGCTTCAAACATTAGAACCTTGCCAAACCAATTTTCCCCTTTCAGATTTAACACTGCTCCATTTATCTCAGTGGGGACTAAAGACCAGCTAAATTTGAAGTCATAAAGCTCAGCCTTTTTGAATGATTTTGGTCAAAACATCTCTTTTGTAAGCAGGCTGAAGTGCGCTTATTTAATGTTCTTCCTTCTCAAAGAGACTAAAAAGAAATTTCTAAAATTTTCCCCAAACATTTCACCTCTGAGAGGATTATAAAGGTGGAGAATTTCAGTTGGAAAAGGGACGCATATTTCAGAGTGTTATCAGCTCTCAGAAAATAGGAGATTATAATGGAATCAGGGTCCCTCCCCTTTGCCTTTAACTAGAGTGAATGCTTCTGTGATCACTGCAATAATGACGTTTTGCATTTATATAGCACCATTTATTCTTCCGAGGAGCTCAAAAAAGCTTTACGAACATTATCTCATTAAATCCTCTCAACCTCCCTGTGAGGCAGGTAATGACAAGAGAGATTATCCCCGAGGTACAAGGTTCCCTCAGGTGGGGGACATGGGGAGATGAATCTGCCTTAATCCCAGGCCAAGTCCCCGCCAAGGCTGGAAATAAAGCTCTGGTCTGCAGATGCTGAGAGGACCTCGTGGGAGGACCAGTGTTTCCTGGGGGCGGTCAGCAGAGACGTGTCCTTGCGCAGCTTCCAGGGCCTTGGGACGTGGCAGAGGGAAGCCACGTCGGGGTCCTCCCATCTGGAAACCGTTGCCGGGGCCCTGCAGACAGGGGAGGCATTCAAGGAGTGTTCGTGAATGCATGAATGCCACTTCAGTCTCCAGAGGTCCAGCTGCACTTGGTTTTGCTCAAGTTCAAATTGTACCCAAGAGCTGAATTTTCAGAGGCTTTCCTTTCCTTTTGAGACACTGGGACCATTTTCAAATGCCCTAGTGGGATATCTATTCCTGGTGGTGATTTTAGATGGGGGACGAGGCCTGTTTGTTTGGGATAGGGAGGTAAAAAAAAATTTTTTTTCCTAGGGCTGTACTGGGAGTGCGTGAAGGAAGGGGAGTGGTGAACTGGACTGGTCCTATAAGTTAGCGAAGCTCCGTGGACCTCCAACGCAACTGGCCTGGCCCCAGAGAGTGCCAGATGGCAGTGTGGGGAGAAGACGCCTTGACAGGGATAGAATAGGATAGTTACACGAGTAGTTGTAGACCCCAGGAGTGGACCGTAGGTAGACAGGGAATCCTCGGGGGCTTTGGGAGACCACCGTAAGTTCATACTCTCTCAAGAGAGCCATCAGAACATTGTGGATAGAAGCGGGCTTGCTTGACACCATGTAAGTTACAGCTCATGCTTTTCCTTCTGGTTTTACAGTCTTGCCTCGGGTCAATGAAGTGAAAGAAAAAATGAGGCCTGCGTTCAAGTTTGGCAAGAGGAGGATCCTTAGGACCAAGGACTGGAATTGAAGGGAAAGATGACGTTCCAAAACAGATGACCCTCATTATAGGAAACTGGAGATAATTCAACTTATCTATCCACCCTTCTGATTTGCATAAACGCCAGGGCAGTCCTAGTTTGACCTCATAGGGTCAAATACTCTCTTAGCAGATACTAAGGAGGAGCTGATGGCGTAAGCCTGATGTCCAGAGGAAGAGGCAGTCTTTTCCCCCTCCCTGATTTCCTTGGATTATAAAAATGTAGCCCACCTAATCTTGGGGCAGAGCTTCTTTGCCTGCAGGCTTGTAGCCCTCACAAGTGTCCTCTCTTAATTAATCTGTATCTTGCTTATCACTTTGTTTCTCTGAATTCCTTCTGTGCTGGAGACAGAGAACCTGAAACTCAGTAAATCCAGACACCAGGCGAATAATTCTAATTAAAAAAACCCTGCGGGTTCAAGTCCCAATCCAGCTTTTAGCTGGGTTCAAGTCCTGGCACGTGGGTTCAAGTCCCAGTCTGGGTTCCGGCTAGGTTCGAGTCAGAGGTGTTTTCAGTTTCAATTTTAATAAGAATGGAAACTACTGACGCTAGTAACATGATTCCTCTAAGCTCAGAATTCTCCTTTCCATTCTAAGTATCCTCATGAGAGAACAGAGAGAAAAGTTAGTGAAAATCAAACAGGGCACTGGGCCCCGCTAGGATCTTCACATGCAACACGGTCACCTCTTCTGGACTTGACCTTTATCGTCTACAGATAATGTGTACAGGACTACCACACCTGGGCACAAAATGGTACAGAGAGGATGGCAAGAAAAAACAGAAAGCACGATACAACGTGCTTGTTTTGAGTGAACAAGACCCGAGTTCAGAGCAAACCTCAGTCTTCAGACACCATGTGGACAAACATCTCTTAGGAAGGAATAGTCACCATTGCAAGTGCAAGGTGTTTTCTTACCGGTGATTTACCTGAAGACCTGTTTGGTTCAATTCCTTACTACCATTCAATCTAAGTGTTATTTATAGAGCATCTATCAAAACTAAAAGCCAAACAGGTTAAGTGACTTGATCAAGACCACATCATTAGTTACATCATTGGAAAAATAAAAACAAATCAACTCACCGGAATTAATGTTGCTATTTTTCATGGGGCACAAATAAAGGTTGCATTAAGCACTACATGTGTCCATGCTAATGAAGTACAGTTAGGGTTTTTTTAGGAAAAATGCTTTCTATGTTTTCAAAGCCTTGGGCACAGACACAGTATATACACTGGCATCAGGGCATGGGGGCTGATAGAAATGAAATTTTAAAAGATTATGAGGTTCTAAGAGTATAGGATAAAATGAATAAAGATACATATTTTTTTTTTTGTCTTTTTAGGGCTGCACCCTCGGTATATGGAGGTTCCCAGGCTAGGGGTCAAATCGGAACTGTAGCTGCCGGCCTATGCCGCAGCCACAACAATGCCAGATCCGAGCCGTGTCTGTGACCTACACCACCGTTCAGGACAACACCGGATCCTTAACCCACTGAGCAAGGCCAGGGATGGAACCTGCATCCTCACGGATCCTAGTCAGATTCATGTCCACTGAGCCATGACGGGAACTCCAAGGTACATTTTAAAAGAAGTATGGATTCTGCATTTAGTATCTAGGTCAGTCATACAGGACAGAATTTAGGTTTTGTATGATCCTCATGACATTGGATTTCAGCAAAGTGTATCGGTTCACCCTAGGGAAGACACTCAAGCAGCCAAAGCCCGAATATCAAGCAGCCAACCCCTGAAAAAGAACCCATGAATGCAGGAAACCACCACTCAGTGGTGTGTGTGAATCACTGCCACTCTGTAACAGATCCCAAGCTCCCCAGGTCTTCACATTTTCTGGAATGTTCTAATTAAATGTAAGTTCCAGGAGGGCAGACAGGCAGCACAGGAAGTGCTATTGGGCAGAGATGTTCGCTTAGCCCTGATGCTCTCTGCACTTCTAGGTGTCTCCAGCTTTAGAGGAGCTGAAGGACTTCCCTAAGGTCACATACTAGGAAGCCAGGAGGTAGTCCTAGAGTGGTGGCCCAGAGGGAACCCTGCAGGTGAGAGAGGGCCTGGGGGTCATGGAGCAGGACTGGAAAGCAGCTGCCCGCTCCAGCTCATGCACTGCAGCGGGGCTGCTGGAGGTCAGCTGACGGGAAGAGTTTCAATTTGGCCACCTTGAGTCACAGTATCATTGCCTCCCTTCCGGGAACTCAGAGGTTTGCAAAGACAGCCCAGCCTGTCACAGCAATGCCTACATGGCCTGACCTACCGAGGCAAACATGCCCCTATTGCTTTTCCCTTAGGTACTTCGAGGACTCCGTGGAGCTCTGTCCGTGTTGCCATGGTAACAGAAGCAGGCCATTAGAGCATTATGGAGAGATGTGAAGACTTGGGGGCCTGTAATTCACCTGTGAGGCCGAGGTGCAGGCAGGTGGCTTAATAGGGTCTCAGTCTATACTCTGTGCTAGTGTTGTGCGTCATCAGTAATGGGACCTGGCCACCTGCGTGCCGGGGCAGCAAGTGCAGGAAAAAGTGGCCTTATTGGGGGGGCCTGAGGCTGACTCTTTGCAGGGGCCAGGGTAGGACGATGATGGGGAGACTGGAGGGGTCTGTGCAGACAGACCAGGCTTCCTCTAAATTCTCACTGAAGGGTTCTCTGCCACCATGTATGGGTCTCACAACTCCTTTCTGTCTTACTTGAAACCAGAAAATGTTCTTCCTAGACAGCAGAGGGTGGGGGGGGGGCGTTGGATTCTCAGCAAGAGGATGTCACAACTCAGGAAGGAGGCACCCTCTTAGGCTGGAGAGGTTGACCCAGGCTGGGTGACTAGGATGGTTCTTTAGGAGGGTGGGGGGGTGGGCCGGAGGATATAACTGGGCTTCCTTTTGACTACACAACCTGGCCTCCTTTATGTTTTTAGCATTTTACATTAGGATCGGTGCTTTTTGATTAATTTTTTATTTTTTTGCCAATGGAGTACAACAGCAGCTTGATGTGGAATCTCAGTTCCCAGACCAGGGATTGAACCCCAGCCTCAGAAGTGCAAGCACCGAGTACTCATCACTAGACCACCAGCAAACTCCTCACGGTGTTGATAACACAGACTCTGAAGGTGGAATCCCAGCTTGTCCATTTATTAGCTGTGACCTTGACCAAGTAATTTAACTTTTTTTTTTTTTGTCTTTTTGCCTTATCTAGAGCCGCACTCGCGGCATATGGAGGTTCCCAGGCTAGGGGTCTAACAGGAGCTGTAGCCGCCGGTCTTCACCACAGCCACAGCAACGCGAGATCCGAGCTACATCTGCAACCTACACCACAGCTCACAGCAACGCCGGATCCTTAACCCACTGAGCGAGGCCAGGGATCGAACCCACAACCTCATGGTTCCTAGCTGGATTTGCTAACCACTGAGCCACAATGGGAACTCCCAAGTTATTTAACTTTTCTGTGTTCAGAGCAACCCTACATTTGCATAATGGGGACAATAACAGTAACCGCCTTACAGAGGTGCCATGAGGAGTACATGAGTTAATACACGTGGTATTAGAATAATGCCTGGCATAAGTCAGCATTAAATATATGTCAGCTATCTCGAGTAGCATCATTAGTATTATTAGTGTCAATCTGGTCTTATCTAACGAGATGTTATAAAATAATGGGTTGGAAGAAATGATCTTCCACTGTATCTGGGATAATTTACCAAGCACACTATCATGTGTGTGCTTGGCTACCAGTATCTATTTTATTTTATTATTTTATTTTATTTTTTCCTTTTTAAGACGACATGTGTGGCATCTGGAGGTTCCCAGGCCAGGGGTTAAATAGGAGCTGTAGCTGCCGGCCTATCCACAGCCACAGCAATGTGGGATCCAGGCTGCATCTGCCACCTACACCACAGCTCGTGTCAGTGCTGGATCCTTAACCCACTGGGCAAGGCCAGGGATTGAACCCGCATCCTCCTGGATACTAGTCGGGTTTTTAACCCGCTGAATCACAACGGGAATTCAGATTTAAAAGTAGCCTGGCTTAGCGGAAAGCAAGGCTTCTGTTTCTACCCACATGTGAGCGGCACTCCATCGCCGGCCTTACTGGCTTTGATGGCCCTGCAGGTGTAGTACACAGAGGGCTTACACGGAAAGACAGGGTTGCCACGTACAGTTGAGTTGGTTGTGCCCTGCACAAAAATGGCCATCTGACAGGTGAGTAGGAATTGAGTTCAGTCCATGTTCCACTCTCTAAGCCACACTCACTTCGCTGGGGCTAAGTATGCCTGGAGGGAGAAGGACCTTTACTCAGTTTTCACCCAGGCACCCTCTGGGTTATTAGCAGGCTTGTGACCTTTAGGAAGATCATGGGAAATGCTAACCTGAACCAAAAAGAAAAAGAAAAAGGCATTTCATTCATACTCACATACTAGGTTAAAAGCTCAGGCAAAAGAAATCTCGGAGTCTGTGTTTATGGTCTTGAAATAAACAATTTCTCACCTTTCCTCCACCTGACATTTTGTCGCTCTCTTCCTGCTATCTTTTGCGGCATTTGCTTCAATTAATTTTGCTGAGGACACCAGATCACTTTCCCTCGATGAGAAATGACCTGCAGTCTCTACATATTTACCCTTATTTGTGTGTGTACAGAAATTCGCCCACAAATGTTGAAACAGGAAAATCAGGAAATGCCTTTATCGCCTCCCTCTTTGGTTTGTGTTCGCTGATTCTGATGATTCAGCAGCTACACCTCTCAGAGGAGTCTGGGGAGAACCACCCCTCCCTGAATTAGGTCCGCAGCAAAGAGGAGATGCGGCAAGATCACACGGCCAAGCCCTGCTCAGAGGCACACGTGTGGGGAGGCAGTCGAGTCACTGAAAAAGCCAAGGTCCTTGCCTTTGTTTTCTTGAGCTGCTGGGAGTTGACCATGGCCACTATTTACGCAGAAGTGAGCCATTCACTTACATATTTGTTTATATATCCCAGGGGATCTTGGGCTGGTGGCAGGGTATGACTAGCTTTGTTCTAAGCTCTGTGAGAAGATGGCACATGGCAGAAAGAAAAGGTAAAAGCGTCCAAAGTCAAGGGTCCTGGATTCCAGTCTCAATGGGTAATATTAAAAGTTGTGAAATTTCAGTAAACATCCAGATGCTCAAACTTTAGTCTCCTCATCCGAAAATGGGGATGAGACACTATAAGGCGTGTGAAAATTATGAAACGCTACATACAGTCAACAAGCAGATTCCACTCAGTCACCAAGAACGTATTATGCTCCAGGTATTGAGCTAAGCCATACACAGAGGGAAATTATTCCTACTCCTGACTAGCTTCTGATCTGCAAAATGAGGGGTGGCATTATGTTATCCCTGCAGTCCCTTTCAGCTTTAGGGTTCTTTTGAATTCTGTTCCTATCCAAAGCAATAATCGTAGAATTTTAGAGGTAGGACGGATGGAAGGCAAGAAAGAAGAAATATGTGTACCACACACATAAGGACAGTTTAAAAGAAGCCAGGAGGAAATGCAGACTGCATCATGAAGGCTGCGTTGGAGAAAACACCCCCACCCCTCCCCGCTGGCCCTGGCACCCCTCTATACAGAGCAGGGAGATGAGAGGTCCTCTGGGAGACTCAGCGTGCAGAAGGAGAAGGTCCGCCAGCCTTCTCTTGAGTGGCTTGGAAGTTTGTGGATGTGCTGTCAACGAGTAACATAGTATTTGCAATCCAGACTCTTGCCAAAAACACGTATCTTAAAACTACCTGCTGCCCAACATGCACCAAAGGGTCAGAGGGAAAAAAATAAAAAATGTGTGTTTCTATAATTGCGGGGTAGGACATGCAATCCGCTCCTTCCTCTGTGTCACTTGTCCTCAAATCGCATCAGGGCTTGTTAAAACCTAGATTCCCTGGCCCAACCCCAGGGGTTTCTGATTCAGTTTCTGAGGCTGGGTAGAGCTCAAAAATGTGCACATCTAGTAAGTTCCCAGGTGATACTGATGCTGTAGGTTCTGGGCTACACTTTGCGAAATACCGGTCTAAATAAAATCAAGTTTATCAACAGGTCAAGGCTAAAGCAGAGCGACGCATACTTGCAGCACGTAATTTTGATTCTTGACCTATAGGATACCTGATACCGAATTCCCTGCAGACCCTACATGGTTCCTTTTCATTAAAAGAATAATATGAAAAACAGCCTGAAGAAATTACTGGTGTCTTCATTCTTGGGAAGATGATAAGAATGTCAGGTCTTACATCTCCCAGTGTTCATTATGAGGATCCAAGAGAGAAATCTCTGCTGTTCGCAGAAGCAGGAAAATTTGTTTGTTGTTACAGAATGATTCGGAGGCTTTTCCCTTTCAGGTTCCATGACTTCATTTGGCCACAAAAAGCACTGAGATCAACATACAGCCAATTTCTAGTGAATAGTATGTATTTTGGAGCACTGATTTTCCCTGTCACGTATTTTTATTCAACCTCTTTTTCCTTTTTCTTTTTTTTCTCTTGTAAGCTTTCTCAAATCCTTCCCAGGGTGAGGGGGAAATAAATAAATACATAAATAATGAAATAAAGAAGTGGTGAGAATTATGTGCTCAAGCACTGAGGGGACAAGAAATAGCACTGTAATAGAGGCTGGTGTCACTAAATGTGTGTTGTTTGTCTGTTTTAGTGTGGTAGGTAACAAAAATGATTTACGCAAGATCCACCGGCTCTATGCTGGAGACCTGGCTCTAAAGGATAAATCTTCTTGCTCCAGTGACAGAGACCTTTTTTCTGGTCTTTCCTGCTTCCTGTACATAAAGCATCAAGATAACTGGGCCCCTGCCTTGGTGTTTGGTGTCAAGTTATACAGCCTGAGAAATCAATATGGTAAGTTTGCTTCAAGTCCAGTCTCTCCCACTCCCAAAGGAAATGGTAAGGGGTCAGCAAGAATTTACAAAAACGTACAACGACGGCCGAGTCATGAATAAAGAATTTATTCGACCTGGACGAGGGTTAATAATTCCTCTCTCTCAGCAGTCACTGCAGCAATGATGACACTGACACTAGAAAGGGCAAGAAGCTCTAGATTTTTTACCACATCCTGAAAAGGCTGCTTCTAAGAATTCAGACTGAAATGCATGGGGACGAGGAAGAGCGGGTCTGGTGGTCGCGTCATAACCATTGCTCACCTAGCCCACCTCGAGGGGGTTAACTCTGCTTGGCGGTCGGTGTGATCACTCTGAGCTTAGAGCAAGTAGGAAGCTATGGGACCCTTCTAATCAATCCAGCACCTCTTCACCCCATCCAGGAGCCTCTCCCTGGCCTCCCACACCCCCTGAGCCCTGCACTCACCCCACTGTACTGAAGTTATCCATCCCGGTGTCTATATGGTTAGCCTATAGACTCCTTCAGGGGATAGGCAGAGAAGATTCCAGCAGGGTCAGCATAGAGGACCAAGGTCCCTTTTATTTTCAATAAAACAGATTAAAGGAGCCTTCCAAATCTCTTAACCTTGCCATGTGGTTTGGAGGTGATACACCAGGGCTGAGTATGTCTTGCTTCCCAGGGGAGGACCTGGGGATCCCGATCAACCTTGACTATCTTGGTTAGAGAAGCCAAGTAGGAGGGAGGTAAGGGATGGGGGTTTAGGACAGTGCAGCTCTCTCCCCCTTTCCTGCTGCCCTCTTCTAATGAATTCTTCAAACAGCATCCAGAGGAGGAGGTGGGCAGGGGCGGGCCAGCACACTAACAAGCTGCATTATTCATGCCCCATGCCTGCAGCCCGGCCGAGATGGATGGCCCTTCCGCTGGCCAGTGTTGAGGTGTGGTTCTCTAATAATAAGCTTCCCTCAGTACTTCTTGATCTTCACAGGTGCTCTCTCTCCCCTCCCAGCCCCCGACCAGCCCCGCGAAATAACAGTCACATCAAAGACCTGGCATGAGGTTCCCAGGAGTTCTGGGTTGGAGAAATGGGCTGGTCTGGGCACTCCTCTGACAGTTAGCAAGTCACAGGCTGGGAAAGTTCACCCAAGATTCCGGGAGGAAGTCAGGGCAGTAGTAGGAAACAAGCAACAACCAAATACCACGCTTCCAAGCCCGATGCTCTCTGGCTGACCAGAGAGAAGGAGAGGGAGTTAGACCGGCTGAGTCCACCATGCTCCAATTTTTTGAGGCCCTATATTTATGCCATCCTCTTCCCTCCCCTCCATTCAAGTCCCATTTGTCCTTCGAGAACCAGGCTGTTTTGTGCACAACTGATGGATCGGTTCTGTTTCGGTAGGACTTTCAAAGGCAGTTTCTGTGCACCTCCCATATATGTGCCACGCCCCCCCCCAAGTCCCTGGCGCCCTCATTCTGTCACCTCTGCCATGATGCCCACCAAGGAGACGTGACCACCTCTGACCCAAATTTCATCTATGAGTGCCTGGAGGAGGAGCAGCCAGAGATGCACAAAATGTGGGCTTCTTGCCCCCAAGGAGCTTACAGCCTAGAGGGAAGATGGAACATATACAAATGAAATAGCCGGCGAGAAGAGCCTGACAAGGTATAATTAATGGGTTGGCTTGGATTTCACCTCTTTTTCCTTCTCCAGTGTACCAAATGGAGGAAATGCAGGCAAAGGGTGAATGACAAAATGGCGGCCGCACAGGGAAGAAGGGTAATAGCTCATACTCAGGCCCGGCAGCCAGACCTCACATCCTAAAAGATTGTCTGTACATAAGTAGTAAATCCAACCAAAATCATAGAGTTTAGAGTCGGATGGACCTTGCTTTGAATCCCAGCTCTTCCATTTATTAGCTGTCTGGCCTCAAGAATGTTATTTAACCTCTCTGAATTTCAATTTTCTTATCTGCAAAATGACTGTGATAGTATCTAACTCATGGCTGAGAGATTTATATGACTCCAGGAGGTCAAGTGTCTAGAACTGTGCCTTAGTCAATATTGGCCCTTAAAAAAATGCCAGTTCCTTCATTTATTTTCTTAGTCACCCCACAAATATATAAAGAGCATCTGTTATGTACCCGACATAGAGTTAGGCCTGACATACATCAAAGGTGAACAAAAAAGACAGAGTCCTTGTCACCAGGAATATGGCATTGTGGCCAGGGAGATAAATAAGCAAATGGGCAATTTTAAGTCAGTCTGTTAGGGAGTCCCCTGGTGACCTAGCAAGTTAAGGATCTGGCATTTTCATTGCTGGGGCTCAGGTCACTGCTGTGGTGCAGGTTTGATCCCTGGCCCAGGAACTTCTGCATGCCATAGGCATGCTCCCTCCCCCACCCCAAAAAATCAGTCTGCTAAATATAAAGGTGACTACATCCCTATTTCTTTCTTAAAATTTCTTTCCCCATCCCTTTAGTCACTTGCATTATTTTTTTTCTCCTCCCTTCTTTAAAGATCATCTGGTCAATTGATTTTTTTTTCCCCTCTGCTGATAAATCCTGAGCGCTGTAAGGAATTGCTGGTCACTTCATGTGTTCAACCAGCAAGCATGACAGCTTTCTTGTCTTTCGGAGTGTCTTTACTCCCTGCCTGGTTGTTGTCACTATTTTTCAAAAGCAGGCTTAACCCTTTGATTGCTCTCTGCTGTCTGGACCAGCTATCTGTCAGGAGAGTTGACAAGACAGATCTGGTATTGGGGAGGATGAGGCAAAGCTCTGGAACCAAAAAAGGCCTGATACGGAGCTGAGGGAAAGAAGACGCCGAAGCAGATTGTGAGTTCTTGGCTTCATCTGCTCTTTTCGTTCTTAAACAGACAATAATTTATTTGATGTGGGCTGAGATTTATTTCTTGACTTACAGGACTGGAGATTTGGGGGCAATAAAAATTTGTCAGCCTATTCAGACCTGTCATCTTCTGAGTGCCTTCTTCAGGCGCCAAGGTTTCCTTAACTACCCAGATAAGTCTTCCTGATGACTGTTGGGTGCTCTGTCAAGGGAAGAGTCTGTTTTTCCTACTAGGCTGCCAAGCAGGGCTCTGTGGGCCAGCCGGGGTCTGCAAGGATGGATGCTGGGTCAAAAAGAAGGCAGATCGACGGGCTCTGCTGTTTGCACAAGCTTTTCCTTAGACTGCAGCTCACCTTGAAAGTTTTAGAAGCCTTCGTCATTTCTCTTTTCAAGAAATCTTCTGAAGTCTTATTACTCTCTAACAAATGAATCTAATCAGTAAACTTTCTGATAGTACACATTGCTTTGGAAATGTCATGTAGGATGAAGATGGCACTACAGATCAATGGGGAGATGAGAGACTGTTTAGAAGACGGTGCTGGAAAACTGGCAGGTTTCAGGAATTTATTTGACTCAGATATTTGCTGCACTTATCTTTCTGGAGAAAAACACAACTGGACTCCTTTAAATGAACGTCACACAGAGTAGAGCACAAACAGATTAAAGAACTAAATGCAATGATTAGTAGAAGGTTAATAGAAGAAAATGTAGGAGTATCACTTTGAGACCTTGGGGTAGGGAGAGACTTCTTAAACGAAACCTCAAAAGTATAAAAGTGTAAGGTAAAAAAAAAATGTAGAATTGATAGAAAATTAAGGACTTACAGACAATGTGGATAACATTGACAGATGATATTGGAAGGAAATATTTATAATGTCTAAAATTGGGAAGGAACTGATATAAAATGTATAAGTGGCTCCTGTAAATCAACAACAGCAAGGAAGATAAACTAACAGAAAAATGGGCAAAGGATAAGAATAAGAAACAAAAAGATTAAACCCCAACACATAACACGCTAAAGAGCTGCTCAAAAGCATTAGTAATCAGACATGAATAAAATGAAATAACGATATAAGTTTAAACTGTGGGAGTGATAAGTTAGAAATTTGGTTGCTACCAAGTTTTGGAAGGGAGGTGGACAACTCTGATGCTCTTGAGTGGGAGTAGAGTTTGGTGTGGCCAAGGGCAACCTGCCAATCCTCAGTCACCTAGAATACACAAAATCTGGGATCCTGCAAATCTGCCCCTGGGCACAGACTCCAAAGAACCCTCCCAAAGAGGCAGGCTCCGGGTTCCTCCCCAGAGCACCATTTGCTAGGCAGCATGGTGGGGGTTCTCTAAGTTTCCATCATGGGGAATGGATGCGCCAAATACCACACGGAGCACGTTCCATCAGGAAGAAGCTATAGACTGGATGTACAAATAGTAATAGTAACACAGGTGGAGCTTTCAAACTTCGTGTGAAGCGGAGAAAGTAAAAACTTGAATCACACCTGCAGCCCTATTTGACCTCCATAAACAGAAAACCCTAATAAGTAATAAGCATAATTTGTAACGACATACCCATAATCCAACATATTAGATTCATTGCCTATGCTGGTAAGAGAATGGGAGTAGAGAATGAGGATAAAAGACAAGAAATCAATAAAATGAATGGAAAAAAAATGTCTTCCTGGGGATACAGTCCATGTTTCCTCTCCTTTTCAGTGGTTTCTGAGGTTGAAGTGATTTGATGGGTAGACCTTTCAACAGTCTTTGATTGAAGAGATTTGAGGGTTTTATAAAACAGTAGCTGGACGTAGCTGTAGTATCATCTCAGGAGTTACCCTCAGGGAGTCCTTTGAAGCTGCCCCCACATTCTTGGATTTGGTTTTTAAATGGTAGGCATAGAGATGGCCTCTGTCATTCAACAAGTGAGGTTGAGTCCTGGGGGCCCGCCCAAGTTAACTGAGATGCATGAGAGACAGAGGTAAATGGCAGAAGGCCAGCTGATTGAGTTACAATGAGAGATAACTGCCATATAACCAAAGCATTAAATGCTGCGTGATGAGTGCATGCTCTCCCTGTAGTCAAACTACATGAGAAGCCAAATCCTAATCAGAAGGTTTCTTTGATGGGGACAAAGACAAAGCAAGAAAAGTCACTCAACTGAGAGAGTTTGAGGCGTTGTCCCACGACAGGGATAGTCTTGCTGACGAGAACACGTGGAAGTGTCCATGTATTAACACTTAACTAGACACAGTCAAGTGAAAGAAAGTTAGGCTGAAGATGAAGACCTAAACAATTTTGAACATAAGCAGAAGTTTGGGTCCAGACCAATACATAACCAAGGTGTTTTTCTAGGAAAAACGTAGCTCTGAAAACAGAGCTACCCTGGTCTCTGCAGACTGGGATGAAAGTCAAGAAGGGTTCTCACATAACGGTAATGTTGATTTTTACCTGAGTCCTGTCGCTCCTGAAAACCAGTGAAGAAATGCCTGCATCCTTTCCTGTTTGAAGAAAGGATCATCTTCTCCAGGTGACTGAGATGGGACTCATGGGTGTCCCCCTCACCTGTTTACCTGTGACAAGCTACACACAGACCCTCTAGATTCCCATTTTTGCCTCACAAGTGCTTAACTGTACTGCTTGTCCCCACTAATCAACTAGAGCAAAATGCTCCCTAAGCAAGTTTGGGTTAAGCTTCTCTGCTTTCCCCAGAGGTCAAACTTCAGTCCACACAACTCCGTAACAACCCCTCCTGAGGATAAGTGGGCCTCGGGGTCACTCTGCTGCTCAACTGTCCTGTCGGGTCACCAACTTTCATCTCCTCCCCATACGTGGTTCTTTCAAATCTTGTTTACTCTTGTTCTCTAAAGAACCTCTGCCCCCTTTCTTTAAGGGTCGCACCTGCGGCATATGGAAGTTCCCAGGCTAGGGATTGAATCAGAGCTGCAGCTGCCAGCTATGCCACAGCCACAGCAACGTGGAATCCGAGCTGCACCTGTGACCTATGCTGCTGCCTGCAGCAACGCCAGATCCTTAACTCACTGAGTGCGGCCAGGGATTGAACCTGCAACCACATGGACACTAGTTGGGTTCTTAACCTGTTAAGCCACAGTGGGAACTCCAAGAAAAACCCTTCTTGCCTACTCATGGGATGCTTGCAGGTCTATGATCACTGCGCTCTCCCCACTGCAATAGTCCTTTTCCCCACCCTTTCTAATGAAGTCTCTCCTTACTAAGCTGGGACTTTCAAACTTTGACACACTTCATAGACCAACCCCTCCAGCTTCTCTGAGTGCCCTGGAGGAGATGTCATGACCAAAACTTTAAGGATGGCAAGAAGAGAGAGGAGGAAGGAGAAAGTATCAGATTCCTGACCTTACACTATGCGACAGACATCTACGGGTTTTTCCCTTGTTGTGGGCAGTATTATTTCCCATGACGGCTTTGTCACCAAGCCTGCTTAATGTTCCCATGTACCCTGGAAACCCAGCCGTCCAGTTACCCTTGCCCAGCTTCTACATTAAAGGTCACCCTTTGAGAGGGTTTGGAGCAAAGGGAACCCTCCTACACTGTTGGTGGGAATGTAAATTGGTGCAGCCACTATGGAGAACAGTATGGAGGTTCCTCACAAAACTAAAAATAGGAGTTCCCTTCGTGGCTTAGTCGGGTTAATGAATCCGACTAAGAACCATGAGGTTGTGGGTTCTATCCCTGGCCTTGCTCAGTGGGTTAAGGATCCAGCGTTGCCGTGAGCTGTGGTGTAGGTTGCAGACGTGGCTCGGATCCCGCGTTGCTGTGGCTGTGGTGTAGGCCGGCAGCTACAGCTCCTGTTAGACCCCTAGCCTGGGAACCTCCATATGCCGCGGGTGCGGCTCCACATAAAGGCAAAAAGACAAAAAAAAAAAAAAACTAAAAATAAAGCAGCTATATGATCCAGCAATCCCTCTTTGGGGTATAAATCTAGAAAAGATGAAATCTCTCATTCAAAAAGATCCATGCACTTCAATGTTCATAGCAGCACTATTTACAATAGCCAAGACATGGAAACAACCTAAAACCCACTAGCAGATGACTGGCTTAAGAAAATGTGGTATAGATACATACAACGGAATATTATTCAGCCATAAAAAGAATGAAATATTGCCATTTGCAGCAACGTGAATGGACCTAGAGAATATCACACTAAGTGAAGTAAGACATAAAGATCATATGACCTCACTTATATGTAGATTCTTAAAAACATTACAAGTGATTTTATTTACAAAACTCACAGACATAGAAAACATACTTACAGTTACCAAAGGGGAAAGGAGAGTGGGCAGGGATAAACTAGGGGTATGAGATTTAACAGATGTATATACTGCTTTACGTATAGTAGATAAACAACAAGGATTTACTTTATTGCACAGGGAGCTATATTCAATATTTTATAATACCCAATAATGGAAAAGAATCCTACACACACACACACACACACGTATATACATACACACACACACACACACACACACACACACACACATATGTATGTATGTATGTATGTATACCTGGATCATCTTATGGGAACCTGAAAATAACACAATATTGTAAAGCAACTATAATTCAGTTTATAAAAAAAAGTCACGCTTTGATATTTCTGTTGAAAATCATCTCCTTCCTTTTCCTTTGCTTGGTTAGTCAGTGATATATATATACCATATATATATATACACACACACACACATATATATATTTATTTTTTAACTTAAGATATATATTTAACTTATATATACCATTTCATATATATGTGTGTGTGTGTGTGTATATATATATATTTTTTTTCTTTTTTAACTTAAGAAGTTGCAGAGTAACTTAACCAGGTCTTCCACTTGAGAAGAAAGAGCCTTGTGATCCTCTGCAGAGTGGCTTTTATTTTGTCACAGCACTGTAGACTGATGTCCACCCTGGCCGCTTCTCTAAGGTGTATTTTTTTGTTCTTCAATCCTGGTCTCCATTCCCCTCCCATCTTTCTCCCCATCCTGACCCATTAACAAATGAATTAATTGCTTTCCTGACTACAGAAGCCTGTGTGGACCACTGCCCGTATCTCGGGACCGTTCCGGGCCCTGGATACACAGGCACACCACTGGGAAGATCGCAGAGAGCAGGGGAGACGGACATGGAAAGAAATACAGCACAACACGACTCAACCTGTGATAGAGACAGGAAAACAATAATGAAGAGCTGTGTGTTGAGCTTAAATCAGTGGGGCAGGCTATGTGTGTGTGTGGGGGTGACAAAGAACAGACAAGTACCAGTTGAAAATGTTTCATGTTTTATATCTAATATCCAGCCTTCCTTGGGGCCCTTTGGATGATTCATTGCTTAGAGGTCACAGACTGGATAATGCAGTTCTTTATCTGTTAGGCATCAGCTACAGAGTCCTTGCTAGGAAGGAACTTGTAAACCCATCCAGTCTTGACTGGAGAAGCAGCCTACAGTGGGTTTTGTGAGGCAAGTAGGAGAAGCGCTTGCCTGGATGCCCTTAGCATTCACCCTTGACCTTCCAATGTACCCTCACTGTCCTCCGACTTGGTTTCAGAGACATGGTGGGTGGAGCTCACCTTTGGGCCTCATTTTCTAGTACTCAGCCTTGGACTGAAAGGTGTTCCCGCTAAGGCAGCCCTCAAGGCTTTAAATAACCCATGTGGTTTTGCCCAGAGATCTATCTTCCTTTCATGTCCCGGCTTTGCACATCTGGTGATATTATAAGAACTCCGCTGAAGTGCGGGGGAAATTTGGGTCGTGGGCAATGGCCTCTTTCATCCTGCCTCTGCTCTGTTATTCAAAGGCTGGGCCCACAGGCAATGCTAAACATGAAGATTTCCCACCCCTCTGAACCCTCCACTGCCAGCACTGATAGATTTTTTTTTTCAATTAGAAAACAAACAAAAAAAACCATTTTCAACATATAAAATAATGCAACTGTTTCATAAATGAATTAAGGACCTTCTAACCTTGACAGATGTACCTTTAATCTTTCTGTGATGCCTTTAAAGTCCCAACCCACTTATGAGGTGAGAGAAAGGCTGAGTAAGAGAGGAGAATTAGGTAGTGCGGGAATGATAGAAATTCCTCCTAGTTCTCTGAAGAGATAGTGTTTTCCTTTAAAATGTTCTTTCCGTCAATGAGCCTCATTCTAATCATAGACTCAACATATATACAGAGTCTGGGTGTGTGCCCAGCACTGTGCTCTGTGCTGGGCCTTGAAGATGACCTAAGACGGGGAGAGCCAAGAGGGACTGAGACTTCACGGGTCCAGCACAGCGCCTGGCACTTTGGAGATCTACAATATAGTTGATAAATAAACGGGTTAGTCAGTAATTTGTGACTGGAGGTATGCAGTTCTGATACCTAGACTACATTTATGAAAGCTGGAACCTAGTGAAAAGATTTCCAGGAGAGACTTTGTAGGAAGCAACTCTTCTCTGGGCATCGTTTAAGCTAGAATGCCTTTTCTAGAATTGTGCCCCAGTGATGAAAGACCACCACACAAAGGCAGGACCCCTTCGATTTCCTGTGAACCCCTCTAGACCTCTGAGTCTTTGTAGGTAGGTCCTATTTTGTTGCCCAGAGTCTAAGTCCTTGTCTTCCTGGTTCTAGTTGGTAAAAGTCAATTGCCAAATTGGAGGGAACTTTGTGAGCCAGTTGATATCACACTGGTAGCTTGAAATTGGCGTGGTGGGAACGTTTACACCAAAGGAATAGGCAAATCCTTCAAATCAGCACACATATCCCCTCCTACTCAACCCTGACCCAGAGCCTGTCTATAGGAATACTCTACCTGGTTCTTTCAGAGCTCAGTCCTACAGCTGATCTCATTGTCAACATTGGTTCCCCCTGGTAGCCTGTCTGCTCCTCTGTCTTCTGAGGCTAGAGGTCCTATTCCTCCACCCACTTGATTACCTTGTTGCCATGAGCTTGTTGTTACTAAGATCCTATTACCACCTCTTGGCCAGGTGGCCATTTGACCTCACTTAAGAATTTGGAGTCAGGCTGGTGCTTTCACCTTGTCAAGCTACTTCCCTCTTCCTTCTTGGAGAAAACACCGTCAGCAAAGCCAGGGGAGGCTGAGTCACAATCAGCCCTTCCATGTAGTCAGTTTATACCCCATCCTTATTATACACCTACCCGAAAGGTGAACATGACTATCTCTGCCCAAGAAGCATCACAGCAAGGATCCCCATCACCTCCATAGGGGACATGCTTTGCTGTTGGGAGAAAACAGGTGCCGTGGAGAAACATGAACTTAGTCAGATTCTAGCCCTGTAATTTACTAGCTGTGCCATCTTGGAAGTTACTTAAACTTTCTAGGCCTCAGTTTCCTCATCTGTAAACTGGGGGCAATTAGTATTTGTCGTGCATGAGTACTGTTACTAGAGATGAGATACACAGCAGGCACTCAATAATGTTAGCCACATCTTGCATATGTGTTCATTTTTTAATGTGTCTCACCAAAGAACGGAGTATGCCATATTACAGTCCTATTGTGAAGTTGGAATATGGTGTGGAGTGGAGAGGAATATGGGGAAACCAACATGAGGTCTAGTGATGGTGGGTGTGTGGGCTGGGGAGAGTGGCAAGGCCGAGCTGATGCTGAAATTAGGGTGTGAGTGAGCCAGGCACCTCAGCCAGAGGAAGCAGATGTTTTCTCCCTTCTTCTCCCAGGAGTGTTCCCTCACCATCTTCTCCAGAGAGGTTTTGATGTCTTACCAACTCCATTTTTTTTTTTTCCTTTTTAGGGCCGCAACCACAGCATATGGACGTTCCCAGGCTAGGGGTCCAATCGGAGCCTCAGATGCCGGCCTCCACCACAGCCACAGCAACGCAGGATCTGAGACGCATCTATGACCTACACCACAGCTCATGGCAACGCCGGCTCATTAACCCTCTGAGTGAGACCAGGGATTGCACCTGCAACCTCATGGTTCCTAGTCGGATTCGTTTCTACTGCACCACGATGGGAACTCCATCTTACTACCTCTTAGGAACCTTTTTTCTTTCTGACTTTCTTGATCATTTCTCCTATCCGTTCCAGGAATTTCTCATCATCACCTCAGACCAGTTTAAAAAATCAGAACAAGTAAAGACATCCTCCTAAGAGTCTCTGTCCCCCAGACCCCTGAATCGCAACCCTTTCCAACACACACTGTTGGCACTCGCTTCCGGCCAGGACCTGAGACAGCTCCCTCTGTAACTGCTCCTCCTCCAGGCCTCCCCCTGCGGCCTCTCTAAAGGCTCCTCCTTGGTATTTTCTGCCTCCTGGAAAGGGCGCCTTGTCACGGAGGCTTGTCAGGATAAATCTGCTCTCATCTTGACTGCGTGAGCACACACACAGATACTCTGTGCCCAGGATCTCTTGCACAGCTGCAGGTTACATGTGTGGTGTAAAAGGGACAATAGAGCAATGAGCAAAAATACGGAGGAGAAGAGGGCCACCAGCCTCCCTTCCTCTAGCAGGCAGCCTGGAGGGTGACTGCTTCAAGGCCATCTGGACTCATTCAGGGCCCCGCCACCTAGCCAGTGAAAACAACCTCCTTCCTGACATTGAAGGGGAGCAAGGATGGGAAATGGCTTAATGACATTCATAGAGATAAGGAGAGGCCCCTAAGGGCCAAGTGAGCTGCTAACCAAATTGTGAACCTTTCATCTGTGGCTGAGGCGGGTGTAACCCAGAGACTAAATGGACTGCAACCAAATTCTATTTTCTTCTGGTTTACATCTCCCAGCTGAAGAGGGTGGGGATTCTGGCAGCTTCTTTCCTTCTGTGGGTTTGCTCTGCAAGCACCGAGCCTGGACATTAGGTCTGGGCAGGGGATGTGACAGTAATGAAGGGATACTGAGCGCCGAGCCTGGACATTAGGTCTGGGCAGGGGATGTGACAGTAATTTCCCCTTACTCAGGAGATATGATTTGAAACCTTGAGCCCAGGACAGGAGGGGTTGGACAGAGTCTGCAGGCCTGGAGATGCCCCAGTGATGTGTAGGTCGCCAAGGCCCATCCACTAATGCTGCAGGGACCCCACGCATGAAGGGGGCAAGTTCTGAGGTCCACACCCAGGCCCATACTGCTGGTATAAAATCAGAGGTTTTGCAGGACAACAGGATAAACCCGTTTGACTGAGTCACTTTGGGCAGCCTCCGGTCATGCCAGGGCCAGCATCTTCCTGCACTAGGAGTTGACAGTGAAGCTGGTGCACCCAAGATAAAGAGTTGGGCTTCCCCATAATGACATGTTTGGTGGGACTGAATAGAGATGAGAAACAAATCTGAAACTTTAAACCCTCTTATTTACAGTCTGTAGCATGAACACAGCATGTACCCTTCAATTAGGCTTCGAAAATATCCCACATTCATGTATATTTAGATTTTCTTCTACATAGTAGTTAGGAATCTCACCGGAGTCTTTTCTAAAAGGATATGTAATGACTTTCCACGCTTAACTGCTAGGAGTGTCAAAAGTAATGTTGTAATATGAGCTTATATTAAATTTGCTCACCTAATGTACGTATTATAGGTTGTAGATTAAAGTTATTTGAAAAAATGACTTGAAGGATGAATATGGCTCTGCTCTGCTCTACCCCAGGGTCCCTGACTCTTCCTACGTGGAACCAGGAGCCTGCCAGGAGGCGGGCCAAGGCCAAGCTGGCATCCTCTTCCATCGCCTCTCCCCACGCCATCCTGAAAGGCATTTGTGGACTCTAAGGGTTCTGCTCAGAAGTGTTCTGTGAATGCTGCAGTCTTATTAGGTCACTTTGCCCTTCACTATGGCCATACCCTGGAGTTCACTACCAAAGCACTCCTTCTCCTGGCCTGCCTGTGCGGCCCCCACTTGGCACGGCTGCATTGCCCCAGAGCTACTGTAGCATTCCAGGAACAGACCGATGTCTCCTGGAGAAAATGGCACTGTTCTTTATTCCTCTCCAGGTGCCCACAACGGATGCCGGCAGGTGGTGCTAGGGGTGAGGAGGGGTCCACGCGTGTGAAAGGGGTCACAGTTCTGAATCAGAACTTTGAGGGTTTGGGGTTCTGGGGGAGCTGGCTTCTCCCTGCTCTAGGGTGGGGGCGGAAGAGACACGATGCTTTCTCCCGAAAATCATATAGATCTGTGCTAAGTCTGAGATCAAGAGACTGTGCACGGAGTCAAAGAAAAGAGTGGTCCTTGGTGGCCCCAGCTGGGTTCCAGCTGCTCTGTCTCCATTCATTCTGCATTCCGGGCAGGTAAGGGCATTCCAGGAGGCAGTTTTCATTAACCTGGTCTGAGGAGTGTGGGAAATAAGACAGGGTTGAGAACTGGAAAAGGGGGAAGTTGGTCCGTGTTTACCCATCAACTCCCTATGTGACTGAAGGGAAAACACTTGGTCTCGGTGTTCTAGCCTGAAATAAGAGTTTGAAAAAGCTGACTTCCGGATTTGCCATCATGGCGCAGGGGAAACGAATCCGACTAGGAACCATGAGGTTGTGGGTTCGATCCCTGGCCTCACTCAGAGGGTTAAGGATCCGGCGTTGTCATGAGCTGTGGTGTAGGTCGCAGACGCGGCTCGGATCTGATGTTGCTGTGGCTGTGCTGTAGGCTGGCAGCTGCAGCTCCGATTGGACCCCTGGCCTGGGAACGTCAATGCGCCGCAAGTGCAGTCCTAAAAAGCAAAAAAAAAAAAAAAAAGGATGTCTCCCAGCTTCAACCAACTATAACTCTGGAATTTTCTTCAGCACTGATCGTGAACAAAAGTGTGAAGTAGGCAATGTCTACTCTTCCCACTTCTCCAAAAATAATCTTCCTCTATCACTTCCTCCTCCATTTTTTATGGCCATCCTTCTTTCCTTCCTCCTCTCCTTCTCCCACCACAGTAGCTGAGCCCCTTCTGTGGTCAGATTCTGAGGATGGAGCAGTCCCTCTGGGAGGCCCTGGCCAGGAGCACCACTCTGTCTTACCCGCTGAGAGTTTCCTGATATAGGAACACCTTTGCCAGTTGTCAGACAAGCCCATCTTCTCTTCAGACCCTTACTGGTATCCTCTCTCCATGGAGACTTACCCTGTTAGCTGCAGGGTCCCTGACACTGGGTCAAGTGTGAGTGCCTGGGGTGGGGGGGGGCTGCCTGTGTTAGTGTTCCCAGACAGTCCTACTACCTGTACCAGGAGGAGTGGCCTCCATGGGTGCTGGCTCCCTCCGGAGACCAGGCAATCTTTTTGCCCTCCCTCCTGTCACGGTCCACAGCTGGCTCCTTGACTCAAGATGGACTAGGTCGTCTACTCATAGTGTGGTCTGAAGACCAGCAGCATCAGCACCACCTAGGAGCTTGTAGGAATGCCGAACCTCAGCACTACCCAGACCCACTGCACGGAACCTCAAATTCCCCGGGAGGTTGTTATGCACATCGGAGTCTGAGAAGCACCGGATGAAGGCTTCAAAATAATAGTTTCATATCCTTATGCCATCAAAGAATGTTCCTCGCCCTGGAAATCACAGTAATCATTAACAACTACACAATTTTTTTTCCTTTTTTCTTTTTTTAGGGTCACACCTGCGAGTATATGGAAGTTCTCAGGTTAGGGGTCAAATTGGAAATGCAGCCTATGCCACAGCCACAACCGTATCAGATCTGAGCCACATCTGCAAAGTACACCACAGATTGTGACAACCCCGGATTCTTAACCTACCTAGTGAGGTCAGGGATCAAACCTACATCCTCGTGGATATTATGTCAGGATTTTAACCCCCTGAGCCATAGCGGGAACTCCCAACTTTTTTTTTTTAATTCCACAGAGCTTTTTCACAAATACAATCTTTTTCTATCTTTACCTTTGCAAGGCAGTTTTTGTTTATTTTACCCATCTTAGATCTGGAAATTGATACCCAGAAAAATTTAGTGTTTGGCAAAGATCACACAGCCCATGTATAAGAGTTAGAATCTGAATTCAAGACTCTGGGCACCAAACCTGGACTTCCTGGATTATCATTCAAGCTCCGCTAACATTCCTATGATAATTATTGGGGCGGGCTCCCTGCCATCACCCAATTTATATGTTTGCATTCCTTCTCTTAAGCTGCAGTAGGCTTTATGGAAATAGATCTCGGACCCTGTTTGTGAATGTTTATTGCCCACTAATCAGAAGCGAGCTGCAATTAGACTGGAGTTAGAAAGTAATGGCATAGTAGTTACCACGTAATTAAGGAGTAATGACAGGCGATTATATCTCTGGCCTGGAGATTGAGACTGATATCACAGGAGCCCACCTCCTCCCCTTCAGAGAAGCCACGAATGCAAATGTGGTATCCAGGCAGACACTACAAATCAACCAGGCAGGGCTGGTTATTTTCCCTCTTGCCTCCTGGTTTTTACAGTGGTTTCTGGGAGGCAACCGGATGCTACTGGCAGCCGCTTAGCTGCTTTTGTTCCATGTCATTAAACCACAGCCTGTGTCATGAGGAGCCGCTGTCCCAGCTGTCCAGGAAGAAGCCGCTTGTTAGCTCCAGCCCACCCGACAGTGACGCCCTTCTGGGGCCTCGGGGGCTCTGCCTCTGGAGAACTCTCGCAAAAAGCCATGGAGTCATTGCTTCCAACAGGAAGTGGGACCCTCCGACCTGGCTGTTTTGAATGCACCTGTTTTGTAATCTACTGAGGAGCCTAAATCTGCCTGTCCCCTCCAAGGACATATTGCCTGGGGGGACCGCTGACCTGCGTATACAAAGACTGTTGGAGGCTCCACTTCAGGTAATGCCATTCATCAAACGGCACCCTCACCTTCTGTCCAGGAGTGCCTGGCACACAGGTTGTGATGCATTTGAGAGGACTGAAGATTCGGCTGGGCACTAACGTGCCTATCTGGTTTTCCGTCTGGCGTTTCATTCGTGTGCGGTTATGCTAGAAGGGCAACTTCTGCAATTGGAGAGGAAGTGGCCTCCGTGAGACGAGACCCTGCTGCCCTGGGATGCTGGGAGGGGCTCTTAGTGACCAAGGACCCATTCCCTTCGGTCCCCTCCCCCTGCTGCTACTCCATGTCCCTCCTGGGCCTTCTTGGGCTGTCCAGCTTCCTAATGGAAGACAGCTATGCTATCAACCATGAAAGAATCCCCACTATCAGCCACTGCTATTGAGCCCATGATCTGTTGCTGCCTAAAGGGCCAAAGGGAACATCTAGCATTTATAAAAAACTTTACCAGCTTGCAGCACAAGCTGCAAGGGCTCCAGCAGGGTTTCAGCCTGGGAATGGCCTCCCAGGACTTTGCCTAGAGCAACGAGTACTTCATAGAGTTGTTGTTACTACAGCAGCATTTTAATTTCAAGAGACCAGAAAGGTTATAGAGATAACGCACCTGATGTATGGGATAGAACAAAGCTGACTGGGTTCATCAGTCTATTGTGTGCTGGCTGGACTGGGGAGAAAATAAGTATCCCCTGCAGCTTTGGACCTAAAAAGGAGTGAACCAATACTAGGCATGGAAGCAAAGACTAGAACTTGACAAGCCTTGGGAAATTATCCAATCCCAGCCCACCATCCTCCAGACAATGAAACAGAGCCCCAGAGATGTTGGGAGACTTGCCCTCAAGACCCAATACTTCCTGGGGTTGAACCAGGAAGAGTACCTAGGTTTGTGATGCTCAGAGAACTGAGAGCAATCAAAGATATAACACTTTCTTCTTCTTCTTGAGAGAAAATGTCATTTTAAAAAGCCAGTCACCAGTGAAACAGTGCAAACACAATGGGTGTGTGTCTTGGGATGGAAACAATGGTGACTTTGGAACAAGAAAACGTTCACTTCAAAACATTTCTATCCTTCTAGCCCAGTCTTTTGCATAAATCATTGAACTGAAACTTACCCATCTATAAAATGGGAATCATAAAACCTACCTCACCAATTCAATAGCAAGGGGAATTAAACGGAAAGTAAAGTGCTACGTAATTCTTACAAGAGACAATTTCACATAGATGGAGTCATCCTTGCTAGCAAGTCTACCTTTGACTATCTGGGCAGGGACATAGCGATTTCAAGGCCCAGACTTGGCATAGAGCCCTTCCCCAGACTTGCACGTGAGTCGGAAGCAATGTATACAAAGAGCTTAGGAATCTCAGAGCAATGAGTGTGGACCTGCAACTCAAAGGATTGCTTTCAGCTTCATCACCAGCCCCACATTTACAGAGCTTCTCCTGGTTGGGAGCTGGGCTCTGAAAACTGATAGAAATGGAATTGGCAGAGAGCACCGGGCGGAGGATATAAAATACCCAGACTGGAGTAATGACGGGGAAAATCTGACCCACTAACTTCACCCCATCTCACCCTAATCCTCCAACCTGGCTTTCATCAGAGCAATCACAATGAGTCTGATTTCTGGAGCTTTTCCTTACCCCGCCTCGCCTCCAGCAGTGCTGCTAATGAGCAGAAACTGAGCCCAAAGTCTGCAACAGGAGGAGAGGGGAGGGAAGCAGAGGGGCTGAACGAGCCAGACCTGCAGGATCAAGCAGAGCAAGGGCGAGTAGGTGGTTCAAACACTAAAGCCCCGGGATGGGCTCAGGAAACTTGGCCTCACCAGTCATGCAATGCACAAGACTGGCCCCTGGTGTCCAGCGCTCCCACAGCCAAGGCAGGGAGCCCCTCGCTGGGGTCGGCAGTGTGTGTGATGCGCTTTCCTGGAAGCTCAACCTCAGATGAATGTGATTTAAAAAAAAAAATCCCATCCAAACTCCGACTTGCTTTGTAAGTTGAGTTGCTATTTTTTGGTCTCCTTTCAGGTGGTTTGGCCCCTAATCCACAGGCACGATTCATTTTTTCAAATGCTGAGAGCAGTCTGAATGTCTCAGTTAATGTGTCCTGTTGATTCTAAATATGAAATATTGCCACCACCCAGCCCTCTTTGCTCTGCCCTTGCTCTGCTTGATTCAGGTCCTCACTGCCATTGTCCTTGACCGTCAACTGTCAGAGGGCAGAAAAGTCTTCTTTCTGGCCGAGCACTCTATTCCGGCACATTGCAGCGACTCTATATATTGTTGACCAAATGATGAACACGGTGCATTTTAACAGGCTCCTCACTCGAGTCTCTGTCTACATTGACGTCTGTCTTGGCTTCAGCCTGAATCCTGCTGCCAAATGAATCTTCCTGATTAAAATCTTATAATGTCTCCTCACTGCCTCCTGAATTAAGTCCAACCCCCTAGCTTGAATTCCCTGCTGGCCATGATCTGACCCCATCTGACTTTCCTCATTTCCCTTCATGCATCTGACAGCCCCCCACCAAACTTAGCTGCTACTGCTTTCACACTCACCCTTGAGGGGTCCACCTCTCTGCATTTAGGGGTGATTTCTCCTCCTGGCCATCACCCCAACACCCGGATGCATACATCTAAATGACACTCATTTTCTGTGCCTTCAACTTCCTAATCTGATAAATTTGTTTATAATAGTCATAGGGCTGTGATACAAAGCACTGGCCCAATATTTTATACATGGCAAGCGCTTGATAAGACCCTGTTACTCGTACCTACTCTTCAATGTCCAGCTCAAATTTGACCTCATTCAGAATTTCCCTTCTCCTCCCTTCTTGCTCCCCCCACTTATTTCTTTTTCTTTTCTTTTTCCTTTTTTTTTTTTTTTTGTCTTTTGGTCCTTTTATGGCTGCACCCGAGGCATATGGAGTTTCCCAGGCTAGGGATCCAATAGGAGCTATAGCCTCCGGCATACGCCAGAGCCAGAGCAACACCAGATCCGAGCCACGTCTACACAACAGCTCACGGCAATGCCGGATCCTTAACCCACTGAGCGAGGCCAGAGATCAAACCAGTAACCTCATGGTTCCTAGTCGAATTTGTTTCTTCTGTGCCACAATGGGAACTCCTCCTCCCCTGCCCCGCTTATTTCCAATCCACCTTATCCCTTCCCTAAGCATTTAGAAACTCTCAGCATGATCTGAGTTATGATTGCCCTGTCTTTCCTCCTAGATCATAAGCACCTTGGAGACACAGATTTGTGTCGCTCAGAGGTTAAGCGACATGGTACGGTCTGGGTTGGGTTCACCCTGGTTCACATCGCAGTCCCACAGCTGCCCGGCTGAAACACAGTGGGCAAGTGACTTAGCCCCTTTAGTTTTGGATTCCTTCTCTGTGAAATAGGGATAATAACGCTATTCAGTCCCTGAGGTTGTTAAGAGCTTGAGTGAGATAATCCACCTAAAGCACTAAGCACAGTGCCTTGTACATAATATGTGTTGGGTAAATGTTAAGAATATTGTTACTATACATTTCTATAGCTTACATACCTAGTGGAGAACTTTGAACACTGAACAAATATTTGGAGACTAAATGAGTCTTGGAGAGTCTGAATCTGGAAGGAACACGTTAGACAAACCTTCCACGCTCTCGGTTCTTGGCTGAATAGCTCCTCTGTAGCCGTGGAGCAGGTGTTTGCAGGTGCATGGCCTCGCTGGGGTGGGCGGAATCCCCAGGACTCATTCACGTTGAGGAGAACCTCAGAAACAGGAGTGCGGGACGAGCAGGGGCCAGAACCTGGCTATTGTCGCCATAGGAAACTCACACAGAAGCTAAAGGAAGCAGCAGGTTCCTGGAGTGGGGGATGGGGAGCCACCCAGAGGCACATGGAGAAAAGTACAAAGGAAGGAGCATTCCAAAGATGCTTGCATACCACCAGGTAGTCACAGTGTGGTGGCCCTCAGGTGTGATGAAGGGGAGGCCAGCCCTCAGCTGAGCACTTCTTGTCTCCTGGTTGCCCCCAGCTTTCTGGGGAACTGTTAGATGGGGCGCGGGGGGACTCAGAGCACCTCTGGGGTCTCAACCTTAGCTTGACCAGGGGTATTGTTGCTCTGACACCAAGAGTTAATCACCCTTGGAGTTCCCGTTGTGGCTCAGCAGGTTAGAAACCCGACATAGTGTCCATGAGGATGTGGGTTCGATCCCTGGACTTGCTCAGTGGGTTAAGAATATGACATTGGGAGTTCCCTTCGTGGCTCAGTGGTTAACGAATCCGACTAAGAACCGTGAGGTTGTGGGTTCGATCCCTGGCCTTGCTCAGTGGGTTAAGGATCCAGCATTGCCGTGAGCTGTGGTGTAGGTTGCAGATGCGGCTCGGATCCTGCGTTGCTGTGGCTGTGGCGAAGGCCGGCAGCTACAGCTCCTGTTAGACCCCTAGACTGGGAACCTCCATATGCTGCAGGTGCGGCTCTAGATAAAGGCAGAGATAAAAAAAAAAAAAAGAATCTGACATTGCTGTGGCTGTGGCATAGGCCTGAAGCTGCAACTCTGATTCGACCCCTAGCCTGGGAACTTCCCTATGCCGTAGGTGCTGCCCTAAAAAGGGGGGAAAAAAAGAGTTAATGGAGGTGATCATGGCTACGGATCTTTGGGGAGGGAGAGTCCTCTATTTACCTGGGAAAGCTCTTAGGAGGCTCCAGGAGCAACAGACTTAGTTTCCATGATTTCCATCTCAGCCTTGGTAAGCTTTTGTGATGCTCTTTTGTTTCTTCTCCAATAACCCACCACCGTGAGGAAGAGCAGGGTGATTTTTCTGCCCATTCTGTCTGACAAACATCCCTTCCCAAGTGTCAGGAAAACATGGGATCATGGATATAAGAAAGCATCAGAACTGGCTGTTGGGCCTCCAAAGGGATCTGTAGGAAAGGTGTAAATGCTGATGCAGGCGGCCGAGGGGGAGGCACGGCTCTACGGTGGGGTGGGGAATGCTCCCTGCGTAGGCTCCAGCTGCATCTGCCAACTACAGCTGCGGCTGTTTTTATGTAGCTGTTTTTATGCCACCCTAGCCCAGTCAGGCTCCCCAGTGGCTGTGGGGAAGTGGGCGTGGCTCTGAGCAGGACCTCCCCCTGAGAATGTTGGCAACGCTGTGGAAGGGCTCCCCTCTGCTTCCAGCCTCCTTCCTCAGGAGTGGGTGCCAGAGAAGTCACGGGAGGGCAGGATCAGAGCAGCTCTCAGTTAACCATCCGCCCTCTTGCAGAGAACCTGCTTCTGTGGTCAGCACAGGCTTCCAGGACCGCTGCTCCCTGGCCCCACCCTCACCCCAGTGCGTCTCCCGCGGGATGAAGCCATCTGATACTGGAACAAGAGTAAAATGGTGACGTTTGTCTTCTATCCTCCTCCCCTCCACAGACTTCAATAACTACACCTGTGTGAAAGCCCCGGCATCCCACCCAGCCAGGCCATGGCTGTGAACCAGCTGCTTCCAGAACCATCCCACCCGCTCCAGCTCCCTTTCAACTGCTCCTCAGCGCTAAGCTGGCCCCCTCTCTCCTCTGCCTTCTAGGTGGGCTCTGACCTTTCAAAGCCACCTCTGACCTTTCCCGGCCACCTACCCAGGTTTCTCTAAACTTAAGATTCTTCTTCTCCAAAAGAATCCTTCCTTATTCCCAACCTTCATTAAAAATCATTCTCGGAGTTCCCTTCGTGGCTCAGTGGTTAACGAATCCGACTAGGAACCATGAGGTTGCGGGTTCGATCCCTGGCCTCGCTCAGTGGGTTGAGGATCCGGCATTGCCGTGAGCTGTGGTGTAGGCTGTAGACGCGGCTCCGATCCCGCGTTGCTGTGGCTGTGGCGAAGGCCGGCGGCTACAGCTCCTGTTAGACCCCTAGCCTGGGAACCTCCATATGCCGTGGCTCTACATAAAAGCAAAAAAAGACAAAAAAAAATCATTCTCCATGGCAGCCCTCCATTGGCACTCAGGAAGAAAAGAAGTGGGAGATGAATCAAAATGAAGAAGTGTGAATGCTTTCTAATCAGCTTAGTGTATGCATACTTCCTAGAACGTGTTATGTCTTAGACTACCAATAACTCGTTGGAGATTGAATGGTGGCCCCCAAGGACAGGTCCCTGTCCTAATCCCTGAAACCTATGAATGTGACCTTATTTAGAAAAGGTGTCTTTGTAGATGTAATTAAGGATCATGAGATAAGATTATCCTGGATTATCCAGGGGGACCCTAAATCCAATGACAAGTGTCCGTATGAGACACAAGAGGATAAAACACAAAGGCAGAGGATAAGATGGTGTGCGAAGACGGAGGCAGAACCTGGAGTTATGTAGCCACAAACCAAGGAGCCTCTGGAGCCCCCAGAGCTGGATGAAGCGAGGAAGGGTTCTTCCCTAGAGACTTCAGAGACTGTGGTTTTGAACCTCTAGCCTCCACAGCTGTGAGAAAACTAAATTCTGTTGTTTTAAGCCACGAAGTTGGTGGTAATTTGTTACGCCAGCCTTAGAAAATGCACACGTTTGATCATCTAAAGCAATTGTATTGCTGCCCCTTGGTTATAGCTTGAGATGTGTGAGGCAGGAGGACAGAGAAGAGTATCAAGAAAGAAAAAGCCCTGGATTGAGAGTAAAATGCCCTGAGTTCAAGTTCCAAGGGTGCTTCTTACCAGGACCCAGCTTCTTACCAATCCCCCACTTTCCCTTCTGTGAGCTTTGCCGTCTGCTCACAGGGTTGTGTAAAACTCAAAACAGAAGTGTGTATAGGAAAGGGCTTTGGCCCCGTCTACCTGTGTCTACCTGGAAAGAGTTCTTAGATGCAGACAGAGCTAGGTTCAAATTCTACTACTGCACATTCACTAGATGTGTGACTTTGAGCTACAATTTTCTTAATCTGCAGTTCTTTACAATTTTGTCCAGGCCTGGTCTGGAGGGAGTTGGAAAGAGGGAGCCATTGTCCCCAGTGGTAGCACCAAGCAGGCGAGCAAAGGAATCGCCAGTTGATTCAATTTGTCTCTCAGATCCCTCTGGGCCCACAAGAGGGCTTCGGCAGCCATCAAGGTCAAGTCGTGGAGAGCGCTTATCTACGGGGCTCTGTGGAAAACAAAAGAAATCTCATTTTCTCTCAAATTTAATTTTACCCTGTGCTCTGAGAGTGTGATCCTATCAGGGCTGGAGTGTAATAGCCCAGTTGCAATGGATCAGATTGGGTTTTTGATAGCGCCCTCGAGCTCCTGCACAGCAGGCACAAGCACATCCAGTCCGGCTGTCTGCCCACTTGGGGATGCTGAGAATGGAGACAAGTTGCCTCTTCTCCATCTCCGGCAAGGGATCCTGTCTTCCCTTAGCCTGTGGTCAGCAGGACCCAGGCACTGAAAAGGTCCTACAGACGTAGACTAAGACGTATCTGTTACAGATTCCCAGGGGAAACTGTGTCATTTTAAAGCTTCTCAATGATGCCAGGCTCCCAGGAGCAGGCAGGATGTCAGGCTGTGCCGGTGCCCTATAAAGGAACCTTGGTAAACCATGGACACAAGAAACACAGAAATATAGAGGAAGGACTGCAGAGATGAAATGCAGTAAACTGGTCAATGCATCTTCCCACTGAGAACAATTTCCCTGCTCTAGAGAGACGGGGGGATGTCCTGAGGCTGGGGCAGGAATTGAGCAACAGAGGGCTGGGGCTGGGGGTGCAGGAGCCTGAGGCCCTAGAGAAACTGCAGTGTCAGTCCTGAGACACCAAAGCCAACACTAGTTAAAAGGCCAAAGTTGAGATTGGGAAGCCAAGAAATTTTATGGGTTGAAAATAAAGTTAAAATCAAAAGCCAGATGATTGCAAAAAAATAGCTTTGGGAGTCCCCGTAGTGGCTCAGCGGTTAACAAACCCGACTAGCATCCATGAGGACTGGGGTTCAATCCCTGGCCTCGCTCAGTGGGTTAAGGATCCAGCGTTGCCATGAGCTGTGGTGTAGGTGGCAGATGAGGCTTGGATCCCATATTGCTGTTGTTGTGGCCAAGGTGTAGGCCGGCAGCTACAGCTCCAATTGGACCCCTAGCCTGGGAATCTCCATATGCTACAGGTGTGGCCCTAAAAAGACCAAAAAAAAAAAATAGCTTTGGGGTGTTGGAAGCTCATTTTTGCATGGTCCTAAGAGCTCAAGTAGGGCAGATGCAATCACTAGTAGGGTAAGTGAATGGAAATACACATATAATACGTATAGAGAAAATTAAAAGTATGTAAGAAAAGAAAGCGGCAGTGGTTGAGCATATGGTTCCTCATTGTGTAGATAGGTTATCAGCTCCTTGGAAAGAACTTTAGGTACAAACTCAGTCCTGGGTGGGACTTTCTGATCTGACCTCTGCCCAAGTGTCATTCCCTTGGGATACTCTTAATATGCAGAGCTCTCCGGAGCCTGGAGGCATCCTTGCCTTGGCTATTGAACAGCACACCCAAGTCGGGGGACAAGGAGTTTCAGCGAGAAGACCCTAGGCAGTCCATGAAGCCAACAAAAAATCAGGAAGGAAAGCTTACATGAATTCCGAGGGCAGATCTGATGGGCAGCAAGGTCCCATTGTGCTTTACGGAGAAGAGCCTTTGTTCAGGCGTGCAGGAGAGACTCTTGTCCTGTCTCCAGAAACTACAAATCAATAAAACCTTTTAATAGACTGTCCTGAAATCATAGCTTATTGAGGAAGTGTCTATGAGTAGCAAATCACAAGCTGAAAAAAACATATGTTGTTTCGGTTACTTAATGATAAGAAAAGCCATCACAATTTATGAACTGTCCACCCTGTAGCAGGCCCAGGGTTCGGCACTGTGTATACTGCATCTTTAGGCCCATGACAATCCTACAAGCATTCAGCACAGGGCTCCAGACTCACCCTCTCTCATCCCCTC
Source organism: Catagonus wagneri (assembly GCA_004024745.2). Taxonomy (NCBI): domain Eukaryota; kingdom Metazoa; phylum Chordata; class Mammalia; order Artiodactyla; family Tayassuidae; genus Catagonus; species Catagonus wagneri. Next base: position 9,915,484 of record PVHT020000175.1, read on the forward strand.
CTCCTCTCTTTCTTTCGCTTTCATCTTTGGCCCATAGGAGGGATTTGCAGATAGGAGCGTTTGGGCCTCTGTTTCCAGTGTCTCTTCAGGTGTTTAGGGAACCTCTTCCTACCACGGTATTTAGCTTCACTGTTAGGCCTCCTTTTAATGAATAAAACACAGCCTTTTAGAGCTGTCAGGGCTATTTCACACTAAATTGACTTGTACTTCTAACTCTTCCTGAGAACTCAGTTGAGCCCTGGTGGCCAAACAAGGGTGAGCTGAAGAGCTTGCCAACAATGGGTTGAATTCTTATCAAGCAAGCAAGTCAGGGCAGGGCCCGGCCTCCGCATGATCAGTGGGCACCCAGACAGAGGAGGTCTGGCTGCACTGGAGAGAGGGGAACGGGGCAGAAAGATTAATTTCATTAATGTCTAGTTCTTCCGATTTGCAAAAATTAAAAAGGTGGATATTATTCAGGATTGGGAAGGATGTGGGACAAGGAATGTTCTCAAATGTTGCGAACTTTGTGCAACGTGACCTGGGGTGTCCTGCTGGAGTTGCACAGGTCTGACCAGCAACCCCTTAGAATGAATTCTTATTACAGAAATGTGTATATACATATAATATATAATACATATAGGTTTACGAGTTTTATCTATAGGTCTATAGATCAGGGAAAATTGTGTAGTGAATTATCTTTCTTGCCATATCAAATAAACAGGAAAATGCATGTGTGTTTGTGTGTGAGTGTGTGTGAGTGAACACAGAGAAAGCCACAGAAGGTCACTTGCATTCAATGGGGATGTCACTTGAGTGGAATCAGAAGGATCAGAAGGATTATGAGCTCTTTCTTTACACATCTCTACACTGCTTTACATACTGTAAAAAGCATAGACTGCTTTTTGATTAAAAATGAAAATTTCAACTTGTTTTTAAATCTATTTAGAAAAGCCAGGAGGCATGGATGGCCATTACTGCCCATCATTGCCAACCGTATCAATATGTGATCTGAGGTAACACAATTTTGCTCTAGAGGAGACAGAAGTAGGTTGAGATAAATCATACCAAAGTGGGAAAAACTGCAGTTCAAAAAGGTACATGCATCCCTATGTTCACAGCAGCACTATTCACAACAGCCAAGACATGGAAACAACCTGAAGGTCCATCAATAGATGAAGGGATGAAAAAGAGGTGGTACATCTAGACAACGGAATAGTACTCAGCTGTAAAAAAGAACAAAATAATGCCATGTGCAGCAACATGGATGCAGCTAGAATTCTCTTACTAAGTGAAGTAAGTCAGAAAGAGAAAGACAAATACCATGTGATATCACTTATATGCGGGATCTAAAATATGGCACAAATGAACCTCTCTGCAAAAGAGAAATAGACTCACAGACATAGAGAACAGACTTGTGATTGCCAAGGGGATTGGGGAGAGAGGGGGGTAAACTGGGAGTTTGGGGTTAGCAACGCAAACTATTACATTTAGAATGGATAAGCATTGAGGTCCTACTGTACAAGGAACTATATCCAATCTCTTGGGATAGGAGTTCCCATCTTGGCTCAGTGGTTAACGAATCCGACAAGGAATCATGAGGTTGCGGGTTCGATCCCTGGCTTTGCTCAGTGGGTTAAGGATCCGGCGTTGCCGTGAGCTGTGGTGTAGGTCGCAGACGCGGCTTGGATCCCACGTTGCTGTGGCTGTGGTGTAGGCTGGCAGCTACAGCTCCTGTTAGACCCCTAGCCTGGGAACCTCCACATGCCAAGGGTGTGGCCCTAGATAAGGGAAAAAGACAAAACAAAAAAACAAAAAAACAACAAACAAAAAAAACCAATCTCTTGGGATAGACCATGATGGAAGATAAGAATGGGCCACTTTGTTCTGTAGCAGAAATTGGCATGACATTGTAAATAAATTATACTCTAATAAATTAAGTTTAAATAAATAAATAAATAATACTGAAGTGCCACCAGGGAACCCCGTGAGGAGGAATCTCAGGTTTGTGAAAGCCCCTTGAACTGGACCTCCAAAGGCAGTATCCCCTAAGGTCAACGAAGCCCTTGAAGAGTGGGTTGTTTGGCCAGCATACTTAGGCAGCTCCAATTTAGGGTCTGTAAGGTTACAACAAGGCCAAAGCACAAAACTATCTAAAATCTAAAAATGCTGGCAACCATGAATTTAGGGTGGACATTTGCCTAGATGGTGCATATTTAGACGATTCTTTTTTTCTTTTTTTTTGTCTTTTTGCCTTATCTAGATCTGCACCAGCAGCATGTGGAGGTTCCCAGGCCAGGGGTCTAACAGGAGCTGTAGCTACTGGCCTACACCACAGCCACAGCAATGCGGGATCCGAGCCGCGTCTGCAACCTACACCACAGCTCACAGCAACGCCGGATCCTTAACTCACTGAGCAAGGCCAAGGATCGAACCTGCAACCTCATGGTTCTTAGTCGAATTCGTTAACCACTGAGCCACGACAGGAACTCCTAGACGATTCTTTATATTCGTAAAACACCTAATCGTTTATAGAAGTTTTGGCATTAAAAGTAAAGTTAATATTAACCTCTATTAAATGCTATCCAATACCACTCACCTTATCTCATTGAATCCTGAGAATTGCTCTATGAGATCTTTTTGGTCTGCTGTACAAATGACAAAAATGAGATGGGAAATTTGTGACCTTCCATGACCATACAGAGGGTACATGGCAAAGCCAGAATTCAAACCCAGAGCATCCCGTGTCTGCAATACAAAGCCAGAACTTGTAATCTTAAATTGCAACTTGTCACTGTACCACGCTGCTTTCCCATATAAGGTTATGATGACCTTTCCATCAGAGGGACAAACAGTCTTGCGTCTAGTTCTTAGCCATGTAACTCTTTATAGGGAAGAAACTCACACACTCCCCAAGCACCTGTTTCCATGCCTTTGCACAAACTGTCCCCTCTGTCTAGAATGCCCACCTCTGCTTCTCTGCTTTACAATCAGTTAGGACTCATATCAAGACTTGGCTCAGCTCCCCAAACTGAATTAGACATATCTTCCATCATCCTGAATCCTGAAACTTAGCTTATGCTGAGCTGTAAATTTTTCACGTCCGGTAAACGCCATTTATCTACAAAGTTTTTGAGAACGGAGCCATATATTCATTTATCTTCCACAAAGTCTAGCACACTGCCTGGCACACAGAAACCACTTGACACGTTTCATGAACAAATGAATGGATAAATGAAACAAATGAATGAACGGTCCCCACTGTCAGGTTCCTCTTTTTAGAGTAAAACCAGAATTCCTCCTGATAGGAGGATGCGGGGAGGGCAAAAACTATGGAAGTCAGGAAATACAGATTCTCCAGAGCAGATTCAGAGTCCAGCTTTGAGAGCGGTCTCATGCCAACCAAGACAAGGTGGCCAGTCTTGGTATTACAGACAAGACACCTCAGGCAGCTTCCCAGGGGCCTAGAATATCAGAGCCCAAGGATGATGCTCAGGAGGGGGATGGCAAAAAGCCTGGGGACCCACTGGGTGCCTTTCCCCTTTTGTGCTCCTCACACAGCTGTGAGCTAAGCTCTTTTCGTCCAGGCAGAGTTCTGCCTCCATCACATGAAGACATAACCAGAACTATCACAGCCGGCAGTGTACAAACTTGGCTCAACATGACAGTAGGTGGGCTCAGAGGTCCTCAGCCTTCCAGAAACACCTGGAGAGTGGACCGTGGCTCTGCTGTCCTCAGTGAGCTCAGGTGGGGAGATGCAGATTGTGTCATGGAGTTTCCTTAGGTTCAGGACAGACATTTTAGTGGCCACTGCCTGGTGCCCATAGGGGCTCAAAACTCTATTGAATGAATGAATGAATGAGTGAATGAGTGAAGAAGAGAATAAAGAGAAAAGAAATACAAATCACCTTTTATGAATCCCAAACCATCTCTTCCTAGGAACTTTCTCTTATTTCTCTTTACCCATGCAAATGCCACACATATTTGAGGCTTGTTCCAAACCACCTCCATCCTCCTGAATACACTGGGCATGGAGTTATCATCCAGAGGGCTCTTTGTATGCTTCATATTTTAATGTGTTTATGAATTTTCTCCTCCATTGGATCCTACACATCTTCTAGGCCAAGACTTTGCTTTTTGTTCTTTTTTCGTTTCCACTACCCCAGTGCACAAAACGAAGGTATGGCTGGTACCCGTTGACTGCCTGTGCTTCCAAATACACGGAAAGAAGGAAGTAAAGATTCCAGGGCTAAGAGGAATGGTGAGAAAGAGGAAAAGAAAGAGACAAGAGGTTTCGATGGCAAAGAAAAACCATGCTTTGTACAATCCAGCTTGTGCTAAAATTAAAATAGAAATGACTTTCAAGATGGCATGTGTAATTACAATTAATTAAATATTCTGTTACCGAAATTATTTAATTACCAAAGCTTCCCACAGCCTCAGAGTTGATTTAATCACAAATGCCATAAAAATTAGGGAAGTCGTGAATGGACGGCCTCTTTATACATTCTGTATTATATATGGAACTCTCGACTAGAAAAGAAGGACAGAAAAGGAAAGAAAGATGTAAAAGCCTCTGTGTGTGCCAATCTGCCGGGACCTTTGCTTCGGGAAAGCGTAGGAGGGGAGGTTCCCTGGTGGCTCAGTGGGTTAAGGATCCAGTATTGTCACTGCTGTGGCTTGAGTCACTGACCTGGGAACCTTCACAGGCCATGGGCATGGCCAAAAAATGAAAAAGAAAACAGGTGTGTGTGTTGGGGTGTGTGTGGGGGGCAGAGAACAAGACAAGGAAATGCACCAAAACTAAGTGTGTAGACCAGAAGTGGGCTGGTTGCAGAAAAGGACAGTGAGAAGTGGACTTAAGAGTCAGCCAAACCCAGTTCAGCCCAGTCCTGGCGGTTACTGGCTGAGTGGATCCTCTTGATTGTTTCCTCATTCATAGAACTGGAATTACAATAAAAGAAATAAGGCCAACGCATGAGGCCACTGTGCAGATGAAATTAGCTAATAGATGTAAGCACCTTGACACAGGGAACGGCGGTACGCCCAGTGACGGGCAATTCCCTACTTTGATTTTGAAAGCCGCTTGCTGTTTCAATTGGAGGCAGGGAGCAAGCGGGGGGAGGAGGGCAGGGCTGTCCCCGCATTTCAATTCCCCTAAATGACTGTCTCTCCTTACATACTATGATGCCCCAGGCTCATGATGCTCTGGCTCCTTGTCACTGCTGTGCCTCCTTCCTCCATCCCGTCCGTGTGGCCACCTGACACCTCTTCTCTGCTTCCCCATCAGCGCTGCCCTCTGTCTCATCTCTGCGTCTCCCTCCCTTGTGTTCGGAGTCATCTACTCTGCTGATGGACCTTCGGCTTCTTTCACATTTTGTTTTCTTGGCTAAATGATTGTCTGTCTGTCTCAGACAAGTGTCTTATCTCCATAGTCCAAGAATGTGTGAAGAGTATAGAATGTATCAGAGAGGAAATCCAGTCCCTGAGTGGAGAGAAAAGTTGGCTGCTGGTTGGGGCACGGGGCAGTCCTCATGGACTTGACACGTCAGCGTTGGAGAGGTCCTAACACATCCGGGGCTCCTCCCTGTCTCCACCGTTATCGGAGGCACATGTGGAAACTGAGGCACAAAAATGGAAATGGCCTTGCTTGTGCTCAATGACTCGTACAGCACCAGGAACCAGTCCTGGGTTTTCTCTTCTCATCTGATGCTCTTATGAGCATCAGATGAGAAGAGAAAACCATAATGTGATAAACCACTGCTTTTTCAGGGCAGGTTATAACCTGTGTGCCGAAGTGAAAGGTATGTGAGAGACCTTACAGGAAGCTTATCGGAGAAGCCAGGAACAACTTAGAGCTCTCTCTCTCTCTTTTTTCTTTTTCTTTCTTTCTTTTCTTTTTTTTTTTGCTTTTTAGAGCCACACCCCGAGGCATATGGAGGTTCCCAGGCTAGGGGTCGAATCAGAGCTACAGCTGCCGGCCTACGCCACAGCCACAGCAACACCAGATCCAAGCCATGTCTTCTAACTACACCACAGCTCACGGCAACGCCAGATCCTCAACCCACTGAGTAAGGCCAGGGATTGAACCCACGTCCTCATGGATACTAGTTGGATTCATTTCCGCTGCGTGGCAATGGGAGCTCCCCAACTTAGAGGTCTTGATCGGACCGGACATATTGGGAAGCTGTCCCATTTGAGGCAGCCTGAGCAGTTCCGTCTTGAAGATGGTCACCAACATGTGGGTAAGCTGAAGGGGTCTCAATTTTCCCTTCAAACTTTGCCCCAGGCCAATGGATGATCTCTTACAGTTTGGAAATTCCCCAGTGGGGATTTGCTGGGGTTTGCCTGTCACATGGACCAGATAATTCCAATATTCAGCAGGAGTGAGGTTTCTTATCATGACTCCATATCTACATTTGTTAGAACACATTTTATCAAGTACTCGGCAAGAGATATGGAGTGGCAAGGACGTAATTCTCTTGCATTGAACTGATTTGAAAATTTTTCATAAAAACTCCCCCAAATCCAGTGGCACTGATACAGATAGAATTGGTAGTGTGTGCTTCAGACCGAGTTAACTCTGTAGAGACTGAATTAATTACAAGAGTCCTCAGCAGTCAGGCTATTGTCCACACTCCTATATGATGCTGCATTCACTCTGGCTGCGGGAGATCCTCAATCAAACAATAGATCTTATTTGTCTTAGACTATTACATTCCACAGAGGCCTACAGGTTACTGAGAGTTACCATTATCAACATGTGGATTCCTGAATGTTTATTTTCAAAATACAAAAAAATCCATTTCGATTCCGGAAGATTTATGTTTCCCATCCAGGAATCAGGCATGCTCCATATTTTTTTTTTTAAGGGCCGTACCAGCGGCCTGTGGAAGTTCCCAGGCTAGGGGTCAAATCAAAGCTGCAGCTGCTGACCTACACCACAGCCACAGCAACATCAGATCTGAGCCGCATCCACGACCTAGGCTGCAGCTTACAGAAAAGCCAGATCCTTAACCCACTGAGCGAGGCCAGGGATCCAGCCTGCACCCTCATGGAGATATATAGCCATCACAGTGCTGAACTATGATCTAGGGGTTTAACCTTAACCATTGCCTCCTCTGTTCTCAGAAACAGGATATGCATTCCTGGGATAGTCACATGCAAATAATAATGGTGGTGATACTAATAATAGCTAACACTTAAAAATGGCTCACTGTGTTCTAGGCAATGTACTAAGCACTTTATACACATAAGCACATTTAAACTCCCCAGCTAAGCGCTGAGTCATAATTCAGGCCTGAGAGCCCCTGCCCTCTTTCCCAGGCTTCCGGTCCCAGGACTGGGTGCCCATTTAATTCTTGTTGAATCCGAGTTCTCTTGCTGTTTCTATCGCTTTTCTAGATATCTGCTCCTGCACCCCAGTTCTAAGGCCAGGACCAGTCACCCATGGATAGGATTCCCGTGTAATAAATATGCTGTCTTCTGCATGATTTTCCAAACTCCTTCAGGCGAGGTCTTTCCTGGAGCCCCATGCCTTGCAGTTGAAAGCACAACACTCTGCTGTGTTTCTCTGTTTTGACACTGAGCCTTATCAGCCCTGACAAACCCATGCTTGGTTGGCATAGGTCTCATCTCAGGTCTTTACCTGATGCCTCAGGCAAGAGTCTGGAAAAAAGATAATCATGAGATGGCAAGACCGCCCAGCACTGAGTTCCTTTTGGAGCCTCCATAGCTAACATGCCTTGAGCACAGCTTAAGACCAACTCGATTTATATCAACATAAAGAGACTGAGAGTGTGGTTCCACTGTGGATCTTACAGACTGAGTTCTGAACATTCCTAGGAAAGAATAGGCTTAGTCGGCATGAATCTGATTTTCAAGAAAATGATAATGAAAGATGGCTGGGACATTCGAGGCAGCACTCTGGGCTCACCTTCTGTTTATTTCTGCTGCTCCCGAGCATCCTGCGTTCTAATGGTCCCTGATAAATGGCACGCTGGAATATGATTACAGAGGAAACATAGCTATTACATGGTGCAATTGTCAGCTGTGCAGCCGTCACGGTGACGTGCAGGGATCCGTAATAATGACAGCAGAGACAACTTGGGTAATTAAACTTAGAGAGAATCCAATATCATTTTTAAACCATTTAAGTCCTCCCACACGGAATCCTTTCTACTCACTCATAAACACATGGACCACATGAAACCATATTCTTCTTTCTATTTAGACCCGCCCCGTGGTGGAGGGAGATTGAACGGACTCCTAAAATCATAAAAAGACAGAGAGAAGTGAAAAAGAAAAAAGAACAAGAAAAGCCCTGGATAATCCACAGCCTGATTAATCATGCCTGAGTGACAATGAGTGAGAGATAATACATTCATATTTTCATGATAGGTTCATCTTTATGGGCCAGAGTAAGCCAGGTATCAGTTAATCAGTGCCTGGATAATTCAGTGCTGCATGAACTTCAGTGTGGCTCCAAGAAGAAACCTTCCACTAAGGGGGAAATGTCACATCTAATGTCATCTGGTCTTCTTTTCATTGTCTAAAGCTTGTCTCAGCTGTGACTTTGGATTAGATCTCTTTGCTCAGGCTTCTTATCAGTACATGTGGTCTCATGATCCCCACCAGACACTGCTCTGCAGAAAAGGAGAAGCTGACTCTAATGAGGGGAAAATGAGTGTCATTCTCCAGAGGTGACAAGTTCCTTCTCCCCACCCCCATCTCCAATGAAACTTCTTAGAAGAGATTCTTGGGTTTCCAGGGCTCCTGCGTTACTTGTCGGGCTGCACAGGAGCATCTAATTGCTCTTCCTTATGGGAGCAGAACGCACGTATCCGGGTTGCTGTGAGTCAGCTTCTTGAGAAACAGGGAGTGTTGCCCTTTCAGTAATGTCCCTAAGACCCTGATGCTGAGATCTTGCGATGGGGTAGAGACAGAACAAATTTATGGAGTTCCTGTCATGGCTCAGCGGAAGTGAATCTGACTAGTATCCATGAGGACTCGGGTTTGATCCCTGGTCTCGCTCCATGGGTTAAAGATGCAGCGTTGCCGTGAGCTGGGGTGTAGGTCGCAGACATGGCTCAGATCTCACGTGGCTGTGGCTGTGACGTAGGCCGGCAGCTACAGCTCTGATTTGACCCCTAGCCTGGGAACCTCCATATGCCTCAGCTGTGCCCCCCACAAAAAAAATTTTCCTCTTATGTGGAATCCTGCTAGGAAAGATGTCTCACGAATCAGCTCTTGGTCAACCGGATGGAGAATGAATTACCTGAGGTCTCTCAGTCATTCACAATAACCAGTTGTCACACTCTTGGGCAGGGACACTCCTCAATGAATTCCAGAGAAGGTGCAAACTCCTTCCTAAGGAAATGTCAGGCTCTCTCTCCAATTTGTGTTAAGACCTCCAAACCCACTTGGACCAACTCCCCTTCAGATGGCTTCATGGTGAAGAGGCTCTTCCGCCTGTGGCATCCGGCTAGGTCTTGGCCCAGAAGGACAACTCAGAAAAATCTCACCTCTGCACCGCAGCCCCAGGGCTAGGGGAAGTCAAGAGTGTTATTGAACTGGTTGGTTGCAGGTCATAACACACTGGAATGTTGTGGGAAGGAAATGTTAGGACACTAAAGCCCTCCAGCTGAGATTAAAACATAACCCAATCGTCTCCCACATTTTAGCGGGATCCTGTCTTTGGTTGATTGGAAAGCTCTAACAAACTTCTAGTGACTGAGTCTGTCTTCCAAGAAATCACTCAGCCATAGAGCTAAACTGGACCATAATCCCTACCTGCTCCCATCTAGAATCTTATTTTCCTAAACAGACGTGTGTGTGTTATCTTCTAATTTGTCCCAAGCCTCCCCAAGTTTGCCAAGCTCTGCACCAACCCGGAGGTGCAATGACCTTGCCTACCTTATATTGTTTTAACTCTTACTCTTTCTACAGGAACATAGAGTTTTATTAAATGAAACTATACCTACTCCTTCGGCCAATTCTACCAACTTTACTTTCAAAATATAACCAGAACCCAATCACTCCTCCACTTCCAATGCACGTACTCTGCCACCAGTATCGCCCATGGACACTGAGGTCCTTATTTCCACTCTTGCCTCCTCATAGTCTATTCTCTATCTAGCAGCCAGAGTGATTCTTTTAAATCCCAAGTCATATTTATCATGTCACTCCTTCACTAACTTTCCAGTGCATACAAATTAAAACATAAGAATATCCTGATAACCTACAAGACATTTTGGGATCTTGTCCCAGCTAACTTCCTCATCTAGGGTCCCTGGCCAGGATCCCATCCCAGCCACAAAGGCCTCCAGGTACAATTCTCACCTTGGGAATTTGAAACCTGCTGCTCTTTGGCTAAGAATGCTCTTCTCCCACCCATTTGCACAGTTCCCTTCCTCATTTTATTTTGGTCTCTGTTCAAATGTCTGCTATCAGAGAAGGGGACCCAGAAAAAGAAACACATGCATATTCTTGGCCCTTCACCTGTAATGAGCTATGTTTCAGATAGATGTTGGCCCTTCACATTCAATTCCATAATCACGCTTGACATCCAGGAAATATCCTCTAAGTTTTGACAGGAATTATCTGCCACGACATCATCCTCTGGTTAGACTGTAGTGCCATGGAGTGAGAAGTGTTTGGAAGTAGGCACCAGGAATTCTTGGCCTCTCCTAAGCTATCGCTGAATAATAGTTATATTAGTTACCTTAAGTCACCAATACTTAGTTTTCTCATTTATAGATGGAGGTTTGACAAGCCCACCCATCTCACAGAGTCATTGTAAAAAACCTAACACCATTCTTTATTGGATGACACTAAAAATGTGTCTATATGCAAAGTGAAAGCCCTGTTACCATTGTTAGAGGGAAATCAAAACAAAGGATGGGAAGGAAGAGATCTAGAAATGCAAGGGCAGTTCTGCAGGACCCAAAGAACTTTAACCATTTTCCTCCTTTTTTTCCTCTTCTTTTTGGTAGGCAATGAAAAACACATCAAAATATGACTGCAGAAGTACTGCCAAATTCAATACTCATAACATCTACTCAATATTCAGCAATACACTTGAAAAATTGCAGATGGTTGTGGGTTGTGATGGGCTCTTTCCAATAGTTCCAAAGGGGTAAACAAAATGTTATAAGACAACAGCCAGTCATTTGACGCCTCCTGATTGTTTAAGTGATATGACAGCCAGCGATCATGGGCAAATTAAAACATAATTATGCACACAGACCACTCAGGACTAAGTAACATTTCGCAGATGCACGCTAAATTACTAAACACCCTTTGAAATAAATTGTGACCATCATTTGCTATTTCCCCAAGAGTATTATTAATTAAAAAACTCCAAAGTCAAGGATATGTATTGCCCAGTGAGTTAATAGAAGGCATGTTATAAGAGATGGTTACCATAAAGTTGGGGATGGGTTAGCAGCTAAATAGCCACATTAGCCCACAGGGTCAGCAAACAATTTATGTAAACACGCACTCAAAGACACATCTCCCAAAGAAATGCCATTCCTCCCTTGGCAAGGCTGACGGTTTAGTTCTGAGGTAGCTGCTCAGTTTACTGCAGATCTAATCAGTACCATGTCCTCATAATCCCCAGCTGCAAGTAAGTCTGCATTTCTCCATCTCTGTGATGAGCTGTGTCACACCTCAGCCCAGCCAGATCACAGCTGTGGGCAGAAGGGTCAAGGACATGGCCGTATTGGACTTATCCAACAACTGGAAGATGAAGAGAGACTGAGCTGTAGGAAGACATTCATTCTAAAGTAGACCAGGAGTTCCCGTCATGGCTCAGTGAAAACCAATCTGACTAGCATCCATGAGGACACAGGTTCAATCCCTGGCCTCACTCAATGGGTTAAGGATCCGGGGCATTGCTGTGAGTTGTGGTGCAGGTCGCAGACATGGCTCGGATCTGGTGTGGCTATGGCTGTGGCGTAGACCAGTGGCTACAGCTCCAATTTGACCCCGAGCCTGGGAACCTCCATATGCCGTGGGTGCGGCCCTAAAAAGATAAATAAATAAATACATAAATAAATAAAGTAGACCAGTGGTTGATTCCTCATGGTTGCCATTCCTCTGCACTCCACAAAACTGGGCAACTCCAAGAGAGAGAAGACCCTAAGGGTGATGGCCTGAGGCCATTTTGTGAATTGCAGCCCCGAGTCCACCTGTTTTCTGTACAATCCCAGAGACTAGACCACTCCCTCATCTCTGTCTTTCCATACCTGGCATGGTGCCAGGCACATAGTAAACACTCAATGCATGCTTGCTAAATACAGGCAATCTGTAAATAAGTAGAAGCCATTCTCTGGTCTGGAAGTGTCCTTGCATGTTAGGGATTCCTACCCAAATCCAGGCCATCCCTGGGTCAGTCACACTTCTCCTTCCTGTGTCACTCATTTGCCCAGGAGGGAGAGAATGTGTGAAACCTGTCTGTTCTCTCATTTCACATTTATGGATAAACTTTCTTTACGTGACTTGAGCTTTCTTCCTGCTTTCAGTGGCTTGGGAATGAGCCATTAGTCAATGGCGAAGTGAACAAATTAGCAAGTATTTATTGAGTGCTAAACTGGGTGTGAAGCTCTGTGTTAAGTACAATTGAAAGACTTTTTAAAAATTACAATTGCAGCCGAGAAGATTAAGGAGATACAAATGAAGTAATTTGAAAATAATAATAAAATAACATAACATATGTTTTCAAAGGATCACGAAATGTATGCATAATTTATGTATTACTTCCTTCTAAAACTGCTTTAATCAACATGTAACAAAACATATAGATGCAGAAAACAGAGTAAAAATAGGTCAACACCAAGAAAACAAAGCAGTAAGATAACTCTGCTCCCAATCTGGGAATGTATGGTGGCCGCCACCAGCATAAAGGTGGGCTTTAAGATCCCTAGCAGCCAAGGCAAAAAAGGAAAGAGGGCATTTTGAGATCTAGCATCTAGCATCCTCACAATCACTTAAGAAGAAGCATTCTGCTGCGCCAAGAGAAGCAAACAATTTCCCAATATTAAATTCTAAGAGGAATTTATAATGTGGATCATTGTGTCAGGAACATTGAACAACATAATGGACAATATCTTCCACAACAGTTTTTAGAGAAAATGGGGAAATGTTCCTCATTTGGCTGATTCTTAAAATGGCCTTCCATAAAAGTCAGGGGCATGATAACCAACATGACTCAGTGAAGATATTTCTGCGGGGAACGCAGTTAATACGGTTCAGGAATATAGCTTCCTGAGCAAGCCAGCAAGAGTCAGGGAGAGAGCTTAATAAACATTATACAATAAAGGGGTTGCTAGATACTTTGATCTAACTTAAAATTTATCCGTTATTCCAACTGAGCTTTTGTCTGGAACTAAAAAGCAGTCATTTTCAAGCTGAATCCTGGCCAATTCTAGAATGTTGATTGAAGAGAGAGTCGTGTGCTTTAGACAGCAGACGGGCAAATATGACAAAGTTGATATTTTGTTATGAAAATTAAGAAACCGAACATTATTCTTACCTGGACTAAGTAAGGGCTCCAAGAATGGCTTTGGACAGAGCCAAATTTTTCCTAAATCCTGAGTGCCCAGGCCAGATGCTGGGTTTCTAAGAGTATATTAAATGGTGAACTTGTTTGGGACAGGGAGTTAAAAGATATTCTAGTCACATATGATTCTGTGATCAAAGACTTACCCTACAGTTTTCCCTTCCTCGCTCCTAATCCAGGTCTCTGTGAACTCCCCACCCCACGGCCACTAAGGGGCTCCCCTCGGATTCGGGCAGTTATTCTGTTAAAATATTACTCAGAACACAGTCCCAACTCTGCATGTGGGTTTGACCACATTGACTTGGCCACTTTTTGCTAGAAATAAACCACATAAATAGTGTCGGTCTTAATGTTTGGGCAGAGCACCAAGCCGCCAAGGTGGCATAATGTGTGAGGGGAGCAGGCGCAGAGAGGCAGATAACTTCCCCGATGGCCCATCATAAAGCTTCCAGCTCCACCACTGGAGACTTGCTCTTTGGCCTTCCTGGGTTTAAGAGGTGGCAGTTAAAATACACAGTAGAGCCAGTACATTTACCACTGCAGGCCAGATCGCTTCCTTTAAAAAATCAGGAGTCCTGGGAGTTCCAGTCATGGCACAGTGTAAACAAATCTGACTAGGAACCATGAGGTTGCGGGTTCAATCCCTGGCATCTCTCAGTGGGCTAACAATCCAGCGTTGCCATGAGCTGTGGTGTAGGTTGCAGATGCAGCTCAGATCCCGCGTTGCTGTAGCTCTGGTGTAGGCTGGCAGCAACAGCTCTGATTAGACCCCTAGTCTGGGAACCTCCATATGCTGTAGGTGCTGCCCTAAAAAGACAAAAAAAAAGAAGAAAAAGAAAAAATCGAAGTTCTGGCAACACCAGGCTCTCACTACCTAAGACAGCAATTGGCTGGAGCAAACCAGCACTTGCCCCTCAGTTGTAGCAGGCTTTATCTACTTTGTCCCAGTCCCTACCGCTCCCTAGTGTTACGCCAGGGCTGTTTTACCCATGTACATGACCTGCTTCATCCTGTGGTCATTTGAGTCTTTAATCCTTCATGATTCAATACCTTCATCTGATTGATGTCCAAACAGGGGAAAGATCTTGCTCACGGTTGTACCCGGTTACTGGCTGAACCCGAGGTGATCCCGTCTTCCCAGACTCCTGGTCCCCTCCATCACAGATCTAAGCCCTCAACAGGCAGGATGGGACAAGTGCTGGCAGAAGTCAGACCCTGAACCGGGAAGAGGAGTCAGGAAAACACCAAAGAAAAGCTTCCCTCAGTTCACACTGTTTTGCCCCAGGCTGGCTCTGCCTGCAATAATATTTTTACAGCATCTTCCAGAAAAATCAATTTGTTTAAAATAGCAACTGATTTTGCCCTGGGTGAAATTGTTTGGCATATGCAAAAAAGAGAGCATTGTGTGTGAATGTGTTTTTTTCAAAGCTCTTTCTGACCTATGAACAAGTGGAATTGTTCATCATGCACATAAAAAAATCGCTCAAGTGCCTGTTCTGGGGGAGGGACTGCTTTAAAATTTAGGAATGTGGGTTTTTAATCTAATTCTTTGAGAGCTTTTATTTAAGCCACATAATGCCTTTCTTTGTTACAATATTCACAAATATGCTTGTCACTATTTTGTGCTAAGTAAAAAGGACGTTCGTGGTCTCGAGCTCTCGTTTAAGAGAAAGAAGCAAAGTACAGGGAGAAGGGGAAGCTGGAGTAAATGGTTCTGCCGAGATGAAAAAAAAAAAATAACACGCAGAACCTTTCCAAGCTGCTCAACACCAGAAGGAGATAACAGGCAGGGTGTGAAATGCCAGTTACGCTGGTAACAATAATGGAAATTGTCCTAACTACAGTGTCTGCTGAGCTTTGTAAAGCCTCAAGTCCTAGATGGATAGGAATCCTCCAGGGCGTGGGGGTTCTCGGCAGTGAGGCCCTCCTTACCTGGAAGCTGTGCGATTCCAGGGGTGTGGGTCAGCCATGCGAAGCCCCGAGGTGGCCCCAGGAGAAACGTGGCCCACCGGTCCCTTTGCTGCGGTGTTCACTGGCGTGGTTTCTTTTCTAAGGCAGAAGCCCTGGTTTTCCTGCCTTGAGCACGGCAAGCCCGGGCAGACCCCTTCGCTCCACTGTGTGCAGTGCAGATGGCCTGGGCGGTCAGCTTTGCTCCTCTTGTCCGCCTTTTAAGAATGCTCTTCCTCCTTCACCTGTAGGCACAATTCCAGCCAACTCCTCTTCTCCATGAAGTCAGCTCTGATCCATGGTACCCTCTGCCCCGCAGATTTACACTTAACTTTCTTTCCTGGTAGCTGTTGCTGTAATTCCCTCCTAGCGTTTTATTTTTTTTTCTGCCTGGTTTTCGAGTTCTGGTTCAACTGTGACAAGCCCTCTAACGAGCTTGTGAGTTCCTTGGGACCAAAAACAACGCCTCGGCTGTGCTCGTACCCTCCCAACTTCAGACTTTTCTTTCTGTCTGGAGCAAGCACTCCATAAATGCTCAATGAGTGGAAGGCTCCACTTTGAAAAAATGACTTACTGTATTGGAACGAGAAGGCCCTGTGTGACACCAGGTAGGACGTAAGGTAATTACGGCGACGCAGGCGCAGGCACTCAATTGGATTCAATCAATTTAAATCAGGAGCCTCGCCACCACACAAAACCCTCACCCAGCCATCGCATGGCAGCAAATGGCTCAGCCGCATAAAGACCAGGCACCATTTCTTTGCTCACCGTGGCAGATTTCTCCCATTCTTTCTCTGCTCTGTCCCTCTGATGG
>PVHT020000175.1:9931887-9980767 GCA_004024745.2 Catagonus wagneri
CTCCTGCACCCTTGATCTTGCCATCTCAGTAAATGCAGCGCCACTGGCCCAGTCATCAGCCCCCAAACCTCAGGAGTCATCCTCGATTTCTCCCTTTCCTTCATGCTCTGTCCAGGTCCTGTACCAGGCCAGCCTTGTCAGTTCTGCCTCCGGAACACCCCACACCAATCTGCCCACTTCTCTCCCCTTCACCTCCTGCCTGGAGCCCACAGTGGAACCTGGTTTCCGTTCTTCCCTCATGACCTCCGACCCTCCCAGTTGCCGGAGAGGGTGTAAAGCATGAATATTAGGCATGCTCCTCCCTGCTTGAAGGCCTCCCACGGCTCCTCCACTACATCGGGACGAATCCAAGCCCCCAGCCCGCTCCACGGTCGGGCTGCCGCCAGCTCCTCCTGTGCGCTCACTTCCCTCCACCTGCGCGGCTTCCCTGCTTCCCCGCGGGTGAGCCCATCAACTCTCCAACTCAGAGCGTTTTACTTGATTTTACTTCTGCCTCAAATCTCTTTCCTTCTCTGCCTTAGGTCTCAGCTTAGAATCACGTCCCAGAGCAGTTTCCTTGACCCACCATTTAAAGGACCTTCATCGCATCACGCTGCTTATTTCCTTCTCAGTACTCCATGCTGATTCCCCAGGATTAGAAGTTGTTATGTCACTGCACTGTTTGCTTATGCAACGTCCACTCCCACTGTTAATAAACTCCACGGGGCGGGAGGGGGGGGACACCCTCTTTCTTGTTTTCTGATGCAGCCACAGCACTTAGCACAGAGCCCAGCAGGCAGAATGGGCTCAAGACAAGAATGACCACCCAGAAGCGAGCCTTTCACTCCCTAGGTGTCTCTTCTTCACAACCCAGTGGTCAATTCCAGGCGGACTGACCGCCTTCCATCCGGCCATTCAGTGACTCTCCTGCAGCCCTCACCTTCCTCTGTGTCTCTGCAGCCCTTCGTTCACTCTCAGCTCTGTTTTCCACTCTTATCGCCCACTCCTCATGCACATGTGCTCTAGAAACCTAGATTCGGTGTTCCTCGTGCTCACTCTCTGTCCGGACAAACTTCCCTCTTTTTTTTTTTTAAGCTGGTAAAATACGATTATGTTACCATGCTTGAAGATTATAAAAGATTAATATTAAAAAATACATAGAAGAAAGCATACATGCAAGAAGAAATACTCCAAGACAGTGCTTCTCATACTGGGGTCAACAGAACCCTAGGGGATTTTAAAATTGTGTGCTTTCATTTTGATATTCATCTCTGAAAAGCAGTTAATAGAAGCACGATCTGGATTATTGAGTTGGCTACTTCATAACCAAGTACTTGGATGTGACTGCAATGCCGGTGTTTGCATTATTGTTTACAATTACCTTGGCAACAAGTAGGGTTGGCTTAATTGGCACACGCTGATGAGAAAATAACTTTGGGGACAATACAGCCACCACCCCTGCCCACCTCACTACTGCCTCCCCCACCCCCCGCCACCTCATTACTACCCCTCTCTCATCTCATTGCTAATTCCTCTTCCAGCATCCTATTCACAAAGGCCAGGGCTAGGCTCTTGGAAGCAAAAGATAAAGCTGTTGGAAAGGAGCTTTGTTCATCATGTTCTCGGAGGGGAACATCGCGATGAGGGAAGGAATGGGTGGCAAATGCAGAGTCAAACCCAGAGAGGAACACAGAGGATTTTTTCCCTAAGCCAGATGAATGAAAGAATGAAACAACTGAAGGATAGAAGTTTAGGCAAAAGAGATATCTTCAATAACATAAGAATATTATGACTAGCTATGTTTCAATAAAATTGAAAAACTAAAGTAGATAAACCTGAAAATATATAAAATCTAATATTTATGATAAATATGGAAAAGGTAATTGGAGAACCCCTTCCAAAGAACCCCAGACCTGGTCATTTACATAGGTACAAACTTGTAAGTGTTCAAGCAATAGATTATCTCTACTTTATATAAAATGTTGCAGAAAAATAGAAAAAAGAAAGATATCCAGCTCATTTCACAAGGCTAATATCACTGAGAGTCTAGAACTGGACAAGGACAGTACCAAAACAAAAATCACAGATTCATTTTGCTTAGGCACATAGAAACAAAAGCCTAGATGAAATGTTAACTGCCTGAACACAACAGTGAGTTAAAACAAATAAAAAATTATAGTCAAGTAAGAATTATTCTGGGGGAGAAAGGTAGCTTATCATTGGAGATTTATTTTAAATCACAATATTCATATATATTATATTATTCTAGTATACTCAGCAAAAGCACTTAATGAAGTACAAACCTCTATATGTTTTGAAATAACTTTCAAAAAAAACTAAGATTAGAACTTTTTTAATCTGATAAAAGCTATATATTAAAACCCAGAGCAAATTCCATACCTTTAGTAATACATTTTTTAAAATATGAGAATATTTTAAACCTTGGGTTGGGAAAACCTTTTTTCAATAAGACTCAAGAAGCACAAACAACAAAGTGAAAAACTGATTTAACTACCTCAAAATTAAAGATTTGTATCCAATGGTGGACACATAGACAAAATTAACCTAATAAACCACAGACTTGGAGGTGATGTCTCAAAGTAGAAAACCAACAAGAAATTACTATCTATGATATGGAAGAATCTTGCAAATCAACAAGAAAGGAAACAACCAAAAGTGGGCAAAAGTTATAGGTAGAAAATTCAGAGCAGAAGAAAGTAAACTGGGAGTTCCTGTCATGGGTCAGCGGAAATGAATCTGACTAGTATCCAAGAGGACGCAGGTTTGATCCCTGGCCTCGCTCAGTGGGTTAAGGACCTGGCAATGCTGTGAGCTGTGGTGTAGGTCGCAGACACGGCTCGTATCTGGCATTGCTGTGGCTGTGGCATAAGCCAGTGGCTACAGCTTTGATTTGACCCCTAGCCTGGGAACTTCCATACGTCACCAGTACGGACCTAAAAAGACAAAAATAAAAAAATTTTAAAAATAAAAATAAATAAAAGAAGAAAGCAAACTGGCTTAGAAATATTTGAGGAGATGGTTAACTCACTATTACCTGGAAAAAATGCCAATTAGTACAATGACGTAGTACTTTATACCCATCAAGCTGGCAAACATATTAAAGTCAGACACCATCAAGGACCAGCAAAGAAACAAGAAGAGAATTCTAATGTACTCGTACTGTGGTGTAAATTGGCACAGCCACTTTAGAGAACAATCTTAATAAAATTATCTCCATACAGTTATTTTATTAAACACCAGCCCCATTCCTGCAGACGCATTCTAGAGAAACTTCCCCACGAATGGAAGAGGAGATTTATCACGGCTTTATTTGTGACCCCTGGAAATCAAAGGCAATCTAAGTGTTCATCCCAGGAAACCAGCTGATGAAAATACAGCCAATGCAGAGCATGGCGCCCTCGGCGCTGTTGGAAGGACTATTTTGAAGTTCACTCAGCAACATGGGTCGTTCATAAAAACATGCAGGAAATGAAAAAAAAAAGTAAGAAACAGAATAAAATTTATTGCTCAATAGCATTTACATAAATTAAAAGCATGCCCCCAAACAACACTGTGTATTTTGCAAACAAACAGCTATCCCAGGACACAAACCACATACATTCAAGTACCCACTGGATTATAGAGATGGAAGGGACCAGAAGGCAGGAGGAATGAAGAAGAAGATGGAATAACACATGAGAGGGGCCTTGTGTGGCAAGTTATGGTACTTTTCTACGACTTCAGGGACGTAATTAATTCAGCTTTCTGTGTCTTGGGTTTGCAGAAAAAAAGACAAGTGGTGGAAATACTGGGTTATTACACAAGATATACAGATATCTTAAAGTCAAAAGAGGAGTTTCTGCTGTGGCTCAGTGGTTAACAAACCCGACTAGGATCCATGAAGACGCAGGCTTGATCCCTGGCTTCGCTCAGTGTGTTAAGGATCCGGTGTTGCCGTGAGCTGTGGTGTAGGTCACAGACTCAGCTCGGATCTGGCGTTGCTGTGGCTCTGGCGTAGGCCGGCAGCTGTAGCTCCGATTAGCCCCCTAGCCTGGGAACCTCCACGTGCCGCAGGTTTGGCCCTAAAAAGACAGAAGATGAAAAAAAAAGAAGTCAAAAGAATTGACACTCAGTAGTCAGACTTGCTATTCACTTTGTTAGCAGGGATTTATACGGAGCCAAACAATAGCATACCATGTTAAATCAACAGGATTCATTTGAATTGGATTGTCTTAGTTTTTATAAATTTATAAATTTATTTTCATTCTATAGTTAATGTAAAATATCCAAGTGTTAAGAATCTATACTTACTTAGTTTCATGTTTGCCTAAATTTAAGTACCACTCTAATAAAAGTAATTTAACATTAGAGTCCCTGAGAAGGTTCTTCTCTGTATGAAGAGTATTTTTCTCTTGACTCCAGTATGTGAATCACTGCTTGAGCGACATGACTCTTCCCTGCCCCAGGAGATCTCTTATCTTAAGGCACAAAGGTTTGAGGTCCCAATACGTCAAGATAGTCCTTTTGCTCCTTCCCTAACTGCTCTAGAGCTGTTCTGTGAATTCTCCCAAATCCTTCCTGCTTCTTGCCTTTCATGGCCCCGAAGCCCCCGGGTCTCCTTTGGTGTGTATGTGTAAAAGCTGTTTTTAAACGGCACTCTTCAAGAGCAAGATGCTCGTTTCAGCTGCAGAAAATCTGGATGTTTGGAGAGCATCTAAAAGTGGTATAATATAAAGAATGCATGAATACAGAACAAGGTGAACCCCGCTCCATCTTGGAGAGTAGGTGGTTTATATAAATTAGAATGTGCCCTGGAAACCCACTTGGGAAGGAACTTGCCTTCTCCCATCCAGTCTCTTAGGAGGACCACACAGTTTCCAGGTTACTGTCTTGAGGACCATGCCCTGCTCTCTGTACCCCAATATCTGATGGAAGTGGACCATTTGCCTCCTCCTTTGCCTGTGTCAAGGTTCCTCACTTTTCTTGGAATGCCACCTCCTTCCTCTCATCCCGCCTCCATCTGTCAAACCCTTTTAAGATTTATCTCAGTAAGTCTCTTCCACCATTTCCAAAAGAATGGTCCATCTTCCATCCATGCCCGTGATCTCTTCCCCTGTTGGTCCCATGCCTCTGTTTTGATGCTGATGACTGACTCAGGGTCAGGTCGCATTGGGACTGTCATTTCTAAGACTGTGTGGCAGGATAGTAGCTTGTCCACGGCTGCAGCCCATGCCTATGCCCTCAGATGTTCATGAAGTGAATGAGAAGCACAATTCAGTCTCATTTTGGCCCACCCTGTTACATCTCTGCTTCTTCCAGAAAGTTAATTCCTTATTTGGGCTCCATAGTTTTTTCTTATTAATTTGCCTTACGTCAAAACCAGGACCAAAAAAAAAAAATTCATTTCATTTTCCCAATAAGCCTATAAGGCAAGTAGTATTGCACCCACTTTGCAATTAAACTGAGGCTCAGAGAGGCTATAAAACTGTCGCTTGGGTACTAATCAGCAAGAGCTGGGATTCAAAGCCAGATCATCCTGATTCTTAACTTCCCTCTCTCACCACCACGTTGGGCAGCCCCTCAAAATAGGAAGATGCCAGTGAGGGCTGCGAGGTCCTCATTATGGCAGTTCCTCTCAAGGAGGATGGGACACGTGCGCAAAAGCACTTCGGGAGCTGGGAAGGATTATTTGCAATTTAACACTTGTACTGATGGTTGTTATTGTTGCTTGTAGCACCAGCGTTAGCAAAGAGCCAGCTGTGACCTTACATGAGTGTCTTGCTCTGGTCATTCCCCAAGCAGGGACAGCTCAAGCCATCACACCTCACTGATGTCCTCGCCTTTGAGGGGAAGGCAACAGAGAGGTCTAGGAGAGGTCTGTCCCCTTTGGTTCTGGGCTGTCCTGAAAAAGCACAGGGAGGAGGCTTACTGGGGCAGGATGGGAGATGATATGGGGATATCTGCTCAGGGCTGCCATCTCCAAGTTGTGTTGCCCAGAGCCTCTAACCCCAGGGATCAAGGGTATTGGGATCAAGCCAATATTCTGCTCACCAATCCATATGTGCAGGACAGTGACCTCCCCGAGAAAGAAATAGAATTGCACTAAAGGACCAAGCCATGAGTTCTTCTGCCCAGAGAAGGGACCTTTAAAAAAATCTGTTCTTGCAGGAGGAGGAGGGTTATAGTGTCTGTGTGTGTGTGTGTGTGTGTGTGTGTGTGTGTGTGTGTGTGTGAGAGAGAGAGAGAGAGAGAGAGAGATCTTTTTCTAATTTGTCCCAAGCGTCCACAAGCTTGCCAAGCTCTGCACCAAGCTGCAGGTGCAATGCGCTTGCCTGCATGGTGGGCTGGGCAAGAGACCCTCCTCAGTTAATGTAGGAAGGCCATAAGTTGTCAGATAAAACTATTTTTCAGTCCCTGCTGACCAGAGCTGGGGCTGAACCAGTGACCTCTCTGTAAGAATCTCACAGGTCCCTTAACTCAGCTGCCCAAGAGCCCAGCTCCTGGTTATGGTTTAGTCCTGAAATCGGAGCCACTGCTGGGGGTCCTGTGTTTACTAAGGTGCTCTGTTCAGGCGTCTGCCTGGATGCCCGAGTTGGCTCACTCGCTGCCTGCATGCCCTCCTGTCCCAATTAGCCCAGGCTGGGGGTGGGAGGATCAGTGGCGGGAAAGTGACAGGCCATCATAGAGTGACAGCTCCTCAGAGCAGAGCAATCAGTCATGTCAGCCCTACTCTGGAGCTGCCAGAGGCAAGGAGATGAGGACTCTGTGGATGCAGGGGCATTTGTGAGTGAGGATATACATGAGTGCTTGTATGTGAGCCCGAAGTTGCGTGAGGTCCTGCATAAATATGGTTGTAAGGGAGGATATACGTATGCAATGGTGTGTTTATTGTGTGTTTGTTGTAGGGGCCTCTGCATACTAAATGCAAGAGTGAGACGGAGAGACAGAAGGTTTGAGGAAGGAGGTGAGAAAGAGGCAGACACAGGAGGTAAGGAGGTGTGGGGAAGGAAGAAGGAAAGATGCAGATGGGAGAGATGGAGGGCCCGGGAGGAAGGAAAAGAGATGGGCCCTGTAGGGTGGCTGGTCCTCAGAAGCAGAGGGCTGCAAGGTTCTTATCAGATGGATGTTCTCAGGTCCCTGTTCGGGCCTCAGGCTAATGAGGGGAGGCACAGAAGCAGGAGCAATAGCAAAGCCACTGCCTCCCCTCGGTGCCCCAGTAGCAAGCAGAAGCCTGCCCCTCGGGGTCCAAGGGCCCCGCTCCAGGGCTCTGGTTCTCGGTCAGCTCAGTGTCCCCACAATTCCTGGTTTAGCGCCAAGCCTGCTGCATTCTCACCTGCAAACTGTCACACAGGTGGTGGCTCTCACCTCCTGGCAGCCTGCCCCTGCCCCTCTAAGCCCCGTTCTCAGTTGTCATGGGGTCAAGGTCAGGACTGTGCAACAAGGAGCTGTGACTTTCCTAAGACCTTCCAGGAGGGGACCTGAGGCTCAGAGCCGGCCCATCAGAGTCCACTCGCTCCTCCATCACCCCCGAGGACACGGAGTGATGAGAGGGTGTAGGACTTAGAGTTTCAGGAGGGAGACAGCCCTGAGAGTGGGTAAGTCAGTGCTGTGTGCCCCATGTGGACTGCCTGCAGGGCCCGAGTGGCTCTGATTTGGTCTCTTCCCCTCCCTGGACTCAGTTTGCACAACTTTAAAATGAGCGTAAACTAACAGGAGGCTCTGCTAAAGAGCCATATGAGATGTGAATCACACACCCCGAGCAGCTAGGGGAGTGAGGCACGACTGGGAAACAGGGACCCAGTGAAACAAATCAATCATTCTGCCTTTTGGTCACGAGCGGTTTAATCAGCCCCTACAGGGCCCCAGCCAGCACCATGAATGGACAACCGTGCTCAGGGCAGCCCTGGGCCCTGTGGGAAAGTCACCCGCTCAGCCAGCCTAAAAAGAATTTCACCAGGGATTGATTTCCTTACAGTCACTGACCTTGAGGTGCTGTGACCTTGAGCAAATCCTCGGTCTATCAGTAAGTCAAATGCCCTGTATCCTTCCCCAGACTTACAAGGAGGATGGAGTGAAGGTGGTTATAAAAAACCCTTTAAAATAGACATACACCAGCCGCAAATGCCAAGTTTCTGGTCCTTCAATGTTTATAGGAATCTCAAAAAAAAAAAAACAGTATTATCATAGACTTCCAGGAGACAGTTAGAAATAGGTGAGAAAGACTCTAAAGAAGATAGCTCCTTAGATTCATGGAGCTTCTGGCAAGTTAAAGTAAATGAACAAAGAGCGGAGAACTAAGCTAATAATGAGTTCCGGGGAGCAAGGCTAAGTTCATTCCTTCCCCTCTGACTCAGCAGAGGTTTTGAGAAGAAGCAGAACCAGAGGCGGGGTTGCAGAGATAGGGGAGGGGACTCCAGATGACGTGGGGCCCCGGGTGTGAGAGGCACCCTCCTGGAAATGGCCTTGATGTGGGCCACTCCTCTGGTCACCCCAAAGACACTGAGCCCCTTCTGCCGGCACCTGGTCAGAGGCCGGATGGGAGAACCCGAGCCAAGATGTGTCAGCCTTGTCACACCTCTCAGAGTCCTTGGACTTGGGTGGCACCCTCAAACCGTCAGTGTTCTTTCCATCCGTTCTTTAGTCACATATTCATTCCTCCAGCATGCATTTCCGCCTGACTTCACGGAGGGCACTAGGAAGCGGTCAACAGTGAGAATGAAGTTCCAACAAATGACCCGGTGTAACCAGCCTTTTTGGGGTTGCTAAGCACACGGATGAAGAAGCTCCTGGGGCGTTCCAACCCCAGCTGACATCGCGTGGGGCAGAGATGAGCCTTTCCCACGGTCCCCGTCTGAATTCCGGAGCCTAGGACTCATGAGCATGGATGAAACATGAATGGATCTTGATGTGAGACCCGCCCTCTCCATGTGTTTCAAGCTACCGCATTCTGGAAGCTGTAGCGATAATAATGAAACGGGAACTCAAAGCAGGCACTGGGGCGGGGGCGCCGAAGGAGTGCTTTCCTTCAGGGACATGGAGGAAGGCTGCCCCGAGGAGGTGGATTTAGACGGGGCGTGGAGCAAGAAAAGGATTCCCAGGCTCTCTCCATCCTGCGCTGCGCTGCACGGCCAGCTCCACCCGGGAGAGGCCTCGCTCGCTTTGACAGCGGAGCAGGAGCAAAGCAAATGGCTGCCCAGAGAGCGGGATTTGGCTGCAAATCCCTAATCAACGAGGAGAAATTTAAAGAGATTAAGGCAGCTGCCACTCTGCACACGGCTCCCCGCCCCTCCCCCCCCGGACCTCAGACCTTAGTTTCCTCCGACTTCATCTTTCTTCCTGTTTCCTCCCCCTCCCCCCGCCTGTACCCGCCCTCCATCCTTCCCCTCTTTCCTCCAGGCCCTTCTATTTTCTGTGTCTCTTCAACACCATCTCTTTCTTCCCCCACCACCTCCCTGGACTCCACTGCCAGGCCATTTCCCACCCCGCATTCCACCTGCTGTCAAGGCTTTTTTTTTTTTTCCCTTGACAGCAGCTCTCTGGTCTTGAGGGGATGCTTTCACTGTTTATACATTTAGGACCAGACAAAATTATTCCTGACAGGCCCAGAGGGAGATGCCCCCGCTTCCATTCCCAGCCCCGGTACCACCCAACTCCAGAGGTAAAGTCCTAAAGATCTCGGTGTTCTGCGACCTGTCCTCTCCATGTGTTAGGAAAAAACTGGATTGCAGCAGAGGGGTTAGAGGCCGAAACCACGGGGCAGTGAGGACGGATGGATTCAGGTTGACATATATTAGGGGAGTTGTCGGTGATCCAGTTTGGGCAAGAATATCCATGATGGTACATGACATTTAATACCGCCTGGCACTTACTGAATGGCTCTTTTGGTTTCCAAAG
Source organism: Catagonus wagneri (assembly GCA_004024745.2). Taxonomy (NCBI): domain Eukaryota; kingdom Metazoa; phylum Chordata; class Mammalia; order Artiodactyla; family Tayassuidae; genus Catagonus; species Catagonus wagneri. The sequence continues at coordinate 9,941,761 of PVHT020000175.1, forward strand.
AGCTCTTATATATGTTTTATTTCCCTCTTCCTGTGGGATCTGCCTCTAATTTCTCCAGCTCTCGTATCATAACCCACCTACCCATCAGGACCTACTGTGGGTCCAACCTATTCCCCCAAACCTGGGGAACTAACTCCTACAGCACTGAGCACCCACTGCACAGAATCTGGCTCCTGATAGTTTACTGTCCTAATTCTCTCTTACTGTGTCTGGTGTGCAAGTCTTTTTTTTTTTTTTCTGTCTTGTTATGGCCATACCAGCGGCATATGGAAGTTCCCAGGCCAGGCGTCGAATCAGAGCTACAGCTGCCAACCTACACCACAGCTCATGGCCACGCCAGATCCTTGACCCACTGAGCGAGGCCAGGGATTGAACCTGCCTCCTCATGGATATTAGTCAGATTCGTTTCCGCTGAGCCAAGATGGGAACTGCTGGTGTGCAAGTCTTGTCCGCCAAGTACCACTCTGCAGGGCCCAGACCAGGCCTAATCCTGCTTCTGCATGGATCAGGGCCTGGCTTGGTGCTGAATATCTGGTAGGGGGTCAATAGCACACGATTGACCAGTTGATCGTGTCCCACTGGAACCTGTGAGGCAGGCAGGGATGGGCATTCTTCTTTCTCTCTCTATGACGTCTAACAGAATGGGCTTGGAGGGTATCTGCTACCTCCCTCTGGATCTGAGGAAGGATTTATGACCTGCCACAGTCTGGGTGCGGGGGGGCAGGGAAGGAGAAGCCAAGAGGGTCTCTGATGGATTCCTCCGGCATGCTTGCGTCTCTCAGGGTCTCACCTTGCTGCCTAGCTACTTGGAATAGAGGTCACGTCTGCAGAGTGAACTCTTCCAGTGTTCCAAGTAGAATGGCTGGGATTTGAGGTTTGATTTCGGACAGAACTCTGTTCAATTCCCGATTGGACTAGCAATGTCTTTAGACCTCACTTTTCTCATCTGTGAAGTGGGTTGAATTTTTACCTGATTTATTATCAGGATTAAATGGCTCCGTTTATGTAAAGCCAGCCATTGGCAACTGCTCGAAAATGACAGCTACTATTATCCTGTGACGTTACTAGGTTCCATGTTGCCTGAAGGCTATCGTCCATGTGGATATTAGAATCCAGGAGCCAGAGAAGCCTCTGTTGGCTCCCCCAAGCAGCCCTGATGACCGGGGATCTGCCCCATGTGGGCTCTGGCCCCTCACTCATTGCCCTCTTCCTTCCCCCTCAGATAATCACAGGTGAGACTCCAGCACCAATGAGGCCAGTTCACGGCTAAGGCTCGTTTTAAAAGGAGTGCAAAGAACAGAAGACTCCAGAAGCAGGGGCGGGGGGAATCTACTAATGAAGCCTCTTGTAGTGCATGAAGAGGCTGCCCTGAACTGCTAATTTACTCGTAATACAAGAAAGGTGAAGCACACTGTTCAAGTAAAAGATGAGGGAGGAATGGCTTGTCAGCAGCACATGCACAAAAGACATAAAGGTTTTCATTGACTGTAAGTTCAGTATAAACCAAAGCTGCGGCATGGTGTCACACACACACACACACACACACACACACACACACACACACACACACATATTGTATAAGGAAAAGCTTGAAAGGGTTCTAGACTGGATATTATACAGTGACTGGAAGACAGGAGCTGACACCTCTAAACTCTTCTGTGTCGGATGGTGGTTTTCTTTTATTGTTGTTGTTGTTTTTTTTTGGTTTTGTTTTGTTTTGTTTTGTCTTTTTGCCTTTTCTGGGGCAGCATCCGCGACATATGGAGATTCCCAGGCTAGGGGTCTAATCGGAGCTGTAGCCACCAGCCTACACTACAGCCACAGCAACGCGGGATCCAAGCTGCGTCTGCAACCTACACCACAGCTCACGGCAATACCAGATCCTTAACCCACTGAGCAAGGCCAGGGATCGAACCCGCAACCTCATGGTTCCTAGTCAAATTCGCTAACCACTGAGCCACGATGGGAACTCCATGTGTCGGATGATGGTTTTCAAGCCAGGAACCCCTTTAAACAGCACAGGAGACAGAAAGCTACTCTGAGGAAATCAGAGATTCGGAATGTATTAGACCATCCAGAGCCTTTGTGAGTCTTCTCAATGACCAAGGCTTTTACCTATTTTCTGCAATTACCAAGGCTTCCTGTAATTGCTCAAACCGTCCGCAAACAAACTGTCTACTCTAATGAGCACAGGAAAAAGGGTGTCAACATTTTGGTGAACAACCGAGGAAAAGATTCAGACTAGACTAAGCCTATGTCTTCTGTCTATTGCATCCAGAATATAATGTTGTAAACGTATTTGGCACAGATGTCAAAAAACAAAGGCAAAAGGGAGGAAGCTGGGGTGCGAGGTTGATAGGCAGCAACCCCGAAATAACAAAACTAAGAAAATGTGACGGGAAGGAGGACACTTCCAGCGATGGCCCAAATCTAACATTCCAGAATGAGTCTGCTTAGTGAAGGTAAACGAAGCTACCAGACAGAAAGAGGAAACTGACCGGAGGACAGGATTTGAAGAGGGTGGATGGAACTTTCCATGCACCTGAGAGAGTGAATAACTCGGCGAATATTCACAGTAGCAGAGACATTAGCTGTTTGCGTTTGACATCACAGGGTTTGGTCCTCTAGATGCTGAACATTGCTTCTAAATGAAGACATGGTGGTGGCACTGTTCTTCTTCCTCCCAACCCTGGGTAAGGACCTTAATATGCCGTCATTACCCTTTGGGGCTTATCTTTAACATTAGGGTGCCACATGAAGCTACTTGACTTCTATAATTTCTTTGAGTCCTGATGTTCTTTTTTTTTTTTTTTTTGGCTTTTTTAGGGCCGCACCTTCGGCATGTGGAGGTTCCCAGGCTAGGGGTCTAATCGGAGCTGTTGGTGCTGGCCAACACCACAGCCACAGCAATGCCAGATCTGCAAACTACACCACAGCTCACGGCAATGCCGGATCGTTAACCCACTAAGCGATGCCAGGGATCGAACCCGCAACCTCATGGTTTCTAGTCGGATTTGTTTCCACGGCGCCACCAAGGGAAATCGGAGTCCTGATGTTCTAATTCTATGGCCCAAACCTGAGCTGACCGTGAGCTGGTTTCCCTCTGGTATAAGACACGACTGCCTTTGCAGGGGCAGGGGAGACCCCAGTTCTGCTTTGGGGTCCTTGGCATCCGGGGGGGCAGACAGAGCGCGTGAGGAGGTTGTGGGAGGAAGCCACACTTTCCCCTCCTTGTCTACTCATGTCCAGTACGGGCCTTCAGGGGACAGCAACTGGAGAGCAGGGGACCCAGAGGAGCGCCCTTCTCAAGGACAAATTGGAGGAACTTGAAAGAGAGCACCTGTCAGCAAGGTCAGCCAAGGAGACCCAATCCAGCCATCCCTGGCTACTCAAAGTGTGGCATCAGCATCACCAGGGAGATTGTTAGAAATGCAGAGTCTCAGGCCCTGCCCTGGACCTACTGAATCCAGAAGCCGCTTTTTTTTTTTTTTTTTTTTTAGGGCTGCACCCAGGGCATATGGAAGTTCCCAGGCCAGGGACAAATCAGCGCTGCAGCTGCCGGCACCTGCACCACAGCCACAGCCACACCAGATCAGAGCTGCATCTGTAATCTCTGCTGCAGCTACAGTCTCTGCTGCAGCTGCAATGCCAGATCCTTAACCCACCGAGCAAGGCCAGGGATAGAACCTGCATCCTCATGGGCACCAGGCAGATTCTCAACCCACTGAGCCACAACGGGAATTCCAGAAGCTGCATTTTTTAACAAGGGCCCCAGGCAGTAATAAGAACAGCAGCACAGTGTTTTGGCGTCACCTCAACAGCTTCCCATTTGTTCTGGGAAGCAATGAGAATGATTCTATGGATGAAAAGGAAATGAATATCTCATTTAATCTTTGACTCACTTGCTCATTTCTTCATCAGGCATTTATTGAGCGTCTCCCGTGGGCCAGGCACTGTGTTGGACACTGGAGATAATGGGTAAAGCACTCCCTTCACCTCTTTCTGTCCTGAGCATTTTCTAGTCCAGGGGAAAAGGCAAGTTGTACATAGGAAGTGCCCTGTCATCATTACTCTAATGGTACAATAGGACCTGGTGCCAAACCCTGCTGAAGAGAGCCCAGGACAGCCTACCTCGGAAACTCCTGTTCCCTGGGTACCTACCATGAGCCAGACCCCTCTGATAGCAAAGATCATCTCTGCCTCTTGGAAGGGACCAGCCTTTTGAGAAACATTCCTAGTTTACCACGAGTAAATACAAATGATTAAAATGGTCAAATGTTATATTTCTACTGAGTACCTCTCCTATCTTAAGGCTTTGCACGTGTCATTGAACTTGAGCATCATCATGCAGCCCTGAGAGGTAAGCGGTGTTTATTACTCCCATTGACAGATAAGGACGCTAAGACTCAGAGAGGCTGTGTGACTTGCGCCAAATGGACCAGGGCAATTCTCACCAGCAGTGCTGCTTGTAAGATGGGGCAGTGAACAGTTCCACCTCTCTTTCTGACCGATAGTCCAGAGAAGTTGGTTCTTTGCCTTCCTGGTTCTTCTTTCCTCGGGACCTGCTAGACGTGCTCAGGAATGGATGCCCAGGGCAGCTCATCCTGCACAGTTGTACGGAGCGGCTTTGGAGATGCATTGCCACGAAACTACACCTCCCTGCCTCTCCTAGAGTCCTCTTAGAACTCCAGCTTCCAAACCCCGGTGCTCTGGGCCAAACTTGGGTCCCCGAAGGAGGCTCCAGGCCAGTCACGATGGCCCCTCCACCCTCCTCTCGGATCCTGATGGCTCCAGGGAGCACCTCCTAGCTGCCTGGCATTCTTGGCTAACGTAGCTAAGCAATCGGGACATCGAGGTGCGAGCTGTCAAGTGTGTCATCGGTAAATCCTGCCTCCTCTGGCTGGCTGGGCCTGAGAGTGCCCTTAACTTAACATTCAGTTCTCACACCTTGGGAAGCCTACCCTAGATGCTTCGGCGCCCTGGTTTTGAGTCCAAACTCTGCCAGCTCCATGCTTTTTACCTCATGGTTCCTGTTCCCTGAACCATTCTTCACCATTTGGAAACCTGCCCACCCTTGAACGCCTGGGCTGTACACCACCTTCTCCACGACATCTTCCCCCACTTCCCAAGCCAGATCTTGTCTCTCCATCCTCTGCCCTCTCGCAGATCAAGAGCCCCACGAAACAACACTTAGCATTGGCTGCTCTGCGTGACGCTTCATTACGGATAGCGGGCCTCCCCAGGAGCCTGGAAAGCCCATGACAGCAAATGATCATGTTTTAGCCTTTGGTTTACACCCCAGCCCACACCTAATGCTTTATAAAAGGTTATAGAATATAAGTGAATAGATACCAGAAAGTGAAACGCATCCAGCTGGTGGGTAGACAAGTCATCTGTTATTCATTCACAGGCATTTCTGAAGCACCTACTCTGTGCAAAGCGTTACGCGATGAACTGGGAACGCAAAGCTAAATAAGGTCCTTCTTGGAGAGGTTTCGATCTAGTTGATGAGGCATACAAGTAAATGGGTAACTCCAGGAGAGATGCACTGAGGAGGCAAGCTTAACTCAAACTGGGAGATGAGGCAGAGGGAGAAGAGAGCATTGTGGGGGAAACTCCGAGAAGGTGCTCTGTGACATGCACCAGTCCAGAGAGCCCCAGATCCTGCCTCCCTCCCCGTCACCCGTGCCTGACTGTCCCTGCAGCACACTTGCCTCTCCTCTCTGCCCACACAATTTTGGTCAGTCTCTTTTTTTTTTTTCGGCCGTGGTGTGCAGCAGTTTGATACGGGGTCTCAGTTCCCAGACCAGTGATTGAACCCTGGCAGCTGCAGTGAAAGTGCCGAATCCTAACTACTAGACAGCCAGGGAACTCCCGAGATCTTTCTTGTATATCACGAAGATGATCTGGCCACTCTTTGCTGCTGGAAATGGAAGGACAAATCAGAGGAACTTGACAGAGAGCACCCTGCAGCAGAAGGTCAGCCAAGGAGAGCCAATCCGGCCATCCTTGACTACACGAAGTGTGGCCATGGGGCGGCATCTCCAGGGAGATTGTTAGAAATACAGAGTCTCGGGCCTTGCCCTGGACCTCCTGAATCCAAAGCTGTGTTTTTAGCAAGAGCCCCAGGTGGTTCACGCTCTTAACCCTGAAAGATGCTGGTCTAACCCATACCTCTTAGACTAGCCTTCTCTGCAGCAGATTCAGAATCCTTCTCCACAGGAACGGGAGCTGGGGGCCTGGACTGTCTCCCAAAGAAGTTTGTACAAGTGAAATTCCATATAACCATCTCACCAGAGCAAAGAAATGAGAAGAGAGGCACACGGGGGTGGGGCAGGGGAGCCTGGCACCTTTCGCTGGACCCCCGTTTGAGTGATCTGGTGAATTTCAGATTAGCTGCTGAGGAGAGCGGCCCCTGTCACTGTCAGCCTCAGTGTCTGCTCCTGCTGATCGCTGTTATCCTTGCCTGCAGTGTGGCCTCCCCGCCAGCAGGGGGCGTGTTTTTAGGGCGCTGAGACTCACCTGCTGGGTCCTGGGATGCAGTCCACCCTGGGAGAGTCACTCCACTGCCCAGGAACGGGGCCCAGGGGAGAAGCAAGTCTTGCTGTAAGTCATAGAGGCTGCCACCTGGCATCTCAAAAAGAGTCAGGGACCGACACTGGCCACAGCTGTAATAAGCATAATAATTGCATTTACTGAACACCTCCCGTGAACGGCGGCGTGTTACTATTACACACATTCGCTCTAATGATCTCGACAGCTCTCCAAAGAAAGTGGCATGACTTCCCTTTCAAAATAGAACCACCAGGCCGAAAGAGGCGAGGGACTTAGAGAAGCTCGCACAGACTGCAAGAGATAGGGTGGAGACTGGAACTCAGATCTGTTCACACCAGAGCCTGCGGCCTTTCCACAGCCCCAGACTCCTTGGCCCGGTGTGCATGGCCTTCCTGCCACGGCTGAAACTTTTGCTTGGTCCCAGGGTGTTGGGCATCTACAGGGGAGGTGGCCCCTGATTGGAGTGAGAACTGCACCGGGAGCAGCTCCCAGGCACCTGCCCATCAGTGCCCACAGCTACCTCTTTGGTCAGAAGCCAGTGCAGCAGCTTCTGCCTCAGTTTCCCCATATCGCCCCAGCAGGCAGCAGCGCACAATAATTAGCTCACTTGGGGCTCTGCCTGCTGAAGAGACAATGACAGGAGAACGCTAGAAAGATAAAATGAAGTAATCCTTGTAATTATAGCTTCGGCTAGAACTCCCCCCTTCTCCGTACCCGAGACCAGGAAGCATGCTCTGGGAAGGTCTGTTGCCAAGCACAGGGCCTGGCAGTCAGCGTGGTTGCTGACTGAACAAATGAATGAAAGCCTTGGAGTTCCCCTTATGGCTCAGCAATAATGAAACCGACTAGTATCCATGAGGATGCAGGTTCGATCCCTGGCCTGGCTCAGTGGGTTAAGGAGTAGTTATTGCCATGAGCCGTGGTATAGGTTGCAGACACAGCTAAGATGCTGTGCTTATAGGCAAGTTGCTGTGACTGTGGTGTAGTTTGGTGGCTACAGCAGCTCTGATTCAACCCCTAGCCTGGGAACTTCCATATGCCCCATGGGTGCAGCTTTAAAAAGCAAAAAAAAAAAAAAAAAAAAAAAGACTGATCCCCAATTCTGGTTGCCCTCCAAGTCCCACATCCGCACTCTTATCACTCCCATAAAATAGGGCAGCCATGCACCAGTTGATGCCACAGAGTCACTTTGTCCCCTCATCCTACCCCTGCACACAGCACAGTACACCCCGGTTCAGGGAAAACAAACAGTTCATCACATAGTAAAACTCTAGAGGCTTCTGTCATAGGATATGTAATTACCCAGTTGGATTTTTATTTAGTAGAAATACCCAAGTGAAGTTTTTGAAAAAAGGCTCTACAAGACTATTAATGTTACCGACCACCAGCTGAGCACACGGTTTCCTTTCCTACAGTTTTATGGTTTCCTCTCTAGCCTCACAGGTTACTCCTTTGGGCAACAGGTCAGTTTTTGGCCCCAGAAATGAATGACGCCTTCGCCTCTCACCTCTCTGGCTTCTGAGCATCTCTATCTCAGGAACTCAGGGGCAGGGACTCTCCCAGCCTCTGCTTTCTTCCGGCCCTTGGTAGAGGGAGAATCTCAGGGCTGAACTGGGCCCTGTCCTCCTGCACTGTAAGTCACTGAGCAGCTCACGTCTTGCCTCCCCATGCCTCCTGGTCTTTCCAGCCCGACCACAGCCCCACCTCCTCCTTCCTCTCATCTCTCCTGGGGAGAGGAGATTGCAACAGTCACAGGCCACACATTGTTTGGAGAATGGGGAAATCTACATAGTCACCGGACGGAGGTCATGAAGTTCATCTCACTGATACTTTGCCCTCTGCCCCAGCAATATGTCCTCTCTCCAGGGGGACAGGCTGGTTATTTCATTAACCCCTGCCTGAGAGCTGTCACAGTCCCCTGGGGCATTTCAATAATGTTAGGATCTAGCCATTCCGGGACTGAGAGTGTCCGATCCAGGACGTGAAGCCCAGCGTGAGAAATCTGGTGGATGGCTGGTATCGTCAGCTCACACAGAGTGGACGAGAAGACGAGAGAGATGGGCTTGCACCTGAACAGAGGGAAATGGAAGTGGTTTTTGCCTAGGCTGGCTAACCTCAGAGAGCTGGTAAGTAAAGGCATTTTCAAACCTGTAATTATGTATTCATTTTCTCATTTGGATACTGTTTATTGAGCACCTACTGTGTGTAGGCGCAGTGCTTTCCGTGGGAGTAAATGGTCAAATACGGCAGTGTGGTAAGTGATTAGCTGAGCATGTTTATGGTACTGGAGGAACCCAGAAAAACGTCTATGTAACCTCTGAGCCAGGGAAGGCTTCCTGGAGGCCATGACAATTGAGCTGAATTTTGAAGGACAAAATTAGGAAAGAGCATGATGCATGCAGGAAAGTGCAGTGGTTTCAACTGGATGGAGAGAGGGATGGAGGTGGGAGAAGGGTGGGACAGGTCTAAAGACATAGGAGTAAACCATCAAAGGCTTGTATACTAAGCCAAGGTTCTTAATGCTATTTTAAGGGGGAGCCAGTGACAACCTGAATATAGGCAAGTGTATAATCAGGTTCATATCTTGGAAAAATCACCCTGCGCATGTGCCATGGGAGCTGGGTTAAAAGGAGAATGGCTTAAAAGTTATTCAGACAATTCAGGTGAGGGATGAAGAGGGCAAGAACTCAGGCTATGGCCTGGAGATGAGGAGTGGAAGCCAGGATGGAGACATAGAAAGATGGAAGCAGCACGATGTTACTGAATGGCTGGGGTATTTCTAGAAGGAGACAACGGCTGAGGTTTCTAGCATGGGTGAGTCCATTCACCCACGGTAAGAAATAAGGTGAGAGGTGTGGGTTTGAAGAAAACATGAAGGGTCAGTTTTGGACAAACTGAGTTTGCAATTTAGGAATCTGTCTATCCAGGCGCAAGTACCTACTAAGTCCCGCCACCGCCCGATTCTCAGGAGCCATGAGAGGCAGGAACAGAAGCCCACCCAGGAGCCGATGCTGCAGAGCCAAGCATATTTGCTGTCCAGGACTCCTGAATGGATATGGAGTTGCAGTCCCTCGCTGAGCACCATGGCAGAGACAGGTGACAAGGAGGGAAGGTTGCCAGATAAAAGAACATCCAGTTACATTTGAATCTCAGATAAACAACAAAAATTTTTAAGCATAAGTACACCCCAAAGATTGCATGGGATATACTTATACTATACATGTATTCATTGTTTATCTATAAACTTCAACTTTGACTTGATGTCCTGTATTTTTATTTGCTAAACCTGGTAATTCTACAAAGGGATGAAGCAGGATTCACCTCCAGGTCCTGATCCTCCTAGGCTCAGAAACAAGACTTGTCCTAGGAGCAAAATCAGTACTTGGGGCAGCCCTGGCCATACCTGCTGCCCTGTCATGCGCTTTCCTAATCCAGAGAAGCCTGCCAGCCGTACCTTTGTGAGTGAGATGGGAGATATTGATCTTGCACTAAAGGGCCTCAGCACAGTGGCCAAGCACAGTGAATGGCTCCTAGTAGACCCTCCATATACCTCTGAATAAAGAGATGGATGGAGGGAGTTCCCATCATGGCTCAGTAGTTAACAAATCCCACTAGGAACCATGAGGTTGCGGGTTCGATTCCTGGCCTTGCTCAGTGGGCTAAGGATCCAGCGTTGCCGTGAGCTGTGGTGTAGGTTGCAGACGCGACTCGGATCCCGCGTTGCTGTGGTTGTGGCGAAGGCCGGCAGCTACAGCTCCTGTTAGACCCCTAGCCTGGGAACCTCCATATGCCGCGGGTGCGGCCCTAGATAAGGCAAAAAGACCACCAAAAAAAAAAAAAGAGAGAGAGAGAAGGATGGAAAGATTCAGGCTCTTGCTCCACACACAGAGTGACCTTGGGCAAGTTACTTATCTCACAGCTTTAAGTTTCTCATTAGAAAAATGGAGATAATAAAACCTCAAAAAACGCTCCTTGCCCATCCTTCCTGCCAGGTCTGCCAGTGTCCACACAGCCCCAGCCTTATCTGCCTGTGGCCAGCATGGTCTGGGAGGACACTCCTGGGGTCTGGCAGGCTTATTCAGCCGCCGACCTGACTTTGGCCTTCCAGTCCCAGGACCATCCAAAGACTGGTACCGCAGGAGCAAAAGACACGTGCTGACTTCAGTCACTGATTTTCTTTTATTTTTTAGAGCAAGGAGTCAAAGGTGAGACAGTCCTAAGTGTCAGCCTTCTCTCGAGGGAGGAGAAACTGTCTTTGTCATTTAATGTCCATTGGCTGAGAGCTCGTCACTCCCAGCCAAAGGAAGTTTCTGCTCGTCCTCTCAGTGGGGCCAGCCTGTGTCCAGGCCAAAACCCTGTGAATTCAGAGGCCTTCCAAACACCTCCCCAAGCTAGCCCTGGGCTCTCAGCTAGCTCAGGTTTGCAATGGAGGAGGAGGCAGGTGTATCCTGCGGAGTGTGGGTCTGATTTACGCTTGTCATCAGCTCTCATTCATATTCCCTTTCGGTTTCTGAAATGCTGCTTCCCACCAGGCTAGTCTCCACTCTTCCCCGCAGTCAGCCCACTCCCTTCGGATTCCAAGTCTGCGTCTCTCTCGCTCCCCACCTCAGCCTGGAGACGAGGTCCCGCCACAGCGCAACCCAGGGCCTCCCCGCTCCCCAGTTCGGGCTCAGGCTGTGAAGCAGCCTCTGAAGCATCGGGACCACGGGGCCCTCACCCGCCTCTGACGTTTGTCTGTATCATTCACTGGGGACCTTTAAGGAAAGTCTGTCTTGATTTGCTGCTGCACTATTTTGCCGTGAATGCCTCGTCCCCTCAACTGGATTGCAAGCTCTTGGAGCCAAAGGCAGAACGCATGACATTTCTTTCCTGTCCTCTGCAAGCCCCAGCTTGCCTGGCCCGGGATGTTTGCACCTGATGGATGGTTAGAGGACAAATGAAAGAATGACGTTCATTAGCCTGGAGGCCTCGTATTACTCCCAGGCTCCCAGGGAGACTGCGAACCACAGAGGGGTCCTGCCCTTCCCCGATTTATAAGCTAAGACAGACAAGGTGATTCTGATAAGGCAGGCAGAAGGATGAGCAGGTGCTGGACCAATATTCAAATGTTCTCTTTACGAGGAAGCCAAGGGCAAGCATATTGGGGGCCTTAGAAGAATGAAAAAAAAAAAAGGATTCTTAAATGTGAGCTCTTCTCTTTTGTCAGTCAACTAACACTTTTAAGTGCCTCCTCTGAACCTCTGTTCGGTGCCTGAGGGTATGCAGATGGGTGAGTCACACTTCCTGCCCCACAGGACCTCACAATTGAGTGAGTAAGCACATTCCCTCGACCAGATAAACCCAGATGGTCTTCTTAGAAAGGAGATTTTTAAGTTGTGCTGGGATGGCCGGGGGGGGCGGGGTGGAGTTAGAAGGAACTGAGGGCGGCATGCCGATCATAGTAAGAAACACCGACTGTGCGGTCATCGCTGGGTAACAGAGCTACAGAAGACGGACCCAGAGAACAAGAAACTCAGAAAATACATCAGGAGACTTGAAGTAGCAAAGTACATGGAGTGATGAATTCTGGGAGGTGCTGTGGCCGCACACTGGCCCGGCAGTGATCTCCACACTCCCCCTTTCGCTGTCTCACCCTGGGGCCCAGCTCTGTGGCTTCAGAATGCTCTGTGCCTCCTCTCTTCTCCATCCCGGCTCCAAGAGGAAGTGGGAGAGAGAGTGTGATGTACGGGGTATGGGGGACCCTAAAACTGGCCACCCATTCAACTGTCAGGGAGCCCGGAGACCTGTGTGTGGTCCAGCCTGGCCAGGAAGGAGGTGCAGAGGGAGGAAAAAGGTTAAAGGAAGAGGAGAAAAGGCCAAGGACGTGCAGGAAGAAAGGCTGGGGATCCAGGATGAAGGCTTGTGTTCTTTTCTTTTTACCACGAGATAGCGCTCCTCCTGAGCAAGTCTCTTTAAAATGGAATTGGTAGCACATCTGTGAACAGCAGCTCTGGCCTAGAGCCGGACCCCCTGCAAACCACAGCCCAGCTCCATCAAATTCCATTCTTGATGCTTGAGCCAAAAACCTTCCCTTCAGACTTAAGCCATCAGTCTTGCCCCTCTCCATCACAATATACTGGACCCCCATTCGCGTGTCGTGCATGAAAGCGCACCCCTGCCCACACACACACACACACACACACACACACACACACACTGGCCTTATCCCATTGACCTATGGAACTATGGGAAGCAGTGACCCTGTAGGCTATGTGACCAACTACCTCCTCTGAGACAGCCTTGGGCAGTCTGGGACATCTGGTCACCCTATGGGTAGTCTGAGTATTTCACGAGTTAGGGACACTCGGACTGTAATATCTTTGCACCAGGCCAGGTGGCCTCACTGAGCAGCCCCTCCCCTGGCTGTCCCTGCCTTTTGGGGTCGCCTGCCCCTCTGGTCTGCTGGGCCCTGCTTCCCTTATCCATCCCGTAGCAGAGAAGAAAGCTCCAGGACCCCCAGCATCAATCTGCTGGGCCTCGGAAAACCTGTCCTACTGTGATGGATTTTTTAATTGGATTGTGACAAACATTTAATACCTAATAGAGCTCTTACCAGCACAGTTAATTAAGAATGTGACTGATCTAATTCAGTGGGTGCTCAGAAAGAGAGAAAGGGGGGAAAGGAAGAAAGGGAGCAGGATTTGGGGAGCTGCGGGTGACTGGAGATGGAAGATGACTATTGAGCCTGTTTTCTTCTGTGGGGTAAGGGGATTCCAGACACACGGCACGGGAAGCTGCATCACAGTTGCAAGAGAGAAGCAAAACGTCATTGGCAAGGCACAGAGCAGCCAGGCAGACAAGGACCCTCTTCTCAGCCTCTCGCTCCATCCCATTGCACACATCTGCTTGTCGCCTCTGGCCTGTTAGCAATGATGGAGCAAAATGGGACTTTGTGGCTCCCTAAAGTTGCACAGATAACTAAGACTGTTACAAGCCTCCGTACTGAACCTGCTTCACCAAATGTGGCGTGACTTGGCACTGCCAGCCCAGAGCGAGGGGCCCTTCCCCCTTCCCGGACCCCACTGTCATACAGATGGCAGTTTGAACACGATATAGAGTTTATAATTCCCCTGTGCACACGCGCAACCACCTCCTGCAAATGTACAGCATCTGCACACTCCCACGCGTATACTGTGCACATGAGCACGCAGGTGTCACCGTGGGTCTGCACAGCAGAAATGCACCCACACACACAAAAGATGTACAGATGAAATCGCCAGTGTCAGTGTGCCAAAGCAGCATATCCACAAACACCCAGGGGAGCGGGACTGGCCCGTGGCGCCCTCCTGTCTAAACAGAGGCTCGTCTGCTGCCAGGACTGGCTGCTGTCTGAGCAGGGACATTCTCCCATCCGCCTGAGGTCTAAGCGCCTGCTTTCCTGTAGGACCCGGCCGTAGCTGCTGGACAGCTGTCTCTTCCATTCTGCCAGGTGGCCACGTACACAGAGTTGGGAGAGGGGCTGTGGGAGGATGCCGGGCTGGCTTCCTGTGTGAGTGGTGTCACTCTGGGGGATGACAGGCATCCTGGGAACGCTGGATACCATCAACATTGCACCTGATTGCGGGCGGATGAGAAAGGGAAGGCTCAGTGTCGGGGTTAACGTCAAGGGGGTGGGCTGGGGGGCGACGGTAATAATCCTGATATGCATGGTGCCGTAGTAACTGCTAGGAAGCACTGTTTTGAGTTTCTCGGCAGCAGCACCGTGGCAGGTACTGCGCCGGAGCTTTTCCAACGCGAGCCTTTCATAGTCTGCTCTTTCATGCCAAGTGATAAGATTAGGGCAAGAAAGCTGTGATTTAGCAGTTCTGAGGTATTTGATAGCTCACCAGGGCTCAGCTGCCGTTCAGCTGTGTTAATCCCCTCGGGAAACCTGGGAGGCGGGTGGGCTGGAATGAACTATCTATTTGCCTCCGGAGATGGAAAGCCGGGCTTCTTGAACTTCAGCCGCCCAGTGATGGAGAAGCCCAAGCAGCTCTATAACTCGCCTGGTGAGGGGCAGGGCCACACAGACCTGGCTGTGTGCCGAGGGTGGGACAGCACGGTGCGATGTTGATGGTATCCGGTGTTCCCAGGACACCTGTCATCCCCCGAAGCGACAGGGCTTTCCTGCATGTGGAGCTGTGCACAAGTTAGACCTGGAGCCCAGGACGACCCAGAACTCCTGGGTCTCAAGCAAGCCCTGGCTGCTCTGCATATGCCCTCACTTACATCCACCGTGATGCTGGGTGGCAGCTACCACTGTTCCCATTTTACAGATGAGGAGACTGAGGCTCTGCGGGTAAGTGTCCTGCTCTGCCCTGAGGCCACTCGGGTAACAAGGAGCGAAGAGAGGCCTTGGGGTCAGGCATGTGGCGTGACTTCCCCACTTCCTCACATTACGCTGTTTCTTTAAAAAGGGTGTGAGGGGAGACCCAGAAACTAGAGTTGAGTATACCTGTGTCTGGAGTATACCTGTGTCATTTCCTCTACTGCCAGAGGGCATGTGGAGACGGAATGCAGAGCCAAAAGTGGCCGGAGTACATTCAGCGAGGCTTTCTCGTGGTTTTTCCCTGCCCCCCTTTGGCTTCTCAGTGCTCTTCTTCCTTGATTTGCCTCCATTGCTCCCTGGGGCTTCTGCCCTGGTCATCGGCGTCCCTGTGTAGCTGGGCGGGCGAGGGGCCCTCTGGGGTCATGGTCTTACTTTCTCGCAGCAGCAACAGCAGGAGAAGAAACTTCCCCTTGCAGGGAGAGCACGCCAGAGTATTTCCCTCTTTCCTGGCTCTGAGCCACCAGGGTCAAGTCCCTTCCACCACATCACAGGCCTTTCAAGGCGGCAGAAAATCTCTGAGCAATTTTTTGTCTGACAACTTTATCCCGGGTGGAAAAGCCAAGGCGGCCAGGAGCGGGGAGGCGTTCCGAGAAAAGGCCTAAGAAAGACAGAGCCCAGGCAGTGGACAGAGCCTTGGGTGAGGAGAACAAAGCCCGTATTTACTACTTTCGGCTAAAGTGACCTTGCCCAAGTCATTGAATGTTTTTGAACTTCATCTATTTACTGGAAAATTTAAAAATCTCTGCATGTCTCGCTGGATTCTGGCTGCACGGAAATAATACATAGGAAAGAGGTTTGAAAGCTGTAAAGGGCTACAGAAATGAAAGGTAAATGAAAGGTATTTTTTATTAAGTAGAATAAGGAAGATCAAGAGTGACAGAGAAAGAGGGAAGAAGCCAGAGGGCTAGGACTAAGTGCCAGCGGAAACGAATGCTTTCCCACAGAGAAATGCATTAGGCGCCTTCAAATGTTCATTCTTTTCTAGAAGATCATAAAGAAAAAGCTATTCCTAATGGGCATCAATTATAAGACTTAAGAGTTAGCTCATGGCACCTGTGATTGATTTGGGCCTATCACGGTGATTCTTTCGATTACTTCCCAGTCCAGTCTGGTACACAAAATCTCTTCTTTCCCACCCTCAGCCATCCTGGAGAAGACAGCGCTGAGGATGAAGGAATTAGAAATGAGAGAGGAACTAAGAGATACCCAGCTCCCATCCCCCGAGGAGGTGAGCTAGGGTAGAAACGAGAAATTCCGTGCCTCCCTGACACGGGTCATCCTGGCTGGGGGACTATACATTTCAAACATTAGATTCCCTTTCCTGACCTCAAACCTACCGAATTAAAAAGTGGGGCCCTGGCATCTGTTTTTTTTCAAACGTGCCCCAGGTCATTCTTACGCATGGCCAGGTTTGAAAACCAAGGCTGGATCTCCTGCCCTCGCAGCCGTAGGGGCGAGTCTGTAGGCTCGGCCACCTTCCTGCCACTCCTAAATTCACAGAGAGGGGTGCCTTCTGGAGGACATGGTATTGGGACGACTTTGCCTCCACGCTCGTCCCCCTCGCCTGTCGGCTTCCTCATGCCTCCATTTCTCTCCCAACCCAGAGACTGCCCTGGAAGCGCCTAGGCAAGGCCTAGCTTGCAGCTGCAGGGCACCGGGCGAAGGGAGACCTCAAAGAGAGCATTCAGGCACAAAGATGGCACTGATGATTAAATAAACACAGCAGGCCTACAACCAAGGGCTTGCCAGAGACAGGAAAACCAAGTAGGAGAGCACAGGGGTTTGAGAGAGAACCCCAGGGTGGGGTGAGGGGGGCATGGCCTTGCCCTCCGGGAAGGCAAAGAGACCAGGAAACCCCGTTCCGGCAAGACCACGCACACCACAGAGTAGAGATGGAAAGCTGCGATCAGTCGGTCAGGCGCTTGGGCCAGCCGTTCCCCACTTCTCCCAGCAACCGTGTCTGTCCTTATTCCCAGGGAATCTCCGAGAGAACTCTTCCAGCTAATTCTGCAGATTTTGCTACTGATAAATTTTACCCTTAAGGGTCAGGGTGAAATAAGGGAGGGCTTTTTTGCAGTCTAGCTTGAATGGCCCGGGCCACATAGCTGGTGTCTGGGAACAAAGCTGCAGCACTACTGAAGCTGGGCTACAGCTTGCTTGATATCATGCACCTTCCCTGCGCTGTGAACAAGATGCCAGACCCAACAGCTAGGGCACTGGTGAGAGGTGGCCAAGTTTCCAGCCAGGTGGAGGCCCTCCAGACTGTTAACCGTGTTTACTGGACACGAACTAGGTGCTGGATGCTAGACTCGCTGCAAGGGCAGGCGGAGGGACAACATTCATAGAAGATGCCATCGTCACTGTCAAAACACCCAAGTTCAATTACGGTGGGCCAGGTGCCTGGTCACAGATGCATTCTATCACGAGGCGCTGTCCCCAGTCATGAAGATGACATCACAGACGTCATCAACAGGACACAGACTAAAAACAAAGGCCCACTTTGGGGGTGGGGTGGTTGTCCTGAGGAAAAGAGGAAGCGGCATGAAGGTGGAAGGGTCAAGTTTCCTTGAAAGAGTAAACGTGAGTGTTCCACTCGAGGCCAGCCACGTAAGGGTCAGGAGGGGCAGAGAGTTCTCCAGAAGGAAGAGGGAGGCCTGGATTCTGCTTCCCATTCAAGCTGTCTTCTTTTTGTTTTTTGTCTTTTTACCTTATCTAGGGCTGCACCCGCAGCATATGGAGGTTCCCAGGCTAGGGGTCTAACAGGAGCTGTAGCTGCCGGCCTACACCACAGCCACAGAAATGCGGGATCCGAGCCGCATCTGCAACCTACACCACAGCTCACGGCAACGCCGGATCCTTAACCCACTGAGCGATGCCAGGGATCGAACCCACAGCCTCGCAGTTCCTAGTCGGATTCATTAACCACTGAGCCACGACGGGAACTCCTCAAGCTGTCTTCTTGCTCTGGCCTCAGTGCTGTGGGTAGGCATCACCACCCTCAGGAAGTCCACAGCTTCTCCATCCCCGGGCCTCAGTCTGCCTGGGGGTGCTGGGGGAAGACAGGGCTGTGCCGTGGCTGTGCAGCCTCCGCCTCCACACCACCTGGCCGTGGCTTTGAGAAGAGGTCCTAGCTGAGAGCCACGCGGGCCCGCCACTGAATCCGACCGCCAGCCAGCTGCCCCATCTGCATGCGGCGCACTCCCCAGCCCCAGAGTTTATAAATAAACCAAGAGAAGTCATTTTGTCCCAGGAGACTGGGATGCCTCTTAAGTACAGAGATGTTCTGTCTCGCGCCTCTGTGGTTCCTGAGTTGTCATTCTTTGGCGAGGAACAGGGCTTGGATTGAACCTGGTTCCTGTCTGCAGCTGAAAGACCCAGTGAAGGCGGAGGGGGCGGGGGGGGGGGCGCGGAGACACGGACAGAGACGCTCTTGGTTGAGCCCTGATGTAATAAACAGGGCCACTGAATGAACAAAAGCGGGAGACAAAAGAGAAGCGTGGCAGAGAGGGCTCGAGAAGGCAGGAGGGTGTCGAGATGGGAAAAGGGCAGTGAGAGAATGAGACACTGACAGAGACCTAGAGGAGAGATGCCGCCCAACTGGCAGCTGAAACATCCACGCCGAGGCAGCGGGGAGGGAGACGGGGGCGATTAGGAGAAAGGTACAGAGGCAGCCTGCCTGCAGCGAGGCACTAGGGCTGTGGAAATGCGAGAGGAGTGGAGGCAGAGTGGCAAGGAGTCTGACACCCACGGAGGCAGAGAGAGCCGTGGAGAGGGAGAGCGGAGGAGGGGACGGGCACCGGGAGGCATAAGGGACGCTGTGCGCACCAGGGGTCTGAGTTTGAGGACTAAGCACCAACATGTGTGTCTGACAACAAAAGAGCGGCACTGTCTATCTTATTTTTTTTTTTTTGTCTTTTTAGGGCATATGGAGTTTCCTAGGCTAGGGGTCGAATTGGAGCTACAGCTGCTGGCCTGTACCACAGCCACAGCAATGCAGGATCCGAGCACATGTCTGTGACCTACACCACAGCTCACCGCCAACGCCGGATCCTTAACCCACTGAGTGAGGCCAGGGATGGATCTGCGTCCTCGTGGGTACCAGTCGCGTTCGTTACTGCTGAGCCACAACAGGAGCTTCAGCCTTGTATGTCTTGTACGCAGTAAAGAAATGACCTCATGTGCTAGTAAGAGAGCGTGGACCCTGGGGCAAGATGGTTCGGGTCTAAATCCTGGCACCACCAATTTCTGGTGGTGTGGCTCTTGGCAAATTAGGGCACTGATCTAAGCCTCGATTTCCCCATTGCCATGAGGATAGCGTTAGCTCTTCCTTGTAGGCAGTCATGAAGGCTGAAGTTTATAGATATTATGTAAGCAGTTAGAACAGTGCCTGGCACATAGGAAGAGCTTCATGGGGCTGCAGGTGCAGACAGGACGTGGGTGCCCACTGACAAAGAGGGACAAGAAGGATGCGGGCAGGGAGAAGCAATGGCTAAGGGTAAGACCCCCCCTCTTATCTACAAACCCATTATTTGGAGTCAACACCCTTTTTGTTGTGAGCACTGGGGCTGAGGAGTGAAAAACAGCTCCCAGCAGTGAATCAGCCCAGCAGACGGAATTGAAGCCAAGAAAGCAGAGAAGGAAGGAGACACGGGCTAGTGTCAAAATAGACTCTGAGGCTGTAAAGGAGTGGCCGATCCCTGGGGATGGCAGCAGGACCCAGAGGTGGCCGCAGCCAAAGGCAGCCAAGGAGGAGCTGGCTCTCCCAGCAAGCTGCACCTGCTGCAGAGGGAGCGGGAGGCGTGACCTACAGAGAAGATGGTCAAAGCACCACCTGGGAGGAAATTCTGCGGGTCATCCCTTTGCTGATCCTGGATAAAGCCCAGGGAAGGGGGATTCGATTAAATACGCCATCTGTCACACGATGCTCCTCTGTCTAGCCATTCAAAGGACGGGCTTTTTTTTTTTTTTTTCCCCTAAAGTGATGTGAGACTTAAGAAATAACTTCCTCCAGAAAAGACATCACACTCTGCTAACTGGGTACAGGAAAGTGAAGTCACTGGGGCAGAATCACTGACTTGAGCTACTTTTCCTGGGGTGAAAGGCAAGGACAGAAGAAGAAAGGCAGAAAGGACTGGAGCTTCCTCAGCTGCAGTGGCCTGCCCTGAACCTGAGGCCGGCCCTCCCACATCTGGCTGGGCCAGGCATAGGGAGCCGAGGACGGTCACCTTTTTCCATCTGCCCCCAGTGACACAAGGGTCCCAGCGCAGCCGAGCATACTCCTTGCACTCACTGAACAGCATTTATTGTCACCAGAGATGGTTCCTTGAGACCCCCAAGGATGGGGGAGGAAAAAACTAGAGGAATTCAGGATCTTAAGTTCCCAGTTTGCTAAACCAGGCTGTTGGTGCTGGAATTAAGCCTGGAGCAACAAACAGAAGGACGCGTTGAAAAAGTTAAAATGTATTAATTACTGCCAACGCTCATTTGTGGTTATGAATATTATAATCATAGCTAACACTTACTGCGAGCCTCCCCAGGGCCCAGGTGCTTATACATAAAATCTCATAAATCCTCACAATGACCCTACAGAGCAGGGATTAGGATTCCGTGTTCTAGACAAAGACACAGGCTGAGAGGTGAGAAATGCACTCAACGTGGCTCAGAGCCTCCACTCTTCCCACATTTTTTTGCGGGGGGCTGCACCTGCGACATATGGAGGTTCCCGGGCTAGGGGAGCTACAGCTGCCAGACTACACCACAGCTCACGGCAATGCCGGATCCTTAACCCACTGAGCAAGGCCAGGGATCGAACTCGCAGCCTCATGGTTCCTAGCAGGATTCGTTAACCACTGAGCCACGACGGGAACTCCCACTCCTCCCACATTTAAGTCTACCTCGAGTTTCCTTAAGGAGCACGGATTTCCTTTAATTTCAGGGTCTACTTGCCTGCCATCTTCTCCCCCACAGGATGGAATGACGGGCTCGGTTACGATCAGACACGATCCCAGAACTCTGGCAGACAAGATTCCCTTGTGAATCAGACATGATCCCAGAGCTCTGGCAGCTCTACGCCTGCATGGACTGCTTGGATTCTGGGGGGAGCAAGCAAGAGGGGTGCCAGGGAACCAACTTCTAAAACTCCGGTGGCCATGGGGTGTGGTGCTGCTGCCCTTTGCCCCCGGAGACCCCCACCACACGCTACATGAGGGTGTTGCAAAGATACGGCCCTTTTTTTTTTTTTTGTCTTTTGTTTGCTTTTAGGGCAGCTCCCTTGACCTATGGAGGTTCCCAGGCTAGGGGTCTAAGTGGAGCTGTAGCCACTGGCCTACACTACAGACACAGCAACGCCAGACCCAGGCCATATCTCCGAACTACACCACAGCTTACAACAATGCAACACCAGATCCTTAACCCACTGAGCAAGGCCAGGGATTGAACCTGCGTCCTCATGGATGCTAGTCAGATCGTTTCCGCTGAGCCACGACGGGAACTCTACAGCTCTCTTCTAACTGTCGAAAAGTTTAAAATCTTACCGCTCCAGGCAGCATGTAATGGGTAGCTAGAGCTATAGCAAAAGTCCACAAAGAAATAAGACCACTGTTTCCTTTTGCAATAAGATTAAAACTATTCCAAACGATTGTTTCCAGAAAAAATGGCTGAGTTTGGGGGCCAGGACTGGTACCAAATGGGCAGGGTCCAAGGGCAGGTGACAGCTGGCCCTGCTTTCCTCTCTCTCCGTTGACTTGAGTGACTTTGCGGAGTGCTCAGCGCGTCCCTAAGCAGGAGTCTCAGTCCATTCAGGCTGCACTAACAGAATGCCATAGACGAGGCTGCTGATAAACAAATTTATCTCGAATAGTTCTAGAGGCTAGGAAGTCCACGATCAAGGTGCTGGGAGATCTAGTGAGAGCTGTCTTTCTGACTCATAGATGGCATTCTTCTTACTGAGTCCTCACATGGTAGAAGGGGCGAGAATGCTCCCTGGGGTCTCTTAGGGGCCTCATCTCACTCACTAGGGTTCTGTTCTTATGACCTAATAACTTCCCTAAGGCCTCACCTCCTGAAACAAGCACTTTGGGGATTAAGAATCAGCCTATGAATTTCAGGAGACATAAACATTCAGTTTTGCAGATGGTCTGCTAGAGAACAAGCTTCCATGCCCTTCTCTCCTGAACACACGCACACACACACACACACACACACACCCACACATTATTCCCATAAGAGGGTAAGGAGACCACAGAGGTCTAATCGCGAAAGATAATAAAGTCTTGTCCTAGAAAAAGCAGGTGAATACCTTGCTCCTTACAGGCAGTAAGTGGCAATGTTTTAACAATACTGATCAGATTCAGTCCGGATGTGACCAGCCCCACCATCCCCAAGTCAAAGCTGCCTTTACCGGAACAATTTTCCTAAAGAAGCCATTCCACTGTCACCACCCTTCTCCGGAAAAGACCCTGAAAACGCCTAAATTGGCCAAGGGTGAGCTGGCAAATGGAACTGATCTGCTCTCTCTGTCCAGCCCCCTTCCGGACATTCACACTGAGGTCTGGCTGTCTCCTTCCTCAACCCAAATACCTTCAGTGGGAGGGAGGGTACGAGAGCGAGAGTCAGAGTCTGGAAGCAAAGAGGGAGGGAGGAGGGGGCAAGGAAGGGACAGTGGAGAGTGGCGTGACAGTGCATGGTGGCGTGGGTTGGGGGAAACCCCAGGCGATTGGCTTCCAACAGTGATTAATTTAGTGAGAGAAAATAGATTCTCACTGCCAGCCACCGAGTCTGCAGAAGCTGACAATGAAGTAGTCAGCTCTGTGTTCAGGCAGCTCCAGTCTTGTGAGAAGGCAATTTGAGAGCTTTGCGCTCCTGCACCAACAGGAGAGGGATTGTGGGAGCCAGCCCCGCAGTGGGGAAGGAGCCATCTGCTCCTGGAGACAGGACGCTGACTCTTTCTAGAGCCTACCTCCGGTCTCCACGGGACGCAGGAACCTCGAGGTGCCAGGGTTCCTTTGGACACAGGTGCCTGGCCGGTACTGTCAGGAGAGTGTCCTCACGGCCCTGATGTGCTGGACCTGTGTGTCAGGGCGACTCTGTCTTGGCTGAGGGTTCCCCCCACCTCCTGGCAGGACTTCATCATCCGATGGAAGCCACTCATTCATCCAAACGTACTGGCGTCCGCTGTGCGTCTGCCCTGTGTTAGGCACTACAGTTCTGACAGTGCAGATAAAACAGAAGCAGATCTCGCTTTCCCAGAGCTTACAGGTTAGTGAGAGAGACAGAAAACCAATTAAGTGATGAATGTGTTTCACCCATCCATCCCATAATATGTACCTAGTTCCAAATAACCAAAGGGAACCTGTTTGGTTGATAAAGCCCAAAACCGCATAAGAATTCATCACCACCTAGCTCATCGTCATCTGACATGTGAGGAAAGGGAAGCCCAGAGAGGTTGTATATCATTCAAAGTCACACAGGGAGCAGGTGGCAAGGTCAAGGACTAGCACTTTTATTTCCTCATTAGCATTTTTCCTGCCACATCACACTGCCACAACCTAAGAGACCCAATGTGAATGAAGCATATTCTACGTTTCCTGAAATATGTTCTTTGAATACCCACTATGTCATTCTCCATGGAAAAAATATTGGGGGTTCTATTATCGGCCAAGTTTGGGAAACGCCAGCGTCCCTTATGGACATGACAGTGTACATGACGTATCAAAGGCTCTGAGGTCTGTGGGAAGGAACTATATTCATTATTGTCTAATCCAGATTCACCCACTGCTTTAACCATGGAAGCCTTTTTATTTACAAAACGCATCTCAACAGCCCACACTGGTATTCCTTAAGACTTCGGAAATCCCAAGTCAATTGAAGTCCTGTGGATTTCAGATCTTTGCCCCTCCTTTGCTGCCTTTTCCCCTGTTTTCTCTTTTGTGTCAAGCAGCCTTGGTTCTTCCCCTCTTCGTTCTGTTACATCCGAGTCTTCATTCTTCTTCAGCTCTCTCAGACTTCACATTCTGGATATCTCTTTGCCCTGGAATTCTGGGGTCCCCTCTTCTTTTGAATTTCTTCATTTGGCCCTCTCTGAGTCACTTCTGAAGACTCACTCCTTTCTGTCCCTCAATGATTGATCTTCAATTGACTTCAAGCTTGCTTTTTCCCAGGTAGTCCAGGAAAGCACTTGAAACTTCGCTACTCATCTTCTTATGCATAAATCACAAATCCGATAGCTGACCTATGACTTTTCTCCACCAGAATTTGCTTCTCCAGCTAACAGTTTATACATCTATTTGAACGATGCTTATTGAATGCTGATGCACAGGTCACACTGGAGGACACTTTCCCAGTTAGTCTCTGCCTAGTTAATTCCACTGGTTAGAGAACCACGGGAATCAGGTTAAGTTCATAAGTTTGACCACTTTGGGGCCCATGAGTTTCATTTCACCCATGACCTTGAATCCTGGCCAATATTCTCTCAAAAGGGTGTCCCCGGGCATGAAGGGGATGATGGGAAAAGGGAATATGGCTGTCTTGGTTCTATTTGTGACTTCTCCTGGGGAAAAAGACACTCAAAAGTCCATTTCCTAGACTTTTCAAGCCTCATCACACTATTTATGTCCAGTGAGGGTTGGTTCCTCACTAAATCAGCTATCTACCCAGTTCTCCCAGTTTTTAATCATCCCTGAAACAATCTCCCTCTGCAAAATTGTGTAACTATTTCATCAGGAAATAGCTAACATGTGTCTTTTATTCCTTTTTACTCAAACAATATTTTTTTCTACTAACTTATTTATTTATTTATTTATTTATTTTATTTATTTCCCTGACACTGTGGTTCATCTGTGCTGCTCAGAGATTTCATTTGGACCTGGAGAAATGAGAGACGTGGTCTCAAAAAAAAAATTTATTGATCAGCTGCAGGATTTTCGGCAGTAAGTCCCCTTTCGAAGAAACTAGCTACCATCAGATGTGTGGCTGGGTCTGAATTTTGGCTGCGCACGCACACACAGAGTGTTTTTCCATAGGAAGAAAAACTCACAGCTTGATTTTTCTAAGCACCTAAGTTTTCCAGGAATCCTTTGGGGGATTATTTTAGTAGAATATTGCTTATTATTCCTGGTTTCCCAATACAATTGGGAATATTTAAAATATAAGACAATGCACTTGCCACTGAGTCATTAAGAAGTGTTTTGGAAAACACTACCAACGTTTATACCAATCATTAATTTAAAAGATCATACACAGGCACAGAGACTTCCTAACCAATCTTAGCTTTCAAAGCTCACGCCCTCCACTGGCCATCAGGACTCTTGATTCTTTTCCCCAAGGGGGAGGGAGAGACCTCGCAGTGCCCGGTTCTGCCTGCCCCTGCCCCTCTTTTTCCTTCCATTTCCTCTGGTGCCTCCTGCATACTCTGAGTCCTTCAAGATCCCTTCTGCCCACTCTGCCCTCCACACCCACTCTGCCTTCCTTCCTGCATTACGGACTTATTACAAACACTCACTTTTCCCAAAGCTCACTCTACGTTAGTCTTGTCAACTCCTTACACCCACGGAAAGGAAGCACTCTGTAATAGAGAGAACACAGCATTCAAAATAAACCAATATGTTCTTCCCTTTATTTTCCTGATTTCCCCCCCTGGGCGACCTCCAGCTTGCCTCTTCCTCCATCTCTGAGCCTTTCCTGACATAGGCAGGTCACGGTTAACCCCTCGATAACAAGACACGAGGGGTGCTGAGCTTCCCCACTCCCAGGTGGATCTTCCACGCCCCTCCTTTCTTTTCAGAAGACAGCAGTGAGGACTGAATTCTCGATCAAGTCCCTTCTCCCGGCACGGAGAAAACATGAGCCACAGACAATGAGATCCAGATGCCCCTGACAGGATCCCATGCTTCCAGCGAGACGCAGCCCAGATGGCTCAGGCCGAGGACTTCCTGGCCCTCCCCCTCTTCTGCTGTCAGTCTCCCCCCGCCCCACACCCTCCCCTCCCCCAGAACACGCAAACCTTCCAACAAGCCGGAGGTGAATACACCAACCATCTCAAACACCCAGGGATTTGGGCAGAGTGCTAAGGAGGATTGTAAACAATACATACTAGCTGCTGCTGTGACCTAAGTTAGAAAGTAAATTAGTTGGGCCAGAGAGCCGAGCTCCACCCCCCCGCTTCCCTGTGAGCAGGCTGCTGGAACAGGCATCTCAGAGAGCCGAGGCCGATTTCTCAAGAGCACCTTTCAGTAGTTCAGGAGCTAAGCCCCCGGATGTTTGCATCAAGGTTGCCCTTAGCTCTGCAGTCGGGGCTCCAGGCGGGTGCAAGGAGGAGCCCTCATCCTGGATGGAGAAGGTAGCAGACAAACATGCGTGCAGCTCATGCTTTCCACTGCTGCAGCAGCAGCCTCGGAGAGCGAGCACTTCAGAATCAGAACCCTGCTTTGGACAAGCACGCTGAGCTGCTTTTGTTTTGGTTTGGTTTTGGCCACGCCCCAAAGGATGCAGAAGTTCCTGCGTCAGGGTTCGATCCCGTGCCACAGCAGTGACGACACTGGATCCTTAGCCTGCTGAGCCACCAGGGGACTGCGGGAGGTGGTGAGCTCTCTAAGTAACTATGATGGGGCCTGCAGTTCCCCTTTGTGTGACTGCCTGGAAAATCTCTGAGCCTAGAGCAAAGCAGAAGGTAGAGGACCATGAGTTCAAGGTGAATGAATGAACGAATGAGTAAGAGAGTGAGTGAATCTGTTGGAGGCCCCAAATGCCTTTGCTTTTTACAGACCCATGTTTTAATCCAGTTTTGCTCACTGAGTAGAAGGAGGTAGGGACCTGCTGGAGGAGGAGGAAGTGACAGCCCGCTGGGCTGGCCTGGGAGGCCTTGCCTTCGCCGTAGACAATGCTTAAAACTGGCTCGATTTGACAAAATCCAGAGGCAGCAGGTGAGAGTTCACTGTGTGGTTAAGTCAGAGTGGGGTGTGGGGTGGGGACCAGGCCCCAGGTTCCTGTTAGTTTTTGCCAGTAACTCGCTGCCCACAGGGCTGTTCTCTGTGGGTCACTGGCATTCTCCCCTCTGCGGCTCAAGCGAGAGTTGTTTTCATGATACAAGGCCAAGGCTGCCTCTTCTGGGATAGAAACCAGAGAGGATGTTTTCAAAATCTATGCATTCACCGGCAAACATCAACAAGTGACTTCTGTGTTCCTAACACTGTGCTAGGCTCTGGGAACACAGCTGCCGACCCGAAGGGACTCGCAGCCCAGGGGGGACGTGGTAAGCAAATGGACAATTACAGTCCTGGACCCCTGCCGGACTCACAGCCCAAGAGGTCTCGGTGATCCGCCAGGGATCTTGTCACCAAAGGTGAGTACAAATCCCGGAGAAGACAGAGGCCTGTACACAGCCCCTCAGGAACCCTCTCCTGGCTCCCTCCTGAGGCTCTTTACTCTCTACCACTCTGGGCAGCGCTTGGCCCCCAGAGTGCCCCGGGGCGGTGCTCCAGTTCCTCTCCGCTATGTCCCCTCTCCAGAAAACCTGCCACAAAAGAGCACCCGTTTTCCCTGGTAGGCCAGGAGCATGGCCGGATACTTTTGCCTACCTTGGTCCTTCTTCCATTGTTTTCATCAGTACAGATCCAAAGTGCCCCCCGCCTGCAGGCTGCCAAGGAAAGAGACCCCACTGGGAGGGGCTGCACGTGTGTGCTTTCACTGAAGCAGGCTGTTGCTTGCCAGGCTGCTGGCGCCCCTGAAAGCGTGTCTTCCTGGGGTGAGAGAGAAACAACTGGCTTGATGCAACTTCTGGATCCTGGTTACAACCCTGGCTTGGGTCCCACGGAGGCCCTCAGACAGACATCAATAGCCTTGCCTCTCACTGCCTTTATCAGCCTCTATCCAGTCCCCTTAGAATGCACCAATATTTGTGTACATTTTAACGGCACTACCAGCAGCAGCATTATAACAGGGTGGCTGGCTGGGGGGTGAGGGAAGGCTGCGGGCTGAGCTCGTCTCCCTCACGCTGCTTTTGTTCAGTCTTGGGCCAGAGGGCTTCTCTCTCCCCAAGTCTTTCTCTCTGTCGCCTGAGGCCTTGCTTTCGTTGCCACTCAGAGGCTCACTATGACTCGAAACAGGTAATATTTGCTGGGAATCCATAATGGGCAAGGCACACTATCTCGTGTAATCATCTCAAACTCAGCAAGATAAGTGGTATTGCTATGTTACAGATGAACAAATCAGGCTAGAAGTAAGTTCAAGGTCACACAGCTATAGCCAGGGTTACGGGTGGGGTAACAAGGTCCCACGAAAAGAACCTGGTTTTAGCTTAGACCTGGACCAGAACACGATGTACTTTTACTCAGTTATACTGCCTTGTGTTTTCATAATTCAAGAAATGTCATACACAGTTATTTAAGAGCTACTAATACAAAGAGAAAAAAAGACAGCTGTATTCTCCCCATTTTAGAGATGAGGCAACGAAGGCACAGAGAGGCTCCTTAAAAGTAAAATTACTGGTATTTCTTACCCTGTGTTCATTGAATAAGCAAAGCCCTGTTCCTTCTCTCCAAGCGCTACAAATCAGCTTCTGAGCCTCAAACAGGCCCTGACCGAGTTCTCCGGAGGTCCTGTCCTTTTTCAGCCCTGAACTTGGCATATTAATCTCTTTGTCGGTTTCAATGCCCAGATCAGGGGAAACCTGCTAGCTTAGCTGACAGACATGTAGGCTGCAGCTATGGAGAGTAACCAGGTTCCTTATTTTGCTATTTTCTCCAATGGAAACCTTTTCTTCAAGACTCAGCCTCTCACCGACTGCTGAACACACGGCGTGGCACTCGGGCCATCTGTCGCCATCTCCCAAGTGCCCCAGATCCCTTCCTGAGCCTCCTCCAACTCTTACCTCCTCTTAGGGGGCCTCCCTGAGACAGCTACCCTTTTCATCACTAGAGTCCCTCAGAAATTATTTTGTATATAATTAATTTTCATTCCTAATGAGGTTCAATTTTGCACTTTGCACTGATAAAGTAGTTGGGTTCCCGTGACATATTTCATAATGGAAAACGTTATTACCAGGGGTGAAAATAACAATGAGGGGAAGAGAAATGTAATCCTGGGTGTCAGAAAAGAGGCTGGGAGAGAAAAAGAGAATTTTAGATGCCAATTAACCTTGGAGCAGAGGCATGCAAAGCCGGTGACATCAAGGAGAGTCCGGAGGAAGGGGGAGAGGGAAAATGCAGTCTGGGGCGGGACAGTCCAGGTCCTAGAAAATACCCGAGCTCTGTGCCATTGGACATGCTTGGAACATGGTCTTGTGCGTCTGGACATGGCCCTGCCTGGGCCTCCCGGGAGCAGGAGCTGGACCATCTGGGAAGTGAGTCTGGCTGTGGCGTTCCTTCTGACTTGGCTCTTGTCACATCCATTTGAAATGGACCAAATGTGTCAGTACATGGAACCCACCCTAGCAAAGGTCCATATAATCTAAGCATTCTTCAAGTTCCCTTCACCAGGTTTCCCACCTGCTTGGGGTATGAAATCCGTAAGCTTGAAGAATAAGGCTTTTTTATGTTGCCACTGTCAACAAGGGGGCTCATGTCCAAGGGCACAGCTGAGGGAGCCCAGTGGGGAAACCTGAGTCACAAGGAGGGATTAGAAGGTATGGATGTAGCCAGATGAGATTCCGCCCTCAGTGGGGTCCTCCATGGGGGAGCAGAGGGGAAGGTGTCAAAAAAGAGACAGTGAGGGATGTGGGAAGAAGTGTCATGAATTTCACACAGTAGGATAGGCCCTACTCTCCTCCAGTGTAGGCAGACAAATAAAAACAGAATAAAGAGAGCCTCCTTTTTAGGCACTGCTCTGTGCACAGACGAGGCTCTGGAGACCCATCCCCACGTGTAGAGAGACCCCATCAGTACTGCTGCAGGGAATTCTGAAGAATGTTCATGCATTCCTTCTACAAATACTTATCTACAAATACTCTATTATGTGCAGGCCTCATTCTAGGTGCTTGCAAAACATCACGGAACAAAACAGACATAGACCCCTGCATTTGTGGAGCATACATTTAAGTGATGCAACTCAAACAATAAGCTATGAACATGATAAACTGTAAAGGGTGTGGAATGGTAGAGATAATTGAGCCAAGTCCTTGAAAGAGCCCATCTTCCCCAAAGCATGTGCTCTCCTAAATGCCACATTCTCATGTGTGTCCCACAGCCTCAGTTTGTTCTCTGTGACCTCATCGGAAATCTCTGGGGCCAGAGTTGCCACTCTTCCTACTTGTCTCATCCCAGCAAGCCCCCCCTCCTACCCATAACTCGTTCTATGCACACATTGGACATGGAGACGGTGCTCAGTCACACGTGTGACCCGGAGTTAGTCATCCTCGTTTGGGAGCACAGATTTTGTCCCCTAATGGAAATCCTCATCTGAGATGATCTGTTTACCCTAGAGTCCCTTTTCCACAGATCCTTCTCTGTGACACATGGGGGGAGGGGAAATGTGGTTCTTCAAGGAGAGTTGGTCTAACTTGGGGGAAAAGAGAGAAAAAATCTCATTCCTGCTGTGATTGATTTCCCTTCCTCTCTGGCTCAAGTCTCCCAGGAGCCCTCACTGTACCCATCACCCATAATGCCTCGCCTCGTGGATCATTTCTAACCCAGCAGGAGGATGAGGCATACGCTATATCCTTACCTGTGTCCCGTAGGTGACTAGTCTAAAATTTTCCAGATAGAAGGTCTGAGAACACTTTTGATTTCATCTTATTTTTCGCACTTATGCATACACACATGAAAGCGAGAAAACAGCATCCTTCCATGTGCCCAGCACTTGGGGAGACGGCAGAAACGTTCTTGGATAATAAGACTATGCACCATGCTCAAGTACACTTAGACTGTTCTCTTGCCCTTCATTTCTTCTCATATATAGTATATCAGGTTCCATAAAGACATAGCTAAGCCACACTTTCATATTCAGTGTCTGCAAAAAAACCCAGAAGAATAAGGCTGGAAAATCCAGTGCATGTATGCACCAGAGTCTTTGAAGTCAGTCCTAAGCCTCTTTCTTGTCTCACTCATACCTCAGTCCTGTCCAGTCCATCCTCAACCTCTCTTTAGATACCGCCTCTCTGCCGGTGACTCACAGGCTTGTATTTGCAGTCAGACATCTCTGAGTCTTACGGCTGAGCAGCCCACAACATCCCAAGGCGTATCTCTACTTGGTTCGCTACCGGGTTCCTCAACATCACTCAGCAATAACAGACTCAGCCTCCTCCTGCCAACACCTCCAAGCCTGGACCTCGTCTGTCTTTCCTTATTTCAGTATCAGCTTCACCACCATCCAGGGGTACAAGCCCCAAATCCAGGCATCATCATTGCCTGTCCCTTGTTTTCACCCTCACAATTAATCTAGCCACACTCCTAACAACTTTGCCTCCTCGGTGCCTGCTGAATCTACCTACCTCCTTCTGTCTTTAAGGTCACCGCCTTAATCCCAAAACTCACTTGAAGTCACTTGGGTCACTTGAAAATTTCCAGTCAGTCTTCACTTGGCTCCCCCTCTGATCAGGTCCCCACTTTGCAACCTGAGGAATTTCTAAATGCACCACCTATACCTACATTTACTTCAGTAGTTTCCTGTTGCCCCAAGAATTAATGCCAGAATCCTTGTGTTGTGAGCCACACTGTGCCCCCAACCACCACCAAATCCAGATCCATTAAAGTCATACTGCACCATGACTGTCTTTGGACCTGGTGTCTTTAAAGAAGTAATTCAATTAAAATGAGGTCACTGGGACGGGTCCTGAGTCCTTATGACTGGTGTCCTTATGAGAAGAGGAAATTTGGACACACACAGGCAGAGGGCCAACCAGGGAGAAGACTCAGGGAGAAGAGGACCATCTACAAGCCAGGGAGAGGTCTCAAAAGAGAAACAAACGCTGCAGACACCTTGATCCCAGGCTCCCAGCTTCCAAAACAGTGAGACAGTAAATTATTATTGTTTAAGCTAAGGAGTCTTTGGTGCTGTCTTAAGGAAGTCCCAGCAAACGAATGCACCTTAATAGGGCTGCAAAGTCCTCCATGGCTTGTAGGTGGTTTTAAAAAACATCCACGAAATGTTTGATCCCCTCCTTTCAGCAGGTGGAGCCTAACTCTCCTCCCTTTGAGTTAGGCTATATACTCAGTGGCTCACCTCGAACAAATAGAACGTGATGGGAGTTGACAGAGAGTGACTTGCCAGACGAAGACATAGAAGACATGATGGCTTCCTACCTGCTCTCCAGGTCTTGGGTCATTGCTCTGGGGAAAGCCAGCTGCCATCCCATGAGGACTCTCCAGGATCACGGTATAGAGCTTACATGGGGAGGTCTGAGGCCAACAGCCATGTAAGGCAGCTATCTTGTAAGCAGGCCCTGCCTTCAGATGACTGCAGCGCTGGTCTATGTCTTGACTATGACTTCAAGAGGGACTCTGAACAGAAACATTCAGCTAAGCTGCTCCTGAATTCCTGACCCACAGAAACTGTGAGACCATAAATATTTGCTGTTTTTAAGAGTTCTCCCTGGGGCACAACTGCACGGGTGGCGGCGCGTGTCCCCAGTGCCAGGAAGCAGATTCAATCCCCGGCTCAGATCCGATCCCTGGCCCAGATCTGATCCCTGGCCCAGGAACTCCATATGCTGTGGGGTGGACAAAAAAATAAGGTAAAATAAAAGTTTTAAGTATAAAAAATAAATATATTTATTGTTTTCAGATGCTAAGTTTGGGGGCAATTTGTTAGGCAGCAGTAGATAACTAGCAAAGCTTGACTGGAACTCCTTTTCTAGGCTTGCATCTTATCACTCTCTCCCACTCTCTGAGCCCCAGCCTCACTGGCTTTCTCTGCTGGGCCTCCATGCTTCCCAAGCTCCTCTTTCCAGAATGTACCCCTACATTCATCCTTGCATCCTACTCACCGTTTCGATCACAGTCCAAGCATTAATTTTTCAGAGCAGTCTTTCCCAACCCCTAGTCTAGTAATATGCACTCAGTAAACTATGTTACTTTCCTGCAGAACACTTTTCTCTAATTGTAGGGTTTTTTGGGGGGGAGACTGCCCCGCAGCATATGGAAATATGGAGGTTCCCAGGCTAGGGGTTGAATAGGAGCTGTAACTGCCTGCCTATACCATAGCTACAGCAACGCCAGATCCGAGCTGTGTCTGTGACCTACACCACAGCTCACAGCAACAGCAGATGCCTAACCCACTGAGTGAGGCCAGGGATCAAACCTGCATCCTCATGGATACTAGTCAGATTCATTTCCTCTGAGCCACAACAGGAACTCCCTCTTATTGTATGTTATTATTATTTGTTCTTTAAGGTGATTATTAAACTAGGTCTGTCTTTCCCACTAGACTCTAAGCTCCATGAGGCTAGAGATGGGAGTGGTTTTGCTTACCTCTGTGTCCCCAGCACCTGTACAAGTTAGTCAGTCAATAAATAACTGTTGGATGGATAGATGGAGGTAAGCCAGGATGTGCAGGGGTATAAGTCCTCTATTTCAGAATTGTCTCCCTATTAGATTTCCTAGTGATAGGACCCCCTGTGAACCTAAAAACACTGTTAACCCATCTGTGGCTAAACAGGAGTTAACTAGGGCTCAGAAATCTGTACATTTTATACCATTAAAATTTATTTTAGGAGTTCTCATTGTGGCTGATCAGGTTAAGGACCCGATGTTGTCTATGTGAGGATGCGGATTCCATCTCTGGCCTTGCTCAGTGGGTTAATGATCTGGTGTTGCCACAAGTTCTGCCCAGGTTACAAATGTGGCTCGGGTCTGGAGTTGCTGTAGACCAGCAGCTGGAGCTCCGATTCGACCCCTTGCCCTAGAACTTCCACATGCCACAGCTGTGGTGGTTAAGAAGAAGAAGAAGAAGAAGAAGAAGAAGAAGAAGTGATTTTGCCTTTCTTTAATATCTTTGTAAAATTTCTTTTCAAAATTCCATTCCTGTCTGTCATCGTTTATAAGTGAAGGGAGGAAAAGGATTCCCTTCCAAACGTGGAACAGGTAAAGGGATAAAGCCCCCACAAGGCTTGGGTGGGGCTGCCGGCTGACTGCCACTTGTCTTTTTTACGACTGTGGGACATGATTACAGAGGTTTAACATGGGGGGGGGGGTGCAAGCCAGTTCTTCCACAGTAAAGATGGAGCATCTGTGCAGATGGGACACTACAAAGAGCTTTGCCTTAACTGATGAGCTTTGAGGAAAGAAGGCCAAAGAGAAACCCTGGCTGGGAACTAGCTATTCCTTCCTTGTGTAGACTACGGCATGGGCAGCTCAGTACCTGACAGACCGAGTGACCCTAGAGAAGAAAGCCCCAACCCATTTTTAAAAGTAAATAGCATAATTTTAAATAAAAATGCATGCTTTAAATTCCAAGAGTTTTATTCAGTCAAACTATTTAGCAGCACTCAGGCTGGTTGGCCTTAGTTCGATCTGTGTTGTTTGTAAGTGCATTTTATGAATGACATTTCTTTAAAAGAAAAAACCACCAGAAACCCATTTATCTTGAGCCTCTTTATCTTGGGCTATTTTGCATGTATATGTATGTACATATATCTGTAATTTCTCCCTAGCACCAGGAAGGCCAGACTCGGGAAGTGCTTTTATTCATTATTTAATCAACAAAAGAGCTTTAACTCAAACAAGAGCGGTGGAGGGAGAGGTGGGGGGGGGGGCCTCCAGTCGGGAGCAGAAGAGTCTGGGCAAGAGAGAACATTTTTATAAACAGACTCTCAAGATAAAAACCTGAACAAAGAGCAACAAACAGCTCCTTTCTACCTCTGTCTTTCTTTCTTTCCTTTTTTTTCTTGAAGCCCCTGACAGACTCAGTTCCTTTCCTGCATAATCTCCTCTCATTTCTTTCTGGAGCAACGTCAATGTTCCGAATACAGAAATACATCACCACTGGTTTCCTTCAAGGTACTTCTTCCTCTGGCTACAGACAAGGAGGGCAGAGCCCAGCTCAGCCTCCAGCACGCTGCTGCAGGTGCCTGCCACCTCACCCCAGCCTCGTCTTTTCACTCTTTGCTACAACGATTTCAAATCCTGCAAGCTTCTCCACCCTGGGGACCCCCTCCCCTCACCCGAGAAGGTTTTTTGTGCTTTCGTTAATTTTGCCAGAAGCAGAAGGTGTCTGATACCCAGCCTCAGTTCCATCTCGGGCAGGACAGGGGGACTCGATGCAGCTGTTCGCTTGGAGCACCCACCACATGCCACACTCATGGCAGCGCTATCTCACTTACACCTCACAATAACCTGGGGAGGAAGGTGACTCCCACCCACATTTTGCAGATAAGGGGCCTGGGGCTCAGAGAGACAACTTCACAGTCCTAGAAGGAATCCTGACTTTGGCGTCAGCCCTACCTTTCCACCATGATGAACTCTTGACACTCCTCCCCCATGTCTCTTGCTTTTTCCCATCAAAATATTTTCCCCAAGAATATTCCTTTGTGGTCTAAATATACCCCCCTTTTTTTTTAGCTTTTTAAGGCCACACCTGCAGCATATGGAGGTTCCCAGGCAAGGGATCGAATTGGAGCTGTAGCTGCCAGCCTACCCCACAGCCACAGGAATGCAGGATCTGAGCTGCATCTGCGACCTACAGCACAGCTCATGGCAACACTAGATCCTTAACCCACCAAGCGAGGCCAGGGATTGAACCTGCATCCTCATGGATGCTAGTCAGATTCCTTAACCACTGAGCCATGACGGGAACTCCTAAATCTCCCCCCTTTTGCACTTCTTCCATTAGCTAGATCCCATTACCTCTTCCAGCTTTCATTAATTCGTTACTTCAACACCTATTTATTGAGCACCTGCTGGGTGCAGCCATGAAACTACTCTGGCAGAGTTTATGTTCTAGTTAAGGAAGACAGATAACGAACTAGCAAACATGTCCCTATGTCAATGGCAATCAGTGCTAAGCAAGGAGAAAACACCAGGCAGGGCACAGAGGTTGAAGAACGCTGGGTTGGAAGGAAGGATTTGCCTTCTTACAATGGGTGGTCAAGGGGCTTCGTGGAAAAGTGACCCTTAAGGGCAGACATGAAGGAATGGAGGGGTTAGGCTTTGGGGGAAGAGGGTTTCCAGAAGGAAGGAACAGAAGTTGCAAAGATGCTGGAGTCTATTAGAGGAACAGTGAGAAGGCCAGTGTGGTTGGAGTGAAAGGTCAAGGAAGCATGGCAGGTGAGGCCAGAGAGAGAAAAAAGTGGTCCAGCAGCAAGAAATCAGACCAGCGACACAAGGAGGAGAGCATGAGGGCCTTCTGCTGTAACAGTTCTGGTTTCCACTCTAAGTGAGCTAGAAAGTTATTGGAGGGCTGTCAGCAGATCTAACTTGATCATTCTGGTTAATGTGCTAAGACTAGACTGGGAGTGGGAGGATAAGATCAGAGGCAGGAAGACCCATTAGGAGACACTGCGGGCACTTGGGTACAAGTCAGTGGAAACAGGGGAAGGGATTTGATGTCGTTAGATTCTGAAGATATTTAGAAGGTGGAGTCAATGGGGTTTGCTAATGGCTTGATGTAGGATGTAAGACAAAGATAGAAACCAAGGATGACCTCAAGGTTTTGGCCTGAGTAACTGGTAGAATGGAGTTGCCAAAACTGAGAGGGAGCAGAATGTGAGAGAGGAAAACTGGATGATAGTAAAAACGAAGTGGGGAGGTTTGCAAAGAGAGGAGGTGAGGGATCATTACATGGGAGACAAGGAACGTGAACGACTAGGAAAATTCAGTAGTGCTGCCCAGCAGAGCTGAGGGTTAACTTGAGATCTGTGGCCATGAATTTAAAGTGATGTTGTGGCTGCACTTTGGAAGTTTTTCTCCAGCCATTTTTAGCTGCATTTGTATAAATGTGAGGTAGGCGGAGAGCCGGATTTAACCAAGGGGGAAAATTTGCTGGCCAGGACACTGGAAGATAGGATGTAATACAGGAGGGAATTGAGTTTATGCATGAGAGAGATGATAATCAAGTTCAAGGGGACAAAGTGGGATAGGAGGGAGGCAGGACAGGAGGAGTGAGTTGGCAGAACCGGTGGGTTCTGGAAAGATGAAAGTTTTAGAAAGTTGTAAGGATTGTTGGGGTGGAGATGCAAGAGGGAGCGAGCAGGGAAGTCGGGAGGTGGTGGTCAGAGACAGAAGGATCTAAAATGGAGATTCTAAAATTAGAAATAATGGGTTCAAGGGAATGAGAATGGGAGAAGGTGACCCCCAGAACAACCTTCACTGACATCTCCCATATCTTGGGTTCCCCACTTTCTCTTCTACTTGTGTGCTTTCCCTTTCTCACATTTATAGCAATAACTTTACAAATCTAGTGCATTCTCTCTGCCCTTGATGGTCCTCTCTTGTGTCAGTGGTTCTTGGAGAGCAGAAGTCATAGGACTAAACACATAAGGATTTCACTAGAGAGAATGTCTGAAAGAGGGAACTGAGGGGCAGCAGGGTGAGGCTGAGAGAATTGTCCAGCTACCATGCAAGTTTGACTCCAAGCGAAGTAGAGAGAGGAGGGGGAGAGAGAGGAGGATGCATGGAAGCATCTAGAGACCTGTGCAATCTAGCAAAGATTTAACATTGGCAAGGCTTTAAGGGGTCCTCTAGCTGAGGCATCTCTCAGAGACCTGTAAGGAGTGGGTCTGGAAGCAGCTACGGGAGGCCTCGGCTCAAGCCAATGCACAAGACCTCAGAACGCAGCATCTGGGGCCCTGGGGCCCTTACACTGCCCATAATTGGTGTTCTGGGAGGTACAGTCTCGTGGTCACCACACTAATCCAGTTGCAGGGCCAAGCTCAGGAATGACGACACAGCTTGTAAATTCACTGTCCTGTACCTTTCAGCCCTTTGCTAAGATCTGGGAACCACAGAGAAACTCGTGGGCAAAGCAGCTGCCTGGTTTTGTCTACATACAGGAAGCCTCCATGTGCACTCAACTCCAGAGAAGCTTCTGTGCCCTCAGGGAGGCTGTGCTGTGCACACTGCCTGTCCAGCCCATGTCCAGCAGCCGTGTTAACAGGGACACAGATATTGGGTTTCAGGAGCTGGGCTTGGAGAACATCATGACCAGAAGACCTTGGAGGTGGATTTGGGGCTGTCTTCAATCCCATTTATGGCTCCTCTTCTGACACCAGCAGACCCCACATCTCTCCTATCCATTCGGCATTCTTCATGACCCACCAGATTCTCTGCCCCATATTTCAGTACCTAAAAATTCAGCCATCACAAAACTTCACCTCAAAGGCTTCATCTTCCTGCCATCCTGATTTTTCAGGCCTCCCGCCCAAGCAAACACCATCTTCAGCCCCCAGCAGTTTGTGCCTTTGGTTTCTCCTTCCCTCTTCAATTCTTTTTACTCCACGACCCTCAATAAAATCTGATATGTCATCTGTAAAATATCTCTTCAGTCTAGCCCTATACTTTTCTGCTCATGCTTCAGTTATCACATTTTCCTTAACTAGCACAGTGCTTACTTTCTGCTTTTTCAGTTCCTTTCTCTAGCCTTTTCCTCCTCCCTTCCCTCTCACTGTGCTCTTGCCTCATCCCTTGTCTCACAGCTCTCTCCCTAATCTCCTCTCTTCACCACCAAAAGGGGCCTCAGCACATGAGAAAATGTTTAACATCACTAATTATTAGGGAAATGCAAATCAAAAATGCAATGAAGTACCACGTCACATTGGTCAGAATGGCCAAGATTAATTAAGACTACAAATAACAAACGCTGGAGAAGGTGTGGAGAAAAGGGAACCCTCCTTCACTCTTGGTGGGAATGTAAATTGGTACAACCACTATGGAAAACCATATGGAGATTCCTCAGAAAACTATATATGGAACTACCATATGATTCAGCAATGCCACTCTTGGGCACATATCTGGACAAAACTTTAATTCAAAAAGGTAACATGCACCCCTATGTTCACAGCAGCACTATTCACAATAGCCAAGACATGGAAACAACCTAAATGTCCATCAACAGATAAATGGATTAAGAAGGTGTGGTACACATGCACAATGGAATACTACTCAGCCATAAAAAAGAATGAAATAATGCCATTTGCAGCAACATGGATGGACCTAGAGATTCTCATACTAAGTGAAGTAAGTA
>PVHT020000175.1:9981767-10029382 GCA_004024745.2 Catagonus wagneri
TACAAAAAAAAAAAAAAACTCACAGACATAGAGAAAAGACTTGTGGTTTCCAGGGGGGAGGGAGTGGGATGGGCTGGGAGTTTGCGGTTTGTAGATACAAACTATTACATTTAGAATGGATAAGCAATGAGGTCCGACTGTATAACACAGGGAACCATATTCAATCTCTTGTGATAGAACATGATGGAAGGTAATATGAGAAAATGGATGTATGGGTATGTATGACTGGGTCACTTTGCTGTACAGCAGAAACTGACACAACATTGTAAATCAACTATACTTTAATAATAAAAAAAAATGGGCCTCAGGGATCTACTCACCCCACCCACACGTCTCACCCTGGCCTCGAATAAGGCACAACAAAACTGTTTCTCCTACAATGAAAGTCAAAACCAAAATAAACCATAAGAATACTCTTTCCAACAGTGGAGCCATTTAGAACAAACCCTTACTTCAAGGATTCCTGCATCCCCAGCCCCCAGTTGGCTGGCAGAGACCCTGATGGATGAACCCACAGGACGTGGCGGTTTGAGAGCTAAGGGATGAGCCTGAAGTTGAAGTAATAATGAAGTCTGGAGCTAGAATTCTGCAGGTGGTTTCCTTGAGGTTACCCACTAGTGAGGGGCCAAGCTAGAACCTGGTAGAGTGACACACAAGCCAATATTCTTTCAACTTTGTATTAATGGTGCTTCTAATCAAGAATAAATTCCAACATGGGGTGAGAGCCTGGGCTCTCGGCAACCCTGGTGCGATGAGGGGAGGAGCAGCGTGGGGCTCACAAGGGAGCTTGTTAGAAATGTGGAACCTGGGCCCCCTTCAGACCCTTGGGGTCCCAATCTGTGCATTCACAGGATCCCCAGGTGACTCCTGTACATATTAAAGCATGAGAAAGACCGACCCAAAGACCCTCAGGCCTGCCTTCCAGCTCCAAGACTATGACTTCACGTGCCAGACTAGAGGCTCCAGAATACAAGCATCTGGCAGTCGATTTATAGTGCAGTAAGGACAGCTCTCTGTGACACAAAAGAAGCTAAATCGATTTTGTTTACTGACAGACTGATTAAACAGTCCTATCCCTTAATTATTTTTGTCTTCCATAAATGGCAAGTCAAGCCACTCATTTTCTGGGAATATTTTCAAAGAAAGACACTCTAAGGGTGACTCCAAGGCACACTTTGAGGCTATTACATCTTCCATGTGTGCTAAGTGGCCACACACTGAGACCCCACGGTGTAGACCACGAGGTGCTCTCGGTGAGAAAAAGCAAGTAAATATAGGCGCACCACAGGCCCTCTTCTCAGCTCCACTCCACCCACCGAGATGTCTGGACAGTGCTCCAAGCTATTCCCAGACTGACGTGCCACCTCCGCATTGTCACCCGGCCAGGTTTCCTTGCACTCTAAAGAATGAGAGTCCCTAGAAACACTGATTTGAGGATCCACGAGTACCGTCCTTCCTCCAGATCCACAGACAGGAAGAAACACATCCTTGGCAAAAGACCAGGCAGCCTGGACCGAGCCTCGGGTAGATGAGGGCTGGGAAGCTAACAT
Source organism: Catagonus wagneri (assembly GCA_004024745.2). NCBI lineage: Eukaryota > Metazoa > Chordata > Mammalia > Artiodactyla > Tayassuidae > Catagonus > Catagonus wagneri. Next base: position 9,983,318 of record PVHT020000175.1, read on the forward strand.
GGAGAGGAGGGCGGCTTCTGGCTCTCTCATGCTGAAATGAGGTAAAGGGTCAGAAACACACTTCCAGTAATCCTACCTCTAGGCACAGCAGGTGCGTGTGCACGCAGCGTGGTTACTGAAAAAGAGCTTCGGGGAGAGAAAAACAAAATGCAGCCAAACATTCCTGTCTGAATGGCAGTGCCTGCACCGCGCAGTTCCACGAGATTTAGAGTTTGATTTGAATGCACCTGCCCAATACGCATAGGTAAACATCTGGAGCCATTAAATGTTTTGCATTTGGGGGCTGTTCTGGATCAATACCAAATGAGGATGTAGATTTCTTTTTTTCTGCTTGGGGTTGAAATGTGCTTGAAACACGTAGAATCTTTTGGATCTGCTCTCATTTAAAAAGCACAATTATTCCTAAAGTTTTCAGCTTGCTATCGCAGACAATTTCCTGCTCAAATATAGGAATTCAAAATATCCATCCATAATTCTTAGCATCTGCTCGGTACGGAGCAGCATATTTTGACATTCCAGGAAAGTTTTTTAAATAAGGAAGGAAATAAAAAAAAGAAAAAAAGGAAGGAAAGAAGAGAGAGAGAGGATTAAAATAAACATTCTTTAAGAGTAATTTCCTTTCTGAAAGGTTAATAATATCTAAACTTTTAAAATATTTCCATTGGCAGATTCTTATGTTGGTTAATCGACAATCTCCATATTTTTAGTAGAGGGTCATTGGCAAAAGCAAATGAAAACAATTAGTAATGCATTCATTACAGATCAATTTACTGTAAAGGTTAATAGCCCTTGGTTTTGAATAAGATTTCTACTCGCCCTCTTCTGTGTTACATGATGTATCTTTGCAGAGTGCAATTTAAAAACTTATTCAATGAATGATTGATTGTATGAAAATTTCTTGAATGTCTACAAGGATATTTGAATTTCATATATCCTGCCTTTCACCAGGGTAGATAGAGTCTACTCTCGGTTAACACTTGGCTTACTGAGCATTTTAACTAAGCTACAAATAATAATCCTTCACCAAAGAAACAGACAGAACCATTTCTTTGCCTTTTTTTTTTTTAGGGCCGCACCCTCCACCTATGAAGTTCCCAGGCTAGGGGTCAGATCGAAGCTATAGCTGCCAGCCTGTGCCACAGTCACAGCAATGCAGGATCTGAGCAGTGTCTGTGACCTACACCACAGCTCATGGCAATGCTACATCCTTAATTAACCCACTGAGGGATGCCATGGATCAAGCCCTCATCTTCATGGATACTAGTTGAATTCATCTCCACTGAGCTACAAGGGGAACTCCAGACAGAATCATTTCCTTTTTTTTTCTTTTTCTCTTTTTGGCTTTTCAGGGCCACACCCACGGCATATGGAGGTTCCCAGGCTAGGGGTCTAATTGGGGCTGTAGCCGCCGGCCTACATCAGAGCCATAGCAACACAGGATCCAAGCTGCATCTGCAACCTACACCACAGCTCGAGGCAACACTGGACCCTTAACCCACTGAGCGATGCCAGGGATCGAACCCGCAACCTCATGGTTACTAGTAGGATTTGTTAACCACTGAGCCACCACGGGAACTCCCGCCAGATAGAACCATTTCTTAAACTGCAAATCAATAAACCACCTGACAGAAAAAAGAGCAACAGCTATGAACAGGCAATAGACAAAAAAAAAAAGAGAAGAAGAAGAAAGAAAATAGAGATGGCTAATATACACAGGGAAAGATGCTCCCTCCACCTAGCAATCAGGAAAACGCAAATTTAAGCACCCAGGAGACACCATGTTTAACCCATCAGCTGGGCAGTAATCAGGTAAGATGACGTACTAGATAAAGACCTGGTCTCGGAAGGCAGGCTTTTTGGCTCACATCCTGGCTCATACCCTGGATCTACTGCTTGTCAAAGTGCACCGCAGGACAAGATTCTGAAATTCTCTGGACCTACAAAGGGGTAACGATATTAACATCTATCTCACTGGGCTGTTGTAAGCATTCCATGATTTCATACACAGAAATCATTCAAAATTGTGCCTGGCAGAAAGTATCCACTGCATCCATATGTCTGTTATTGGCATCAAGTGTTGAGGAATGTGGGGAAGCAAATACTTCTGTACACTAGGTGTCAATTAAGTACAGCCCCTTTGGAAGTTAATCCAGTGCCTTCTACAAAAATTAAAGGTATGCATATCCTATGACTATCCACACTTAAGAAGCAAATTTATTTCTTTCTTTTTAATTACTCAATGAATTCTACTACATTTATAGTTGTACAACCCAATTTTATAGCACTTGAGAAGCAAATATGTTTGTTTCATTCTCATGCTCACTGCAGCATCATATGTAAGGAGAAATATCTGGACACTATTAAATAGGGGAATGGCTAATTACGGTAAAGCTAATAAATATAAGTAAAATTTTAAAATAAGTAGATTTCTAGGTACTGACATGGAATGATTTGCAAGCCATATGGCTGAGTGGAAATAGCGAATATCAGAACAACGGCATAATATCACTGTGAATATCATTGATGATGGGATATTTGCTATGACATGGTATGATATTTCTATAAAAGGTACATACAAAATGTATATTATATTCATATATATTATATATTACATATTGTAATTATTATAACATAATATAGTTTTATTATACTATTATATTGTAATATAATATAAACTTTATAATATAAAGATTTGTATGTAGCTTTTACACAAATATCATGCCATATTATAGCAATGTCACACATATATACATACACACACACACACACACACATATAGCTAAGTGCAGTTATTAACTCTAAGGGAGGTATTGGTATTGGATCTGATAGCCCAAGAGGACTTTATTCATACTATTTTTGGTACAGATATTATTTTTGTATTTATTTTTACAATGCAATCCTCTATTATTTATATAATTATGATTTAAGGAAGAGGAAATAGGGAGTTATTGTTTAGCAGGTGCAGGGTTTCAGTTTGGGTTGATGAAAATGTTCTGCAGGTGGATAAAGGTGATGGTTGCACAAAAATCTACATGTACTTAATGTCGCATAACTGTATATTAAAAATAGTTAAAGTGTAAATTTTGTGTGATGGCTCTTTACCACAATAAGAATTTTAACATAATTTACCATAACATGACACAACACCAGGACGACTCCAGCCACGGATCAGTGTGTGCTACCTTGTACAGAATTGAGCCTTTCAAGAACCCTGGGATTTGGGTCGGGGGTGGGGGGATGTAGAGTGGCTCTGAGGCTTGGAAAAGAGAGATGATGGGGAGGCCGGTCGGCCCAGAGAGGGCAAGTCTTGAAAAAAAAGATGAGAAACAAAATTAGGTAGACATTCAGTGGAAAGTCAAGAAGTACCCAGTTGATGGAACTTGGCCTTGATCTGCTGGGAAGGAGGGAATGAAGTCCCCTAACTCCCCATTTCGCTCTCTCTCCAGTCAAAAGCCCTCCAGAGATAAATTCACAGATGGTGGGGGGGGGGGGAGGCAGTGCAGAAGGAAGAAAAGAAAAGGGTCATAAAAAGTAGAATCTCCTAATGGGTTGTATTTTTGCTGCAGCAGCTCCTCTTTCAAAGAGCTTCTACACACCTGGAGGGAACTTGATTTCCTTCTGAGAATATGCCTTTCAAGTAGATTAAAAACTATTTTCATGAGTTGTGGCTGTTTACATGCAAACCTATCATTCAGATGATGTGTGCCTTCACAGACGTCCACGGAGGCTTATCAACAGCTCCCTTCTGTTTTGGGATAATTTCCTTTAGGTTCCTATGCAATGTGTCTGGGCAAAGGAGGAAGGAAAGTAAAGGGACCAGAGGGCATTTTATTTCCAACACAAGGTGAAAACAAAAATATCAAGAGCACAATGGACGTGGGGCTGGAGCAAGACTCCAGAGTCTCCTCCAGCTGGAATGAGGGCAGCACTGTCTCAGAAGTTGGTCATCCAGTGCTGAGCTCACCAGGGCTTGAGACAGTCAAGGTCCACCCTGGTCTCCAGATTTAGCAATTTCCCATCATCATTAACTCCCAAGTTTCATGGTTTCTGCCACCTGTTCCTCAGGAGAGCCTAATACCAAGGCCACATGCTAGGAGGGAGAAAGTCTATCTAGAGAAGGGCCCGTTGGCTTTGAGAAATTTGGGGGGGCACAATAAATCTTTGAACTCAGCTATTGTAGTTTCCCAAACTATAAAACAAAGTTTAAAAGGTCACCTGAGTTGAATTTGTTTGTATGGTTGCCAAAGAAAAATTTTTTGGTCCCCTGTCTCCTCCTAACCTGCCAAAAAAAAAAAAAAAAAAAAATTTAAAGCAACTATTAAACCACTTTAATCTAGAAGCTTAGTTGTTTTCTAGAATTCTCTGCAGAGAGGATTGGTATAAATTCTAGAAAGATAAAGAGATGGCTTATGAGACTTTACAAAGGAAAATTTGACCCACTCAAGTCAATATAAAACAAAAATAGTTAAAAAACCAGTGTGTGTGTGTGTGTGTGTGTGTGTGTGTGTGTGTGTGTTTGGCTGAAGGACTAGCAAGATTTTTATTTTATTTTATTTATTTATTATTTTTATTTTATTTTATTTTATTTTATTTTGTCTTTTTAGGGCTGCACCTGCAGCATATGAAGGTTCAAGGCTAGGGGTCGAATCAGAGCTGTAGCTGCTGGTCTGTACCAGAGCCACAGCAACGAAGGAACCAAGCCGTGTCTGCAACCTACACCACAGCTCACGGCAACGCTTGATCCTTAACCCACTGAGCGAGCCCAGGGACCGAATCTGCATCCTCACGGATACTAGTCAGATTTGTTTCTGCTAAGCCACCTTGGGAACTCCTGGGAAGACTTTTGAAATGCCTCAAGAACAAAATGGAAAAACATGGTCAGGATAATACCAAATACAGATTGATTTGTAACTGACCAAACAGCATTGCCCCAAGATTGTTAATTTTGTAAATCTAGATTTCTTCATCCATAAAGTAAAAAAAAAAAAAATCAATTAGACATCCACTAAGATCTTCTCCACCTCTTTAGCCTCTGACTCTTTTACCTGGAGGAAGGTCCCAAGAGATATTTCCCAAGATTTGCCAAATCTTGTCCTAGTGTGGATGAAAGCATAGAAGCATGCCTGCAAAACTAGACACAAAGGGAGGAGCATTTATTGCTTTAGAGGGTAGAATCAGCATTTAAAATGACCTATCCCTCGAAGGTTCCCTTCATGGCTCAGTGGTTAATGAAACTGACTAGGATCCATGAGGATGCGGGTTCCATCCCTGGCCCTGCTCAGTGGGTTAAGGATTCGGCTTTGCCGTGAGCTGTGGTATAGGTCACAGATGCGGCTCGGATCCCAAGTTGCTATGGCTGTGGCATAGGCCAGCAGCTGTAGCTCCAATTTGACCCCTAGCCTGGGAACTTCCAAATGCAGTGAGTGAGGCCCTAAAAAAAAAAAAAGGCCAAAAAAAAAATTTAAAAAGAATTAAAAAAAATAAAATGACCTATCCCCCCTCTTCCAAACCAATAGCATCACAGTTTAAAACTGAAAAGATAAAGTGTAACAGTATAAAGTTCTTTGAAAGTCCATTCTAATAAATAAAAAGTAAATAAAAATCAATTCCTTAAGGCCCACATATTGGAGATCTATCTTAGCAGCAGTTCAGATAAGGAAATCGCAGGATTTGGGTTGACTTTAAATTCAGTATCAAATATCAGAATGGCCTATGTCAGGTCTGGATACAAAGGAGATTTTGATATAAGCGAGGCTCTATACGAACTCTGGGGTCCACATCGAAGGGCAGCCTTTCCTACTCGATACTCTGCTCTGAATTTGGGGTACCATTTTCACACAATCCATTAAGAAAGACATGAAGAAGCTGAGAGGACCCAGGAAAGAGGGAAGATATGTCAGGAGGACATTACAGAAGGTGTAGTAAGTAAGGACCAGAGGACTCCAGAAGGTACCCCACGCCCTGACTATCCTTCCATCACCCCCCAACTCCTGGCTCATCTCTTTCGCAGCATCACTGCATGGGGGATGTCGGTCCTTCTTGAACATGTTGGCCTGAGAAGACATCATTTCCTGGTGTATTAAGAAATGTCATCCTTACCCCGAATGCAGGTCTTATTATCTATGACTCCTCCAGCCATTGTGCCAGGTTTGGGCACCCTGGGACCGCATAGGTCAGTTTCAGTCTCTATATACACAGCCCTTTGAATGACTAGAGAGGATGGCTAGTCACCTCCAAGAAATTTTTCCAGGTAAAACCGGGCTTTTTTTTTTTTATTTATTTAAAGGTTAACCCTCAAGGTCCTTTTCTGGGCTACTTACCCCTCAGGGTTAGAAGACTCTCTGTTCCAGAGATGTAATCTCTACTGCTATTCTTTCCTCCTTGCAGGGTTCAGAGGCAGACATGAGTAGTCAGGAGTTCCTGTTGGCTTGGCCCCACTAATATTGCTCCCAGCCTGTCATTTGAGGCCAGAGATGACCGAAATTCGGAGCAATGATCCCTAGTTGTGAGTTTTCAATATTTTAGGGTATTTCTGGTTTATATGAAATTTGTAAAACACGCTTTAGCTCACACCAACTTTAAAAATGAATAGATGTCCTATATCCAGAGAAAACTATAACTTGAAAAGATACACGCATCCAGTGTTCATAGCAGCAGCACTATTTACAATAACCAAGACATGGAAACAACCTAAATGTCCATCAACAGAGGAATGGGTAAAGAAGATGTGGTACATATACACTATGGAATACTACTTAGCCATAAAAAGGACAGGACAATGCCATTTGCAGCAACATGGATGGACCTAGAGATTATCATACTAAATGAAGTCATACAGAGAAAGACAAATATCATGTGATACTGCTTATATGAAGAAATCTTAACAAGTGATACAAACAAACTTACAAAGCAGAAATAGACTTACAGACATATAAAACAAACTTATGGTTACCAAAGGCGAAAAGGGGGAGGAATAAATTAGTAATCTGGGATTAACATATACACACTATTATATATAAAATAGATAACCTACAAGGATCTACTGTATAGGACAGGGAACTATACTAAATATTGTTTAATAACCTATAAGGGAAAAGAATCTGAAAAAAAAAAATATATATATATGTGAAACACTTTGCTGTATACCTGAACCTAACACAACATTGAAAATCAACTACACTTCAATTTTAAAAAAATTTAGAGTTTTCTCATGGCTGAGTTCTCATGGCTCAGTGAGTTAAGGATCCTGCATTGTCAGTACTGCGGCTTGGGTTTGACCCCTGGCCCAGGAACACATGCTGTGGGTGTGGCCAAAAAAGTCAAAATTAAAATTTTTTTTAATTTTAGTAAAATAAAAAATAAATAAATGGATGCCTTAGAGCATTGTAGCAACACTTAAAATTCCAGGTTGCAATTCCAGACAAGTTGAAAATCACTGGCTCATTTAGCCGTTTTTCTTCTATTTCCCAAATACTTTATCTCACTTTCTTAGAAAGAAAAAAAAAAATCCTGTGCATGCTACTGATTTCCATTCTGTATTTGACAGACATGTATATTTTTTAAGTGCTGCTTTTGGCATTGCCATATATTTTCATTTATCTGATATTTACTTGAGTTCCTCAATGTATGTGACAGCTCAAAGTATGTGGCAAACAGGAACCAAATCAGAAACAGGGGGTTGGCTTCTGCATACCGCGGTATGGAATAAAATCCCTTCTTTGTGAAGAAACCCTGAGATACAGGGCAGTCTGGGTGACTTGCCTTCGGAAGGGACAAAACTGGAATCACTTCCAATGTGTGTTCACAGACCTGAAAAATACCACAAAGCCCTGCTGGGGTCTCTTCATTGATATTTTATAACCTCATTTTGAAATGCAGCTTGTTCAAAGTAAATAAAATATTGTCTGTGTAAGTAATTAATCAAGAATTACACAGAAGGTTTATTACGAGGCCAATAGTAAGCAGTCTCCTGAGGCCACCAGCAAACTCTCTCTTTCAGTAAATAATTACCTAAGTTAAAATTATTTACTAAATTAAGTCATTCCTTTTGTGATATCTCTAAGACTTCAAGTAATTGGTTGGGTTCGCTTTAGTTTGGTGTTTTAGAAAGGAAAAACAATAGTGCTACATAATGAATTAACTGTGCTATTAACTATAAATTTAGCATTTCAGACACACATTTTTAATGACAGAACAGGTACAAAGAACACTGCATGAATTTTTTTGTTGTTGTTGACTTTTTTTTTTTTAAACCTAGGTATAGTTTTCCATCTTGTTTAATGCAGCAATGCTGGGAAAGTGTTAGCACAGCGTAAGTTATTATTTTCCATTTACTGAGAGTCAGCACAGAAAGCCCACGTCAAGCAGAGCTGTAACCACAGGCCCCTGCCCTGGGCTCTCGGTGGGAACTGTTCTGGCCTCGGGGCAGGTCCATCTCCGTTCTTTCTCTGTTCAGCTCCCACCATAAGGACAAGGTCACCTGACAGCAGCACCTTCCCTGTACCCTCCTGGGCTTCGGCAGGAAGAGTGGGGATCTGCTGCCTACAGTTTCCTCCCTCCAGCCCACACTTCCCTGTTCTAATTATGGGGAGAGAAATAACGAAGAGTAAAACCCTGGGCTAACTATCACCTTTCATGAACTGCTTTGTGGTGTTCTTAATTTTTAGGAGTAAAATGCGAATCATTGGTTTTTGAGGGCAAGAAAGAAAACTGAATTCCCCTCGTGAAACATCTGTACTTTAGAAGGATAGATTCTATCACTTTGTGGTGCCCCCCTCCATATTTGGGGGTTCCTAGCCACACCAAGTGCCAGGCAGCAGGCTGTGGGGTCTTTCAAGCATGTTGTTTCATGCCAGTTGCATGACCACCCCAGGATGTTTTGTGGAAGTGTGACCTCGCCAGTGCTTTTCCAACGCCATGTAGTTTCTTTGTTACACAGCCAAAACAAGACTCCTCGCTCACCTTTGCTCGCCTACTCTCTCCAAGGATTTATTTTAAATTCTGTCTAGGATACTTCCTCCACCTTTGCTTCAGACAGAATGACCAAAGTCTAAATGCCCCTAAAACGCCAGAAAAGCCATCATTTATTAACTAGTTGGGTTTTGTGTTTCGTACAGTTTCTAAAGGCAGGAAAGTAAATGCATCTTGTAGAAAGAAATAATTTTGCCAACAAGAACTGAAAAAAAATATACTTGGAGCTTCACCCTAAGTGTATATGATATCTGCTGGTCTGCCTCCTATGGGTTCCGTTTTCCTGGAGAACAGCGACTCCTGTACCCTTGCGTGTGCTTGGTGTTCAGAGCTCAAGTGTTATCAGGCGACAACTACATCTCTGCGACGCAGTCTAATACAAAGTGGGGAAGAGACAGAGGTGGGTTGAAATGGCAACCACCGAGCTTTGGAGTCGTATTAAGGACTGAGCAGATTATTCTAAGGGCAAGGGAAGCCATTGGTGCATTTTAGTAGGAAAAAAACGGTATGGTTAGGTTTGCATCGTTCACATATCACTCGGGCTCTGTGAAAATAAGTGACACTTCACTAGAGTGAATGGATTGGAGGATGGCAAGCGTAGGAACTAGGTCACACAGGAGGCGACTGCAATTGTCCAGGGAAGACAGTGTGGCCGCCAGGCCTCAGCAGTGGCAGAAGAGACGAAGAAGTGGGTGGTTTTTGTACATCTAGCTCCAGGGAGCTGCTTAGGAAATGTCCATGGGTCAGGGACAGATCAGACCTAGAGTTACATATGTGGGAGCTGTGCCACTACGGTTGACAGCTGAAGTCACCGGAGTGGCCGAGATCCCGATAAGACCGTGCAAAGTATAAATGAAGAGACATTAGTGCAGACCCTTCAGATGGCCCTCCTAAGACCTGCCGGTTACCCAGCCCTATAAATGATCGTTGAGCCACAGCAGGTCCTTCAATCTGCCCCCCGCTGCCTGCCTGCGCTCCACGCTCGGGCCCTAAGCCCTTCTCAGAGCCCCCGCAACAGTCTGGTCTCAGACTCTCCCGTATCACTGCCAAACTCGTTTTCTTAAAGCTGTGCGTCCTGTCACGCACCTTTCCCCTCACAGACTTCAACGTCCCCCCTGTTCCCTGCCGAGTGGGGCAGTCACTTCGTCTTGAGACCGGGACCTTCCTTAGGATGGCCTAGACCACGCAGGAGGAGCTTCGCTGCCGCCCTTCGCTTACGCTGCTCTCCGTCAAAGGTGATACAGAGCACGGTGCCTTGTACCAGTCACCTAACCTGTGGTCTCCTACACCCTGTCGGGGGCATGATGAGGGGATTTACCGCACTGAATAAAAGCACACGCCTCAGGGCTCAGAGACAGATGTCTGCCTCTGACATTGGTTTCCCCCAGGCTTCATGCTGGGACGTCAATAGACAAATGAGCTATGGGCTTGGTGGGGAGATAATGGGGTGGGGGGTGCACTTGAACCTTTGAGAGGGAGGCGTTTCAGCTGCCAGCCAACCATTTCAGACAAGTGCCACGTTAATCCGTTGTGAAGGAATTTTAGGGAAGAAAATGCTATTTGCACCTTTAATTGTACAAGTTGCAACCAGTGTATCAATATATTTGCACAACGCTTATTCGCTACCCTGGGCCAGCCCTGGAGGGAAAATGGAACTTGCAGTCTTCTAGAGAAAGAGACATAAGCACAAGTCCTGGTGTGAAAAAAAAAGAGAGCTCCTTGGGGTAGAAGACTGGTGCGGAGGGTGATGTGAATGGCAAAAGGTTCAGTCAACCAGGTTTGAGGAGCATCTACTGTGCACAGGGCACTACTCCATCTACTGAATAACACAGAGAACAAATTAGACAAAAATCAATGCTCTCATGGAACTTACCACGCTATAGGAAGGAGACAGATTTAAAAAAAAAAAAAACAGATAAGTAGGTAGTGTACTATGTTAGAAGCTGTCACATGCTGTGGGGAAAAGAGAACTGAGTAGGGAGATTGACAGTGATTGGGGAGAGGGGGTGTGCAATTTTGTGTAAGGCCACCAGGGCAGGCGTCATAGAGAAGTTGTCGCCGGAGCCGAGGACTTGAAGGAGATGAGAGTGAGGCAGGTGGACACCTGGGCAAAGAGTGTTTCGGGCAGAGAGAGGAATGACCAGTGCTGAAGCCTTAGCCGGGAGCTTGCCTGACACGTGGGAGAGACAGGGAGGAGGCTAGTTGGGTTGGAACAGAGTGAGCAGGGGCCAGGGCAGTTGGAGATGAGGTAGGGGTGAAGGATCGGATGGACAAGTGCCTTGGAAGGATTCACTGGAAGGCTGGGGAGCGGAGACGTGGTCCCGCTTCTCTTGTGAAAGCAGCCCTCTGGCCACTGTGAAGAGAGTACATTGTAAAGGGGTAGGGACTGGACCAGGAGGCTGGGGAGGAGGCCATTGCCATAATCCAGGCAGAAGATGGTTCCTGGGAGCAGAGTCCGAGCAGCAGAGGCGGTGGGAGGGCCTGGATTCTGGATCGATTCTACAGATACGGACAATAGGATTCACAGATGGACTGGATATGGAAGATGAGAGAAAGAGGACAATCAAAGCTTTTGCTCTGAGCTGCTGGTGGGAAGAAATCATCAGGTGGGAAAAAATGACGGCAGAGCAACTACAGAAGGTAGATTACATGGAGTTTGGCTGTGAACTTGTTAAATTCGTGATGTCCATGAGATACACACACATACACACTTGTCTGAATCTGGAGTTCGAGGGGGAAAGTCGAAGCTGGAAATATACATTTGGGTCCAGGTCATAAAGACTTTTCTCCACAACAGTAACAGTGAAAACCAGCTCCTCCTGTTCTCACCATCACCACCATCTCCTCCTCCCACTTTTGATCATTTCCACGTGCCCAGCTTTGTGCTCACATCGTGTAATTTACTTCATCTACTTCTCACAGTGGTCCCATGAGGCAACCATTATCATCCCCATTTTGCAGATGGGGAACCTCAGACTTAGGAAAATTGCATAACTTGCCCAAACTTAAAGAGCTGGAAAGAACGTCATTCTGCAGGCTGCGAGGAGCCGTTAAAAATTGACAATACCACTGTCAAGTATTTATTTTGGACGCATTGCTCCAAGAATAGCGTGGAAATTAAAACAGGATGGAATATGAGCAGCGAGGGGGGCCATTGTAACACCCCAAGAGTCCAACAAAAAGAGGTGATGAGGGAGTGAGCTGAGCCCAGGGTTGCAGATATGAGAAGGAGGGAGCAGGGTCCGAGAGTAACTAAGTAGCGTGACAGGTCTTGACAACCCATTGAGTTGGGGGCATAAGGGAAAAATCCACAGTGTCAATGGACTGCTGGACAATGGACTGGGGCAAAGGTGGTGCCACTAACCGAGGTGGGGTACGCAGAGGGATGGTTGGGACCCTCTGCAGGTGCAAGGCTGGGCACAGGAGGGTGCTTCAGGAAACATGAGGGTAATTGCTGGGATAGGCTGGGATCGACCAGGGCAGGTCTGGTCTGTGAGGCTTCAGAGCTTAACTTTGCAGACTAGAGAGCCATTAAGATTTGAGTCTGGGAATTCCCATTGTGGCACAGGGGAAACGAATCTGACTCGTAACCATGAGGTTGCGGGTTTAGTCCCTGGCGTCGCTCAGTGGGTTAAGGATCTGGGGTTGCTGTGAGCTGTGGTGTAGGTCACAGACACGGCTGGGATCTGACGTTGCTGTGGCTGTGGTGTAGGCTCGCAGACATAGCTCTGATTCGAACCCTAGCCTGGGAACCTCCACATGCCGCAGATGTGGCCCTAAAAGGCACCCCCTCCCCCCAAAAAAGATTTGAGTCAGATCAGTATAGTCACACAGAAGAGTCAAGCCCTGTGGTTCTCTGCTGTTCTGTGAGGGCAGGACCTGGGGCCTCTAGGTACGGTGCCCTGTACACCCATCTGTGCACAGCAGCTACTTAACACGAGAAGCAGCACTCTCAACCCCACTCCCACTTCTGCCATTTAGTTGGCACGCTTGCAGATTTTTTTCCCCGCCGAGGCAAGCACGTTGTGTTATTAGGTTGAATAAGTTGAATAAACCCATTCAGTATTTCTATAGAATTTTTTTTAATCCAGCTTATAACAAGTAACAGCCCACTTACTTCTCCACAACTCGCAGCTCCCTACCACCCCATTGTCTGCCCTGACGGGGATAATGGGTAATTGTGTTCCAACATGCATTAGGCTAAAACGCTTCTCTTCACCCAGCTTCCATCATTATCAAAACCCAGATCTTAATCTAACTTCATCATCATTAAGCAGCCAGACCAGCTGCAGCAGTGAAGACGGGTGAAGGCTTACGCCTTCTCTGCGAAACAAAAGAATCGCCCCTGATCAAGTGACCCAGCACGAGAGAAGGAAGAGAGAGCTCCCGGAGCTGACTGAAATAAAATTGCCAGCTAGGCCTTCTTCTCATTAGTTTCTCTTTCACACTTCACATTAGCTCAGTGAAAAGAAGATGAATTAAGAGTTAAATGCCCCCAAAGAACTTAAGCAATCTTTAAATAAGACTTCAGTGTGCTTTACGCTTCTACCCATAACCCTCTTCTGGCTGCTTGTACCTCTCTCACTCGCTTTGACCTCTGGATCTCTTTCTCCCCCTTTCACTGCCCTTTTCTCCCTATTTGCTTCCATCTTCTCTTCTGGCCCCGCCGTGTCCTCTGCTTTTACACTATCTTCTCTCCAACAGCCAGCTTAGCTTCTCTTTGAAACTCTCTCCTCCCCCACCCTCCGGGCCTGGTCAGCCTCCAGGACCCCTTTTGTACCCAGCCTCTTTCCAGCTCCCCCGTCTGCCCTCGGCCCTTCTTCTCAGACCTTCCTTTCCCCATCATCTCCCTCTCCCAAGCCCATGCTTTCCGGTGTCTGGCCTCAGATGCCACCAGAAGCCAAATTTCTAGCGACAGAAAGTCCATTGTTGCCCAGTGGAGGCAGATGATATAAATGAGGCAATTGCTTCAATTCATAATTAAAATAAGCCCAATGAAGCAGCAAAACAAGACAGATTCATGGTTTGGTAGAGCTACGGATGAACTCTTTGCGGAAGGCAGCCCTCCTTCCCCCTACTCCGCTGGCTCTATGCCCCAGAAACATATTGACCAGCCGATCAATTCTCAAATTTTAGATAGATGGGCCAGTGATAAATGATTACCCCGCAGCCCCTCCTTAGTGACTGCGGGCCTGGCTAATGCACACTGAACAATCCCCTGCTTCAAAATACCTTGCCTGCATTGTCTGTCTCTCTCCCCTCCCTACTTTTGTTTCCAGCTACAGGGAACTCCTAAGTAGAAAATCAATAGGCACTTTAATTACTGGCCCCCAATTCATCAGGGTCTCAACTGTAATTACTCTGCCTGAGCCGGGAGCCTCAGGAACAAATAAACTAAGGCAGTCAGACACTGGGTAATGACGCAAGGCTAGGTTGGTGTCTGTGAGTCAGCCTGGGCGGAGCCTTCTGAGAGCACCTGCCCACATCCCTGCCACCCCCTTCCCAGGTCCCTTTCCCAGGTCGACACTGAAGGAGGCGGTCCCCAAAGGACAGGTGGGAGGCAAAACCAGTGGGAGGCGTGGTTGGGCACAAAGTCAACCCTTTTTCTCTCTCCCTGGTTTTCATTCAGTCAACTGCCTCTAAGACCCTGCTACTCAAGGTGGACCAGTGGCTTCAGCATCCTCTGGGAAACTGTTAGAGATGCTCAAGTCTCAACACAGATGTACCGAATCAGATGCTGAGCTTAACAAGCTGCCCACATTAAAGGATGGGGAGAGCTACTGTAAAATCATGCTGGCGTGCATTTGCTGTACAAGCGCTGGTGGGGAGGTGGGGCAGTGTTCTTGGTATCCATTCCATGCCATCCACAAAGCCTTCCCCAAATTCTTTTATGGTTACGAGAGACCTACAGATGCTAAAATGTTCTTTCTCCCTCCATGGCATATTCATTCTTTTCCTTCTACCTCCTCAGCTCATCCCAAAGGCACAAAATCTGAGGGTCTGAGAGCTCCTTGTCCACTGGGGGACCCTTCCTCCATTGTTCTCCAGATGAAGACCGCTAGGACATCTGCCTAGACTTGGGGTCCTGTCCCCTTGCCCCAAGTCCCTTCAAGCCGACGTGCTCCTGATTCCTGTCCTCCTCATCTCTGCTGCCAGGGTTCATTCAGCCTCAAAGGATGGATCCCAGGGAAATCCTCAGGGTCCCTTGCAGAGACTAAGTTGATTCCATACGATGATGCTAGGATATCGTAAGCAATTCTCTCACGGGACCCCCTTTAAAACAGCCAGGGCTGATGGAATCGTCTCTTCCAGGAAAACAGGAATTCATCATTGGGATGACTCAGAATAAAGGGCTTCTCCTTTATGGTGGGTGAATTCATAACCTGTGTAGGTCTGGAGATGCTTCCTATTCATGCTACTGGGGCTTTGAGGCCAAGGATGATGGTAAAATGAGCCTGGCTACTCTGCCAGATGCCCGAGCAGGCTGTGTTTCTCACGAGAAAAAGCTAGGCAGCAACTGCCCTACTTCCTGCATGCGCATCAGCCAGGGCTTTGAGTCTGAGCACGGAGTTATTGACTCAGCTGATCAATTTTCGAGTCGCAGGCAGCCAGGCCCGTGAAAAATGACTCTGTTGCCCCTCACCCCACCCTGCCCAGACACTGGCTAATGCAAATGGAACAATCCTCCATTTCAGAATGACTTCTAAGCTTCTCTCTGTCCTGCCTCCCACACATAGGCATTCCCAGCCTAGCCCTCTGCCCTCCTCTATCTCTTTGCTTTCTCTCCAAGCTTGCACATTACCTCCACCACAACCACCACATCTACAGAGGTAA
Organism: Catagonus wagneri; assembly: GCA_004024745.2. Classification (NCBI taxonomy): domain Eukaryota; kingdom Metazoa; phylum Chordata; class Mammalia; order Artiodactyla; family Tayassuidae; genus Catagonus; species Catagonus wagneri. The sequence goes on from PVHT020000175.1 coordinate 9,999,122, forward strand.
ATTCTCAGGACTCCCCATTCCCTGGTCTGCGTCCAAGCTCTACGCTTACATGGCTCTCGCTGAGGCTTCCTGTCTGATGACCCAGTAATTATTATCCTTAAACTTGAGATAACTATCATCCTCCTATGTTTTACCTGCACTGAACCTCGTTTTCCATCCTATAGCCACCGTTCTTATGAATGGCACCCAGGCTCCAACTAGGTCATTAGGACTTACACATTCCAGTGGACAATCAGCCCTAGAGGCGTTGCCTTTAAGGAACTCTTTCCTATCTCTTCCATTCTTTTCTTCTTCTCCCACTGTCATTACCTTTATTCAGACCTTGCTGGTATTGAACCTGGGTGCTTGGGATAGCCGCAGTTTGGAAATAACGCCCCCCTCCCAGTCCTTCCCAGCGCTAGTCAGTCTCAATCCAAGTTGCATCCCAGGGAACTTTTAGAAAATAGCAATGATGAAACCAATGACCAAACCAATTAAACCACAGTGACTGGATGTGGGGCCCAGGTAAAAGGCTACCATCATAATTCTAATACAAAGCCAAGGTTGAGGGCCCCTTCTCTAACCAAGCTGGCCTATTTGCTATGCAACCACCCTCTGTCCATTCTTTCTTCTGTAATTGGTCCCTACCCTTCCTTCTGCCTAAGGTGACCTCAACTTTCCCTTCCAACAATGGAAAGGCTCCCTGTCTTTCTAGGCCCAGTCCAAATGTCACTTCCATGAAAACTTTCCAGTTTCCTCCCAAGAACTCATACATGATTTATTTACCTGCTGCTCATGATACACGCCCTGATCTTCCTTGTTCTGTGGTCTACAGTCTTATCACATCCCTATTATCTAATTGACAGCTCCTTTAAAGACCAAAACCATTCCTTGGAGCATCTGACTTAAAGGCAGAAGAGCTAAGTTTACATTCTGATACTTCACGAATAAGACTTTGGGTATGAAACTTTAGGTAGGTTATTTAAAATCTCAGTTTGCTCTTCTACAAAATGGCAGTCATGATTCCTATCCATTTCACGCAAGTGCTAATAATGATTATTGTTGGTATAATAATTTTTGCCCTTCATGTTGCTCAACAGTGGTATGGACCAATTGGCTGCTTTACAAGTGGATAGTAAATAAAAGAAGGCACATATCTGGATTTTTATCATAGACTTTTTGACTCCTCTTAAAAATAATTTCCACATTAGGAAATCAATTCACTAAGAAGTGTGGCACCAAGGGTCATGGGCCCAGCACTTCCTGTGGTGTAGTCAAGCACAGAGACATCTGCTTTCCCAACTACTCTTGTCATAGGCCCTTGCTGTGACATTTAAACCATGTTCTTTTTGTCAGGTGTCAAAGCCAAGAGCATGGGTGTCACAGCTTCACTGTCTTCACGAAGGCTGGCCTCACGGGTGAATGCTCTCACACCTCTGCAAACACAGACCACCCCCCACACACACTGCCACACACACATCCACACACCCACACACACATAGAGCTAATGAAGTGTGCTGCCCACTCATGGTCACCTGCTTAATCAAGAAAGCTAGCTTTCCCAGCAAAAATTCTCAGAACCAGAACCCCAGTGGCAAGGCCTGGGCCCAGAGAGCCTGTCTACACCTCTCTGTAAACCATGGCAGAGGGCTCTGTCTGATAAGTACCAAAGGTTCCTATTGTCTGTGTATAGCAGCTTGTCCCTTCTGGGACAGCCACCTAATGAATTAATAAAATATATTTTGCAAGAGAGGGTTATGAACCTGGGGAATTCTGAAGCAAAAACAGTGGGGGTTCAAGGAGCTTGAGGTCATGGGTCCAAAAAATTTTTGTTTAGGCCAGCTGGCATCTGCCAAGCCACCCCCCCCCCCCAGCACTCTGCCCCTGTCCTTCCCCTGCCACCCTTCTGCCGCCTTCTTTGACCTGCGTTCCCCAGTCTCTGGCTCATCTAAATGCTCATTTCTGTTTCTGGATGAATAATCTCTGAAAGCAACTAGATTAGATGAGTCCTTTATCCTGACTCACAGCTCTTGCACTCCTAGGAGCACTAAGTAATTGGAAAACATTATCCTGCTCATCCCATAAAACCCAAGAGAGGAAGGCAGGTGGCAAAGACGACCACTGCCCCTTTGAAGTGGAGGAACTAAAGGCTTGGATGAGGAATGAGGGAGCCAAGGTCACAGTTAGGCAAACAAAGCCCACAGTGCTGGTCACTCAGGGCAGTTCTTCAAGGCTGGGAAGTTTGGCAAGTGAGTTGGCCTGGGAGCTTGACAAAGTCATGGAGATTTTTCATCCCTCTTGATGAGTCCATTAAAACTCTCATCCCATCCTTAATAAAACAATAAACTGAGACCCCAGTATGCAAGGGGTCAGGCAAACCCAGAACCTTGTAAGGGTTGGAAGGAGCTTAGAGATCCATCAGATGGCTGCTTCACAGCAACTGAAGCCCACTGTTTTGTCCCAGGTGACGTGGGCTATTCAAGGCCAAGGTGGGTCTAAAATTGATGTATCCTGAGTCTGTCAAATGCTTCTTCAAGACGTAGACATCACCTCTATATCAGAGTCCATGTCCCCACTTCCATCACCATCTGAGGGTGCTGGGCAAGAAGAATATTCCTGACCAAAGGCTTCCTTGAATTTTACTATCAGGGACACATATTTGGCCCTCCTCTCGATGCCTGCAGCCTGCCCAGTTGCAGATAAGGACATCACACATGTCCATAGCTGTTTGTCACTGTGGCCTCTCTGTGGCCTTATTTCTCTCCCCTTTCTCTCCTTCATGCCTCTCTCTCCATTCTCCTCCAGGCCCATGTCCCTCCTCATCTCCAGCCCTCACCTTACAGAAGCCTGAGGGAGGAAAAGCCCAAAAGCGGGGGTGGGGCAGACACCAGTCCATCTGTCTAGTGCCCCAAGCCTCAGAAGAGGGGGCAGTTCTATCTGAGCTGCAGCCCACTTCCTGCTGCAGACAGGGGTACATAAGGGAGCTGGGGCATGATCTAAAAAACACAGGCCACTCTTGCCTAGCGGGGTCCTCGGGTCCCCCTCCACAATACTCCCATTGAAAGGTCCTCTGGACAGCTGATGCCATGAACCTGAGGCAGCATGGTGCAGTGGTGAGGGTCTTGCCAGCAAATTTCAAATCTAAGGCTCACAGCTGTCACTACCAGCTGTGAGAATGTAGGCAGGTGACTTCACCTCCTTTAGTTTACCCATCAAAATCAGGCAACTCATTATGAAGATGCAATAAGGTGGGGTTTTTTTTGTCTTTTTTTTTTGCCTTTTCTAGGGCCACACCTGTGGCATATGGAGGTTCCCAGGCTAGGGGTCTAATAGCAGCTGTAGCCACTGGTCTACGCCATGGCCACAGCAACATGGGATCCGAGCTGCGTCTGCAACCTACACCACAGCTCACGGCAACGCCGGATCCTTAACCCACTGAGCAAGGCCAGGGATCGAACCCGCAACCTCACGTTCCTCATAGTCAGATTCATTAACCACTGAGCTATGACGGGAACTCCAGAGGATGCAATAAGTTAATACACGGAAAGCACTGAGAATAGTCCTGCAACGAAGTAAGTATTCAAAGAAGTATTCATTAATTTTGCTCTTCATCTTGCCTGGCTCCTGGCTGCTCACCTGCAAAGAGTATAGTCTTATAGCCAAGATGTCCACGACACAGCATCTCTCATTAGAAAAGCTGTAATGGGAATGAATGGCCCAGGAGCCCTGCTGGGATATGGACCGAGGTTTCCTTCCTCTCCCATTCTCCCAACACCCCTCTCCCTTTACCAAAACCCGTGCTCAAACCACAATCTTCTTCTTCTTCTTCTTATTTGCCCCATGGTGGACCCCAATGGAGTCAAATGTGTTTTGCTCCTAAGTCTTTTTATTTCTACAAGGTTATAGGGGGAAAACACTGCTGAAGAAGCCCTGGCTTTAACAAGAGTGAATAGTTCACGGGGAAGCAGGCCACCTGGAGGGTGACTTCCCCATCATCTTTCCAGGCCCACCCTGCTGAGTAGTATGTTTCTGCCCAAAGGGGGGGATTCGGGCTTTTTCTAGAATGTTCTCACTCACCTCGTCACTTACTGTTGTGAACTAAATTGTATCACCTCCAAATTCATAGGTCGAAGCTCTGACCCCCAAAGCGACTGTATTTGGAGACAGTCAAAGGCCTTTATGGAATTAATTAGGGTTAAATGAAATCACAAGGTTGGGGCCTGAGCCAAGAAGATTAGTGTCATTATAAGAGGAAAAGAGACCAGAGCGCTTCCTCTCTCTCCACCATGTAAGGACTCAGTAAGAAGACAGCCATCAATAAACCGGAGTCTTTACTAGAAATCGAATCAGCTAGCACCTTGATCATGGACCTCCAACATCCAAAAGTGACCTAAATTCCTATAGGTTAAGCCACCCAGTCTGTGGCGTTTTGTTATGGCAGCTTCAGAAGACTCGTCCACTTCCCATCCACAGCTCATTGTCGTTCAGCCTCCACGGGACACTTGCCCAATCCATGCATTATGCTCAGGGCTCAGACACCAACAAGGCAGTGAAAAATAAAGGAAAGATGCAGACATATAAATAAGCTGGTAGTTCTATTAATTTTTTTAAAGGCATTTGCTAGATAAGTGGCCAAAGAGAGGCATTTTGCAATGGAAGTGGTAGATTTTACTTTCAACAAAGCTTCTGGGGGCAGTGGACTTTGAGCATGGCCCGGGGGAAGGCGGACCACGTGTTGGTCAGAGGGAAAGCCGCTATTCCTATTTGCTCTCATTAGAGGTTCCAGAAAACGATATACTTTTGGTGCTGGTTTAAATGACTTCACTAGTGCCCATCCAACCCTCTTGTTTTACAGATTGAGGGAACTGAGGCTCAGGGAGGCACATAAACTGGATGTGAGTTGTCCTCTTGGTTGCATTTGTCTTCCCTGTGCTGCTGCATTCAGAACTCCTTGCTTTGTGCTCTCCCCAGAAAGGCACAAGCCAGACTCCTGCTCATCCTTCATGGTCAATTCAGATATCACCTCATTAGGGAGGTAACCCCCTCTTGCTGTCCAACGTGCCCAGTTGTCTCTAACACATTCCTTGAGTCAGAAAGTAAGCTCTTTGAGCGCAGACCTATTTCCGTGCAAGGAGCCTGACACACAGTAAGTGCTCAGTAAACGCTTGAGACACACTGCGTTGTGCTCTTAATGGACAACCAAACACTGGCTGTGTTCCCTCCACCCAGGTCTTTATACCAGATGGATCCGCCCACACGCCACCTGCCTGCCTCTCCTTTAACTCCCGAAGCAATTTAGCTGGAGTCCTAACTCCTGAATAAAGAGACATTCTGGTACATTCCACTCCTGCATTTACGGGGATGCTGGGCTTCACCTCTCCCTGCAGGTCTCTTACTCATGGCAGATGCACGCTCGCTTTGGCACAGTCCTAAATCTCCCTTATGTTGAGGAATTAGCCTTATCTTTTCTCTCCAGCTCCCACCCCCCTCACACACTCACACACAACCGAAGGGAGAAGCAGTGCTTCCCAGAGGTGACACACCCGCCGCCCACTTCCTGCTCTCTACCCGCTCCCCCTGCTCCGCCCGGGGGGCCTCCACCCCCTTCGGATGTGCCTTTGTAATCACAGGATAGCAGAGGACCTGACACCAGGATTTATTTTTAAACTCAATCATGAGAGCCAAGCTGCTGCTCCCTGGTTTTCCGAGACGGGGACACTCCTTCGGTTCACCCACCGCAGGACTGTAAAGCCACCTTCACTCCCAGCAGGTGTGTTCTCAGCTCACTTATCCGACTGACAAGTTGATTTTCCTCCTTCCCTCACTCCCGGTTCAGCGCTCCTGCTAGGCGGCTGCCGTGGCCGCCCTCCTGGGCCTCTCCCTGGCCACGGAGAGCTTCATTTTCTCAATGTGTGTTTCCTGGTCATTTCCTCCTCCTCTTTCCTCTTACCCGGTTTGAACTGTGAATAATTCATGTGTTTCCATGATCCTGCCACGGTTTTTCTCCCTCATGAATCAAATCCCTGAGACACAGTTTATTTTCTCACCATCTGCTGGTCCGAGTTGCTGACAGGCACAAGGTTTACTCCTGTAGGTCATGAATGGAAGCTAATATTTATGCCTGCCTATGAGACTGTTATCGTTTTTCCTGCCCTGTTCTAGGATGTCCTAGTTTTCTGGTATGTTTTAATGGGTGTATATTTGTATAATGTCACGTGCTTGGGTAGATAAATCAATAACTGGATAGTTAAATAAATAGATGCACAAACAGAGCAACATAATTCCTTTCCCAGACTGCTTATTTGGTCACCTTTCTTAGTTATTTAAAGTTTCTGGTAGGAGAGTGGTGGATGGTTTTGAATATGTCCCTCATGCACAGTGGATACCCTAACGCCCGATTTTAACCCCCCTTCTGAAAAGCAGTCCTCACAAGGACCCGCATAATACCTCAGCACTTATGCAGTGTCCACCTGTGGGGTCATTTCCATTCACTGAGTCTCTAAATATCTACTGAGGACTCTGTGCACCAGGAACCAGGCAAGACTCTGAGAATAAAAAGTGAACGAAATATACATTATCCCTGATCTTTGGAGCTTTCCTACTACCGGGAAACTGGATATCAATTAAGTGACCCTATGTACATATTATTAGTATATGTACATATATATATTTCTAAACTGATAGAGGTGCTCATGTGAAATTTGATTTTTATTTTTAATACTTGATCAAATTTGAAAGATTGATAGTACACATATAAACTACAGTTGCTATATGTACACAGTTTATATATGTGTGTATCTAGGTATCTCTTGGCTGATAAATTATAAACCCGCTAAAAGTAAGGAAATGATAACCACGAAGGCAGGACAAGAGTGAAAGCAGTCATCTCTGGTGGCAGCAGTTTGTGATCATGGCATGTGGGATGGCCTTGACGTTTCAGTAATGCTCTATTACTTGACCTGGAAGGTGGTCACAGGGAACCTGGATAATAAGTACTGATTACATTTTACGTTTAGGTTTTATGTAGACCTCCATGTATATGATACACTGAACGATTTTAGGTGACAAACATAAATTTACAGTTCTCTGTGGGAGCGTGTGGCAAGAGCATCTGGCTAGGTCTGGGGATGCAGGGGTGTCTCCCCGGAGGAAGAGGCACCTGAATTGAGATTTGCAGGGAAAGATGATTTAGGCAGAGGAGGAAAGGTGTGGAGAGATGGGATGGAGGGAAAGGGAAGGGGGCAAAGAGGGAAGAACATAGCACAGAACAAAGCCTGGGAAGCCCGGGGGAACTCCGGAAGCACTGCAGAGTAGCTGGAGCCCAGAGAGGGAGGAGAAGCAAGGCTAGAGAGAGAGGCAGAAGAGGGACCAGGCGGAGCTTTGTCAAGGATTTTTTGTTTATGCCCTAAAATCAATGGAAAGTGCTTAAAGGCGTTAAGTGGGGGAATGGCATGATCAGATATATATACCGATGAGATCTCCGACTAAAGTGTGGAGATGAGATTAGAGACAGTGAGGGCTCTTTTAATCACAGAAGAGAAAGATGATGCTAGCTTGAGTAAAGTACTAGCAGGTTAGAGGGAGAGAAATGGACAGACGTGAGAGTCACTGAGGAGGTAAAATCAACAGAACTTGTCAATGGATTTGTAGCATGTCTCTCCCAGAAGGCATGTTTCATGAGCTCAGAGGTCTTCATCGCGACTGGGTATTCAGAGTCCGGGACAGTTCCTGAAACATCTATGTCCCCCACCTGAGGACTCTTCAGTGTGTTTTGTTTCTGTAACCTGAATGTCCAATAGAACTGGAACTAGAGTGCTAGGGGAAAGCTTCTGAGGCACCAAGTACACTTTAAAAAAATGCAATGAGACAAACAGCTTAGAGCGTTTAAGGAGCCACCCTGGGGATTCTAGCACTTCTGAATGGGCAAGTAAATGAAGCAGAAAATGCATTATTTCAATGGTAGTAAATATGATGAAAGAAGAGTATATAAAGTTACTGGTGCTATTCGGTATGCTAAAACACCAGTCTTCACAAACGTCTCAAAGATTGCTCAGATAAAGAATAAATGGCCAAACCAACACCAGCCAACTAATCTTTACTTAAACATATGATGCCGGCATCTACTCCGTGTTACATCCTGAAGGACTGTAGAAGGCCAAGAAATGGAGAGTAGCAATATAACTGGTAGAATCTTTAAAGCTGTAGAATGAAGTTCAGGTTATCGCTATTTAACATTTTTTGAGTTTAAAATTTTGGCTGGAGAGGGTCCCTGCAGGTGGGGCCTGAATCTCCAAATGCAAGTAAAATGACACTGCAAATACCAGCCTCCACCCATCTCCTAAAGTACATGTAGTCACATAAGAGTTCAAAGGCTTTATTCAGAGAGTGCACAAGGAAGGCCATCTTCTCTCCCTGCTTGTGGTCAGAGAAAGCACATATACAAAGCTGAATACATTCTGGGACTAAGCAAACACCCTTTTTGTTGAGAGTAGGTCAGCAAATGCCTAGGCAAGATCTGCATTTGAGGTGTCGACTTTTAAAGCCCCAAATCAGGCCAGTGAGAAAGACTCTAAAGAGGAAACACAGAAACAAGAAAAAAGGTGACCGCAAATTATAATAAGGCCTGAGTATTTTTAAAACTTTCTTTTTCGGGATAATTTATATGATTGCATGATATGAAATTCTTCAAAGCAATGGCTATTTTTCAGTGAAGTAAATCTGATATACAAATAACCTCTGATTACAGGCAAAGCAACAGAGAGGTGGAAGAGGGCGGGACTGGGGAAATAAGCTTGAGTGAGCCCCAATGTGGCATGTAAAGAGTGACAGTTAAGCGAAAACAAGGGCATGACGAGGCCACGGATCTATGCTAGACTGAAATAAAGATCCTCTGCCAAAATATTTGTGGGTGACTCCAGAGAAAGGAGCCAGGCTTAATAAGGGCCCTGCTTAAGGGAATTCTGATGACAGCTTGACCTTGTTTATTAAACAGTGGATGCAGGGTCAAAAATGGTAACTCTTTTTCTGGGGAGTCATATATTGCCCAGGAACTTTGCATTCACAGATTTTTGTTAAAATCCCCAATTTTCTCCATAGCAACTTCCAAGGACTGTAATTTCCACAACAGCGCTTAAAGTCAGCCTGGCCAGCCTGCTTAAAATCACAACCAAGTCTGAACCAAGTCTAAGATCCATGTTTCTACCAAGGTGAAGGTCTCTGAAGCTCCCAGGATGAGACACTGGGGAAGCATTCAGACACAGGGATGGCCCAGCACGCTCCAGTGGGACACTGGCCGTCAAGAGAACCGATTCTGGCTTTACCACTGAGTTTTCCATGAGATTTCCCTTTCTTGTCCTTGGTCTCCTTGTCTATAAAATAAGAGAGTCAGGAGCAAGTGCCTAGTAAGTATTTCTTGAGTGAATAAATAGTCTGTCTTAAAATTAAAAAAAATAAAAATAAAAATAAAATAAAATAAGGGAGTCAAATTAGATGCTTCCTAAGATTTCTCTAAATTCTAGGGAACAGGTACCTCAAAAGTACTGAGGGGCGGAGATCGGCATTTCTGATAAATCAATTTGAGTGTAACAGAGTGAATCGCAGAGAGAGAGAATAGAGGTCAAAGAGATGCGTAGGGTTTTGTTGATCGTCTAAGACATCTGAGCTTCATTTTAAGGGTAAGGAAAATCATTGGAGGATTTCAAGAAAGGAAGGAACGTATTTTGATCTAATTTCAATAAATCACTTTAGTTTTGGGTATAGATTGGCTCCAGGGAAGCGTAAGTCAGAGGCAATAGTTCTGGGCTCTTGCCGCAGTTCAGATGAAAGCTGGGGGCATTCCTAGGAGAGGAAGGACTTGAAAATTGCCTTAGAGGTAGAATCAGCTGCATTTTCTGATAAACTGATGTGAAGTGGTGTGTGAGGAAAAAGAGGAATTAATGATTTCTTTTAGGTTTTTAACTTGAGCAACTAGGTAGATATAATACATTTTACTGAGAAGAGAAAGACTAGATGAGGAACAAGTTTAAGATATCAATGAATCAAGAATTCCCTTTCAGAGTTCCCATCGTGGCTCAGTGGTTAACGAATCCGACTAAGTACCATGAGGTTGCGGGTTCTATCCCTGGCCGTGCTCAGTGGGTTAAGGATCCGGTGCTGCTGTGAGCTGTGGTGTAGGTTGCAGATGCGGCTCAGATTCCACGTTGCTGTGGCTGTGGTGTAGGCTGGCAGCTACAGCTCCTGTTAGACCCCTAGCCTGGGAACCTCCATATGCCGCGGGTGCGGCCCTAGATAAGGCAAAAAAAAAAAAAAAAAAAAAAAAGACAAAGAAGAATACCCTTTGGACACATTAAGTTAGTAGACTTTATTACATAGTGAAGTAAAGATACCAGGGGGATTGTGGGATTTTCTAAGCTGGGTTTCAGAAAGATGTCAGAGCTAGAGACATGGATGTAGCCATTGGAGTATAAGTGGTATGTGGTCCCTAGGTGAACATAAGACTCTTCTCTAGGCTCAAGACTGGATTCTAGAGCTTTCTAACTTTTAAAGCTTGGGTACAGAAAGAGAAAACAGCAAAGTAGTAGCTCCTGACACAGAAGGAAAACCCAAGTGCATGTCACCAAAGCCAAGGGAAGTCAGTGGTTTAATGAATGAAATTGCCCAGGGTTGCTAAGAGTCAGGTGTGAAGCAGAAGAGAAATGACCGAAAGATCTAGCCATATAGGACCACTGGAGCCGCTAAGCAGTCTCTGTGGAGTGGTCAGGATGGAAGCCTGACAGAATGAAGAGAGGATGGAAGTGAGAATTGGGAATGGTGATGTGTTCAATAACAGGTTTTGCTGAGATGAGAGCTGAGAGACAGAGAAGAAACTGGAGGAGACTAGAACAGGAGAGGTTTTCGTGTATTCTAAGGTAGGAGAAATCAGAGGATACTCATAGGAAAACCAAGTAGCAAGGGAGGAATTGAAGATTCAAGAGAGGATGGGTGATAATTGCAAGAATGAAGTCCTTTAGAAGCACGAGGTCATAACACAAGAGGGGGACTGGCCTTTGCAAGAAGCAGGGGCCCGACACCCATGAATGAGGAAGACTGAGGGGACCCCAGAGACAGCAAGAGGTGTGGAGTCATAGCAAGAGGATGCCTGTCTGTAAAGTGTCAAGTAATTAAAAAGGGAAGGTAGGCAGTCTTTAGAGAAATGAGATGCAAAATTGTTATTTCAGACAGTGGAAAGTATATGCGCTAAAGAAGTATCCTGGAATTGCCAGACTGTTTCCGGGATCCTCTTGGGATGTGGGATCATAATTGCGAAGCAACAACTGCCCACACAACTCTCTCTTTTCCCCTGGTGACGTGTACCTGTTCAGAGGTAAGCATGGCCAGAATTTAACGAGGTGGGGTTCTGCCGGGTGAGTCCAGGACAAGTCCACAGAGGTTTTGCCAGGGATTCATGCCAGTGATGGAGGGTAGCCCCTACGCCTGGTAAAGGGAAGGAAGCAGTGGCCAGTGAAAAAAGAGGCCAGGTCAGGGGCTTGGAGACCTCAATGCGAATGTGTACTTGCTGGATTTGAACGAGCGCAGAAGAAAAAGAGGAGTGGCCAGAGTTGGGAAGTTTGACATCAGGACTCTGCGGAAGGTGCAGTTCATGGCACCATCAAAGGCAAGGATGCGGTCATGGAAGTGGGTGAGCCGGCTGATGCTGTCATCAGTCTGAAAGACCCCCTCCCTGCTTTCCTGACCTGTGCATCACCTGTCCTTATCATTGACCAGAGAGACGGTTTCCTACTAGGCATGATTTCAAGGATGCTGCAGAAGCCCCAGTCCCCCAAATCTCACTGCAGAGGCCTGTAACTGGTTTCTGACATTCTGCTATTAAAGCTTCCTTCACTTCCTTCCTTCTGCTTTCCATAAATGCTACCACCTAACCTATTAATTCGTTATCAATCATTTCTACATAGGTGTGATTTAGTGGCTCAGAGCCTTTCAAGTAAGACAGCAGCTGGCTGCAGTCGGATTTTAAAAGGCGATGGGGCATGGCTTTTCTTAAGGAAGACTCTGAATAGGGGATCGGCAAAGGAGGAGGGGGGTGAGATGTAAACATTGGTTGAGCACCTACTGCGTGCTGAGCTCTGCTCCGAGAGCTTTGCCTATGAGGTATCATTTGTTTTTGTTTTTGTTTTTGTTTTTTTGTCTTTTTGCTTTATCTGGGGCCGCACTCACGGCATATGGAGGTTCCCAGGCTCGGGGTCTAACAGGAGCTGTAGCTGCCAGTCTTCGCCACAGCCACAGCCACGCGAGATCCGAGCCGCGTCTGCAACCTACACCACAGCTCACGGCAACGCCGGATCCTTAACCCACTGAGCAAGGCCAGGGATCGAACCCGCAACCTCATGGTTCCTAGTCGGATTCACTAACCACTGAGCCACGATGGGAACTTCTATGTGGTATCATTTGAGACACCGTTGTTTCCTCCTATTTATGCAACAGGAGGGCTCAGACAGAAACATCTGCCCTTTGCCTAAGCTCCACAGCCAATGAGCGATGAGGCCAGGATCTGCAGTCAGAGCCACAGAGCCTAGGAAAGGTGCCTGGATAAGAGGGAGAGGTGTTGGAGTTCTCGTCGTGGCTTAGTGGTTAACAACTCCGACTAAGAACCATGAGGTTGCAGGTTTGATCCCTGGCCTTGCTCAGTGGGTTAAGGATCCGGCGCTGCCGTGAGCTGTGGTGTAGGTCACAGACGCGGCTCGGATCCCACGTTGCTGTGGCTGTGGCGTAGGCCGGCAACTACAGCTCCTGTTAGACCCCTAGCCTGGGAACATCCATATGCCATGGATGCGGCCCTAGATAAGGCAAAAAGACAAAAACAAAAACAGAGGGAGCGGTGTTTAGGAGAAATAGAAGGCCTGAGGCACATCTTGGCATACCGCACAATCCCGGACTCCAGCACCCTCCCTGAGGACCTCAAATTGTGTGTGTGGCTATTTTTGTTTTTTGCTTTTGTTTTTTGTACTTTCTTTAAGAGGTTGTTCCTTGATGAGTTTTTTTCCTTCTTTCCATTTTTTTGAAACGATAATTTAAATTTTTATTAGGTACTCAGCCACAGTATAAATACCCCCCATTTGAATTGCTGACACACAAATCAATAGGAAAGCACTTTCCCTGTCCGGAGCCCTGGCCCGGGAGCCTCCCAGCCACATGCTCTTTCCAGAAGGGAAGGAATTGAAGCAAAGGACCAACCGTTTTCTTAAACAAGCCACTGTTCAAGGAAACAGAACGAGCATTCACGATTTCTGGCCTCAGGGCTTTCCTTTCTTTCATTCTCACGAAACAGAATCGCCTTTAACCTCCGTATCACCCATCAGAGTGGCATCATTTTTAGGGAGGAAGTAGAGAAAGCGGGACAGGTGCCTGAGAACTGGCCTCATGTTTTTCAAATGAGGGCAGAACTGCGCCCCCTGATGCTTTGTCAGAGATGATTGATCTAGAGGTTCTGCAGGTCCCTCCCAACCACCTCCACGCCCCCACTGTCACTCTCTTGCTTGGAGATCTTGCAGAAGATATGCTTCATATAAAAGAATATGTCAATAGCAAATAAAATTCCATCAGGCTGTGCTTTTAATTCCCTGATGAAAAAGGCAACAAACTTGCAACCTACAACACAGCTTAAGATTTCATACCAAAAGCACCCAAGTAGTTGATAATCCTCCCCATAGGTATCCTGAGAGGAAGGTCCAAATTCTAATCTCCTTCTTCAGTATCATCTCCCACCATTCTCACCACCCACGACCATGACTCAACTGTCCCATGTTCCAGTTACATCACCTTTGTTAGTTACCTTCTGACATGCCCTTTCTGTGACTCTGAGCCTTGGCATATGCTGTTCTCTCTCTGATGAATGGGGTGACCAAGCAGCGTGAGTAACCCCACCTCACTTGCCCTATGCGGTCTGTTCCTAGACTTTAACCTTTCCTTGTGCTGTGAGGTCGTTTCCTATCCTTGTGATTTCTCCTCTACCCCAACTGAGACTGAGAGCTCCTCAAAGACAGGGCACCGTGTCTCAGTCAACTCCATATCCAGCCATTAACAGAATGCCTGGCTCTAAGTAGGTCTTTAATAACAGCTTGTTGAAATAGAGGATGCCGGATGGCGAGCCATTTATTCACACACTCAACCAGTATTTACTAAACAGTGTTCCAGTCTAGGAATTCAATTGTAAGACAAAGTCCTTATTCTCGGAGAGTCTACATTCTATTGGGAGGAGAAAACGATAGAGAAGAAATCAAATGAATACATATTATGTTGGCTGGTGACAAGTGAGATAAATAAACATAAAGTAGGAGAGTGACAAGGAAAGTGATTTTATTTACTTTTTAACCTCACTCTATTTCCCCTACCCCCCTCACAATCACTTTCTACTCTCTGTGAGTTCAGCTTGATACCATGGAGTATATATCTTTCTCTGTCTGGCTTATTTCACTTAGGATAATGCCCTCCGAGTTCCATGTTGTCACAAATGACAGAATTTCCTTTTTTTTTGTTTAGCTGATTGATATTCTATTGTGTGTACAGGTATGCCACATCTTCTTTATCCTTTCATCCACTGACGGATACTCTGGTTGTTTCTAAACTTTGGTTATTGTGAATAACACTGCTATGAACATAGGAGTACATATGTTCTTTTTGAGATAGTGAATTCATTTCCCGTGGATATATACCCAGAAGTGGGATTGCTGGATTGTATGGTAGTTCTACCTTGAATCTTTTGAGGAACTACAGTGGCTGTACCAATGTGCATTCCCATCAGCAGTGCACAGGGGCTCCTTTTTGTCCACATCCTCCCAGCACTGGTGATCTTGTCTTTTGATAATAGCCATTCAGACAGGTGTGAGGTGATACCTCCTTGTCGAGGTTTTTTTTTTCCTTTTTTTTTTTTTTTTTTTTTTTTAAGAGTCGCACCGAGGCATATGGAGGTTCCCAGGTTAGGGGTTGAATCCGAGCTGTAGCCGCCAACCTACACCACAGCCACAGCAACGCCAGATCCAAGCCATGTCTGCCACCTGCACCACAGCTCACGGCAACACCAGATCCTTAACCCATTGAGTGAGGCCAGGGATCGAACCTGCAACCTCGTGGATGCTAGTCAGATTCATTTCCACTGAGCCATGATGGGAACCCCTATTCTTGTGGTTCTGATTTGTATTTATCTGATTACTGGTGATGTTGAGCATTTTTTCATGTGCTTATTGGCCATTTGCATGTCTTCTTTGGAAAAATGCCTGTGCAGGTCTTTTGCCCATTTTAAATTGGATTATTTGTGATTTAGGGAGGTGTTTTTGTTTTGTTTTGTTATTAAAATACATGAGCTCCTCGTGTATTTTACATATTAATCCCTTATTATATATGTGGTTTGCAAATATTTTCTCTCTTTCCATAGGCTGCTTTTTCATTTTGTTGATGGTTTCCTTTTTCAAACAAAAGCTTTTTAGTTTGTTTTAGTCCTACCTGTTTATTTTGGTTTTGTTGCCTTTGCTTTTGGTGTCAAGGGCAGCTATTTCAGGAGTTCCCATCATGGCTCAGTGGTTAACGAACCCGACTAGGAACCATGAGGTTGCATGTTCGATCCCTGACCTCACTAAATGGGTTAAGGGTCCGGTGTTGCTGTGACCTGTGGTGTAGGTTGCAGATGCGGCTCGGATCCTGCATTGCTGTGGCTGTGGCGTAGGCCAGCGGCTACAGCTCCTGTTAGACCCCTAGCCTGGGAACCTCCATATGCGACGGGTGCGACCCTAGAAAAGGCAAAAAGACAAAAAAAAAAAAAAGGAGAGATATTTCAGATAAGATTAATAGGTTGGGCCTGTCTGTGGAGTTTCCACTGGAGCCTACTGGCCTGCTGGATGCAGGCTCTACATTCTTCTGCTAGTGGTGAACAAAGTGAGAACGGGTCCCTGTGTGGAGGCTGTGATGAGTGACTCAGGTTCCCAAGATGACTGGCTGGGGGAGGCAGGAAAGCCAAGACTATCAGAAAACTTGGCTGCTGTAGCATTCAGCTCTAATAAGGGATCTACTTCAGAACACATGGTAGAAATGAAAGAGCTGGAGAGCCTTGTGCCAAAGGCTCTAAAGGACACCCCAGGCCCTGCCTAGTCCCCCTGGATGTGCTGCAGAGTTCTTGGGAGCTGATTCTGCCTCCTGGACATCTCTGGGCAGAGGATCTTCTTAACCTTTGTGATTTCAATTGTCAGCCCAATCATAGCACGGCAAAGAGGGCCGTAAAATGATTAAACCTAAAGTTGCAAAAGTTGTGATCTCAGTTCTGTCCCTTTCCACCTGTGCTGTCTTGCACAAGCCATTGAGAGTCTATAGGAATTCCCCCATCCGTAAAACTGGAGTAATTAATGAATTACTCCAGTTCTGTCTACCCTCACGTGTAGTTTTGCAGATCAAATGTGGTACATGTAATAGTACTGTGGACATGACGGACCACAACGAAATGCAAGACATTATTATTGCTAATAATTAGGGGGTCAACATTTACTGAATACCTATTATGTGCTATTAAGTGCCAGAAGCCCCATAGGTGTTGACCTTATTTAGTTTTCACAACATTTTAAAGAAAGAGGTATGATCATCCTCGCTTTTTTTTTTTTTTTTTTTTTTGGCTTTTTACGGCCACACCCACAGCATACGGAAGTTCCCAGGCTAGGGGTCAAATTGGAGCTGCAGGTGTCAGCCAGATCATGGGAATAGTGGATCCTTAACTCACTGAGCAAGGCCAGGGACGGACACGCATCCTCATGGATATTAGTCTGGTTCATAACCTGCTGAGCCACGATAGGAACTCCCTTAAAGTTGAGGAAATAGAGGCTCAGAGAGGTTAAGTGGCTTCACCAAGGGGGCAGAGCTAGGCAGAGCCAGGATCCAAGCTCAAGTTCACTGTCTTCAGAACTGATGCCATGTCTCCCTCACTCTGTGTTCTGCCTGGGTGGTGGTTAGCCCACACTTGGGATGGATTCTCAGCCCTGAATCACCGCGCCCGAGCTAGGATTGTCCCTCTCAGCCTTAATTCAAGAATGAAACACTAGCCTCTAAGCAAATATGCATTGGGGTACCCAGGCCCCCTGGTCCCCAGTGCTTCTATTCTGGGGTGAACCTGCTATGTTGGGAACACTGGAGGTGAGCTCTAAAGCACTGCACAGCCTTCCTGCTCCTTGGCTGATATCCTGCCAGTATCTCCATCTCTGGCCACACTGAGCTGCCCTTTGCCCCCAGCCAACACTACCTGCCTCCCCTGCAAACTTCTGGTGGTCCTGGCTGCCACTGGTGTTCAGTTTATGTCCTCACAACTGAACAAGAAACCCCCACAAGAACAGATTGAGCTTTACTACATCTGCCTGCCATACTCCTCCCACCTGGACAAATCATTTGAGAATCCATTATGGAATTTTTATTCTGCACGGTGGCAGACCCAGATTAAAAGATGTGGCCCACAAGTGAATGGGTAGTTGCAGCTGTGGCCCAGATAATCCCCAAAGTGGATAAACTACAAAGTGAATGAGGCTATTGTGGGCAGATGAGAATTGACACCACCTTGTGAGATTGGATGAAGGAAAATCCATTTAAGAAAACTCACTTGTGTGGAGCTGGATTCTTTTCTCATCCTGAAGGAGGTAGATGAGGCTTTGTTGAAAAAAAACAGGACTCCCCACAGGAGGGTCAGAGGAAGAAGTGACAGCACTGGGCCCCTGAGAGAAATAGTGACGGATCCTGTCTTATTTTTAAGCCAACATTTGTGATTCAAACCAAGCTTGTGATAATTCAGTACACAGAGTTCCTGGGTACAAATCCTGGCTCTTCCATTTATTATGTGTCTCCTGGCAGATTAAGCAATCTCACTGTGACTTAGATTTTCCATCTGTAGATGGGGACAGTAACAGTACCCACCTCAAAATGTAGTTGTATGGACTTAGTAAGTTTCTGTGTGTGGCGTTCTTAGATCATTGCCTGGCAATCATGTTAACCATGTAGGTATTAGTGATTATTATGCTATTCAGAACAGACATGGAGCTATTTTTGGATCCAGCGGGTGACTTATAAACCAAGCAGATTCTAACATCCTCATCGCGAATCTTGGGTCACCGCTTCCCATGGTTCCTATCTTGTCACCGGCAGCACTTGGTCGGGCCCGTTGCTGAGCCTAACTCCATAGCAAGACACAAAACTTCAAAAATGAAAAAGCTGTTTTCCCACTCGAGCAGTTTTTTGCCATTGGCAAATAATCCCCTTAGCAACATTTGACCTTAAGAATTTAGAAGGAAAAGGGCAAAACACTTTAAGGAACAAGAGCTGGGCCCCACCCTAGGTTTCACACTGCAGCACAGTAGGGGGACGGCAGGTGGAATCTCCTGGCCGTCAGATGTGGTCTCCAGAGTCCCCCAGCCCCTCGCCCCCCGGAAAGCGTGGAGGCAATGGGAGGGGGTGTGTGTGCGGAGAGAGAGCTCTACACCGCCCTTGTCTCCTCCACTTTGGCCACAAAGAAGAGGTACTGGCAGGGGAGAGGGGCCTCCTGTGGGGTCAGAGGGACACTGGCCGCCTCCGGTGGCATCACTCCCTTTCCCTCCCAGTCTCCAAGGCTGGCTGCCTGAGTTTTTCACTCTTGCTAAATTAAGCTGATAAAATACAAATGAAAAAAGGGGCAGGGGCGGGGAGGAGAGTAAAGCACACTCTTGCTCTGCATTTTAATAACCCTCGGACCATGCCTCAGACCATTTTTCATAAGAGACTGACAGACAGTGGTCACCTCCCCACCCCCACCCATTACCTAGCAGGCTCCAGATCAACGGCACCCTTTCCTCTCTCTCCTCCAGGATACTCCACGCGCCCCTCCATGAATGGAGGATGGACAGAGGACGCCACACCCTTGGCATGGTCTGCTGACCTCTTGAGTGTCAGGTCTGCAAGGGCACCCTTAGCTACCCAAAGACATGCTCCCCAGAGATCTGTGCCCCAGGTGGGCAGCACGGAGTCTCTGATCTTTCCAGGGAGCCAGTTGTGGGGATACAGACAGGTCCCACCCAACTCCCACCCCTCAGAGGCAGTTCCAGGGGGCTGAGGGCTCTCTTGTTTGGTCAGTCAACCTTCCCCTGAGCAGCTGCCCCAGGGGCTCTAGCCCAGAGGTCTGTGCTGGACTGAGAAGAGCTGGCAGCAAGATGAAAAGAAGACGGGGTTCAAGTCCAGTGCCAGTGACCGAAAGTACTTGCTCCTGTTGCCGCCAGTGTCAAGCCACACGGGGTCTGCCAGGTCCCACAGGGAGACTATGTGTCAAAGCACCCAGGGCCCTCTAACCTTCACTTCAAAACACAATCCTCTCACGGTAAACATTTCCATCAAGACAGAACCACGGGAGTTCCCGTTGTGGCTCAGGGGTTAATGAATCCGACTAGGAACCATGAGGTTGAGGGTTCGATCCCTGGCCTTGCTCAGTGGGTTAAGGATCCGGCGTTGCCGTGAGCTGTGGTGTAGGTTGCAGACGCGGCTTGGATCCCGCGTTGCTGTGGCTGTGGCTGTGGCCGGCAGCTACAGCTCCTGTTAGACCCCTAGCCTGGGAATTTCCATATGCCGCGGGTACAGCCCTAGATAAGGCAAAAAGACAAAAAAAAAAGAAGACAGAACCCCATTGATTGAATGCTACGGGTCATTGTGAGCCTTCATACAGAAAACGACATCTCATTGAACCCACATAGCAATTCTGAGAGGTAGAAACTACCCCATGTCATGGATGAAGAAACTGAGGCTCAGAGAAGTCAAGTGACTTCTCCGAGGCCACACAGCCAGGAAGTGGCAGAGCCAGGATTCAAACCCTTGGCGGGCAGGGTCTCACGAGTGTTTCTGCCTGCCCAGCGTGGGCAGCAGGGGAGGCAAGGCAGGCGGGGGGCGCAGGGAGACAGCTGATGTGGGGCTGGTGAGCCCGGCTCTGCAGTCTCATCGCCATATCCCATCTGGAGCTATGAGAAAGAAGCAGAAACCTGGCAGCTTCCGAGGCAAATGAAAAGCCAGCCTTCCTCAAATTGTTTTATTTAAAGCCAGACTCCTGACTGTTTGAAGCCGCTTGATTTTGGCAGTACTTGTTCCCGTTTCTTCTTCCTCGCTGCTTTTAAACAGCCCTCCGAGATAACAGGAACACGTCGTTGTCGGCGCCTCACTTGCAGATGCTCCGAAGGCCTCGGCCTCCGGGCACCCGCGCCGGCTGCTCGGAGGCGCAGCTGGGTGGCGGCGCGCGCGAGCGTGGGCGCGGGCACGCGGCTGGGTGGGAGCAAGGCAGGGAGCCTGGAACCGATCTGCACCTGATGCATAGGTACAGCGGAAAACTTTTGCCTTTATAGTGAGCATCACCGACGTTCAGCTGCATTTATGTCTCTATAAATGTATACGGCTTCGAACAGGAGGCTTTATGGCTGGGTTTAGAAGTTCCACCTCCCCGCGGCGCAGCCTGGGTCACCCTGACGAGGTGGCCCCTTTACAGACTGCATGGCCTCTGCCCTTGGCGACATAACCATTTGCAGGGCCCTCATCTGGTCCTCGGGGCCTCGGCCCTTTGCTGCCTGGGCTCTCCTGCACATGTTCGCTCACCCCTGGCTGGCAGCTGGCCCAGGCTGTGGGGAGGAAGGGGAGGACGCGGGGCTGTCGGCTGACTTCCGTTCCGCACGTGTCCCTCGGCCAGTGCCGAGCTGCCGACCTTGATATTGACAAGCGCACAGGAGATGGCAAGACAGGCCGGCAAAACCTGGTTTAGGAAGCTGTTTTACCAAATCTGTTTAGAGAAACACCGTCCACACAGAGGCAGGTGCTCAGTGGCTGTGGGGTTTACAGTAGTTCGGGAGGTGGGCAGCCGCTTCTCGCCTGATGCGCCGGCGGAGATAAATTCAAGGTAATCTATATAAAACCCAAGCCTTTGAAATTGCACACCGTCAAATTCCAACAATTACTCTAGCCCAGCCAGGAGGTGGCTGTTAGATGTTCTTCTTATGGAAAACATAATTATAAAGGAAGAGAAAACATTTCATAAATAAAACTCAGAGTGGCAGAAGAATCTGGAGGGAGGGAAAAGCAGGAGAAAAGGAATCCAAAGCTTCAGTCTCCAGCAGAGTGTGGAGTGGGGTTCAAAAACCCCATACCTCCTTAAGGTTCAGATTAATTTCAGTCCAGCCCAATTTCCAGGTAATTAATTGGCAAGAAGTATCGTTTAGATACTTTTAAATATCAGCCAGCCGGGCTCTTAGTGTTAAAGGAAAAGAAAAAAAAATAGCCAATACATGCTCCTAAAACTAAGGTGATGTAAAACAAGGACCTGCCCAGCCCATGAGCACTGAAGTCCGGGTCAGCCCAGATAACTGTTAGCTTTTTAAAACACCAAGTACCCCAGGCCACAGGAAATAGCTAGTGGCACGTTCATTCATGCTTCATGCCAGGTTCTGTCCCAGGCACTTTGTACTTGTGCCCTCTTTGATTCTAAGAACGCTTTAAAGATGTCATGATCTTTGTAGGCTTTTGGGGGGGGGGGTGCGGTGAAGAAGCCTGGGTGAGAAAGCTCAGATTCAGATAAGCCATGGCCCCAGGGCACAAGCCAGGACCTGGTGGAGCAAGAATCTACAGCCAGGCTTTCCGGTAATAAAGTCCTAGTCCTTGCTTCTGGTTGCATGTGTGGCCCCCCAGTGGGGGAAGAGGGGTGATGATGGGGGCAAGGATACGGCTAAGACCAGAGCAGCAGAGAGGAGTAATACAGCTTGGGCTGTGTTTCAGAAAGAGATCAAAACAGCCCCACCACCTACTAGCTGTGCAGCCTCGGGCAAGTTATTTAGCCTCTCTGAATTGAGGATCTTTTTTTTTTTTTTGTCTTTTTGCCTTTATCTAGAGCCGCACCCGCGGCATATGGAGGATCCCAGGCTAGGGGTCTAGCAGGAGCTGTAGCCGCCGGCCTTCGCCACAGCCACAGCAACGCGGGATCCGAGCCACGTCGGCAACGCCGGATCCTTAACCCACTGAGCAAGGCCAGGGATCGAACCAGCAACCTCATGGTTCCTAGTCAGACTCGTTAACCACTGAGCCACGACGGGAACTCCTGAATTGAGGATCTTTGTTTTCCTCATCTACGTGTTCTTTCTGTGGCCTTCATAGGGAAAAGCTACTCTTTCGACTCAAGTGACGTCACCACCAGGGCTTTCCATTCTCATTCGGCTGGAGGAGGTTTTGCTCCCAGGATGTTGTGAGGACCAGGCACCCAGCTCAGCACCTTCCACGTGGCAACCTCCCATAAAGAGAGCTCTTTCTCCTATTCCAGAGAGAATCAAGTGCGAGACTGTATTGCCCAGCCTGGTACAGTGCCTGGCACCTATGAATCAAGCATAAATAATACCCATCATCATCATCATCACCACCCCCACCATCATTATTATAATAAGGGAAACAAACGTAGGAGCTCCTGTACTTAGGCTGAGCAGAACCAGTAGCAAATGGGCTCTACTGTGTTTTTCTTGAGCCAGCCCTATGCTGGGCTCTCCCAGCCTTTGCAGGATTGGTTATCCAGGTAGAAAGTCACCTTGATTTTCACATACGAGATTAGCAATCATACAAAATGTAAAATTCCTTTAAAGATACTTAAAAGGAATCACAAGAGAGCCTGTTATTAATGGCCAAATGGGTGAGTAAAGCAAAAAAAGAAAGAAGTCAAGTGGAGCTCCTGTCGTGGCTCGGGGAAATGAATCTGACCAGTATCCATGAGGATGCAGGTTCAATCCCTGGCCTTGCTCAGTGGGTTAAGGATCTGGTGTTGCCATGAGTTGCGATGTAGGTCACAGATGTGGCTCGGATCTGGTGTGGCTGTTCCTGTGGCTGTGGCGTGGGCCAGCAGCTACAGCTCTGATTCGACCCCTAGCCTGGGAACCTCCATATGCCATAGGTGCAGCCCTAAAAAGATACACACACACGTACACACAAAAGAATGTCGTAAAAAAAAGAAAGAAAGGAGTTAAGGTCCAAGCTGCAAACCTAGGTGTGAGTTCCTGTTGTATCACTACTTAGCTGTAAAAGGTTGGACAAGACACATAAATCATAATGCCTCCGTTTGCTTATCTGTTTGTAATAGTATATGTCATAATGTTTTAGCCACTAAATGACAGAAAGTACTTAAAGCATTTATTAATAGTAACAACAGCAAATATTTATTAAGGGCCTTATCTATGCCAGGCACTTGGCTAAAGCCCCTAGCAAGCACTCAGTTAATGTTAGCTAGTATTATTATTAAATAATTGAAATATACAAGCTGCCAGAGTCCAGGAGTGTGAATTTTTACCTGGACTAAGATCAAAGACCAAACTCCAACCCTCAGATATTGCTAAGCTGTTGTCCAATGTTAGCCATTCTGGGTTGATCCTGTCCTGGGATCAGTGTCCCAGCCTTTTCCCTCTTTATCTCCATACCATGTAGGATGATAAAGATTCATCCAGATTAAATGAATTCCTCCTGGGTCCTGGTAATAACCTTTTATGGAATTTTCTACAGCCAGAGGATAAAATGTTGTTACAGGAGCCAAGTAGGGGTGAGCTTGGCAGTGTCTGCTCTAAGGACAGAGGTCCCAGGGTTGTAAAACGTAATGAGTTTATTGGTTTATTTGTCCCTGACTCCAGAACTCCACCTCTCATTGTGGGGTCTCCCCTTGTAATGCATCAGCCAGGAAGGATCTAGAGATGTGCCCACCAAGGGAGAAGGCTGCTCTCTCCCTGTCTCCTGGTACCTCTCTGGGCTAGGACTGGGCATTTCCATGGGAGAATAGAAGGCTTGAGGGTCTCACTTTACTTCAACCATGTCTGTTGTACACCTGACAATAGGGTCAGAGTACAGGAACCAGACCTAACTCGTGGAGTTAGTGGGGAGTGTCCCACACCCATTTATTCTCCTCGATTTGCCTCCAGGAAGCCACCTGCCTGGTCTTCACAGGCAAAGGGAAGAATTTCAGCTAAGACCGGAGAGTCTCCCTTTCACACTTGGTTAGAAAGTAAAGTAGAGGCAAGTGGCCAGAATTAAAGGAGCAGAGACAAAGCAGCCAAATGTCCAACAATGGATGACTAGGTAAACAAAATGTGGTAATACATACGATGGAATATCATTCAGCCTTTTAAAGGAACAAAATCCTGACACCTGCTGCAACATGGGTGAACCTTAAAGACATTATGCTAAATGAAATAAGCCAGACACAAAAGGACAAATGTGGCATGTGTCCTCTTAAGTAGGATTCCAAGGGTAGTCAGATTTATGGAGATGGAAAATAAAACGGTGGTTGCCAGAGGCCGTGTTACTGTTTAAAACTATAGAGTTTCAGTTTTGGAAAATGGAAACTTTCTGGACATGGATGGTGGGTGGTTGCATGACAGGGTGAATGCACACAGTGCCACTAAACTGTATACTTGCAAGTGGTTAAAGTGGTAAATTTTATGTTATGTATACTTTATCACAAGAAAACAAAGGAGGAAAAGGAAAGAGGGCAAAGCTGTTTAAATTCCTTTTGCCAACTGACATTCTGGTTCCTAGCCATGTTCAAAATGTATCCATATAGTTCTAGTCCAAAGTCATGTCCCAAGGTAAAGGTGTGGTGATCCTCACATGCAGGTGGAAATAGCATTTAAACACTTCTAGTCCAGTCCCCCCCCGCCAACCACCACCACTGAACTTGCTCTTAAGAATACCAGGCTCCAGTTAGGTAAAGAAACTCATCTGATCTCTATTCACATAGCTTATAACTGAGACGAGGCAAAGGTGTGTCTCTGCACTTTTCCCAAATCATCTCCTGGAATTGGCTTTGTGGAGAGCATTCAGATTTTATACTCCTGCACTAAGCTAGACCGTGGAGAATCCCCACCGTGGCTGTCTTCTCACTTGCCATGACCTACTGGCTTAGCAACCTCTACTCCCTTCTGCGGGATCCCCGGCTGAGAGAGCTGACTCAGGAAAGAACCTTCCCATAAATGAGCTGGCTGGCTGCATTCCCCGAGACAGGTGAACCAGAAAGGGCCAGAGCCTGGCAAGAAGGTGCTTGGTAAAGTCTCTGAGTGGAGGGAGACAGAGGGCATGCTTACCCTCCAAGCATGTAAACAGCTCTGTGATCTACTTGGACAAATTCTGAGATCTACTGAAGACTCTAATTTACTGGTTGATCTTCCAGAAACTAATTGTTTAGTTGAGGACCTCATGCACAAAATTCCCCATCTCTATCCAACATTCCTTGAACATAAAGCATCTACAGGTATAGGGTGGGAGAGAATTGGATAGGCATCAGGACTGGTTATGTAGCTCTGTGTGTGTGTGTGTGTGTGTGTGTGTACACATTTTTTTTTCACCAAAGTCATCAAAACCTTCTGATAACTCCCCTACTTCTTCTTGGTAAAATAGAGCTCCCTATGCTGTCTGACCACCAGGGATGGGAGTGGAGTGAATGATGACATCCCTGGATGCAGCTATGATGGTATGTGAGTCTCCGCAAAGTGTCTTCTGGTCCTAAAGCCACTCTTGAATAAGGAGAAACAGCAACATCCTCAGCTAGGATCTTTGTGGATGGAGCTGAATTTCATGGCATAAGCACTGTCACAGCGAATTCTCCTCTCTCTTTCCCTAGTAAGCTCACACGGTTCTCCTTCCTCAGGCTCCTAGAACCCCGATGGGGTGACTCATGCCCAGCCATCTGAATGCTGAATTCCAACTGTTTAATAGACATTTTCAACATTTTTCTCCATGCACTGTACTATCAGGTAACTCAGGTCACCTCAGCGGTGGGGACCTCGAGGGGCGTCCATGGTTCTTATTTGGACTTGATTATTGGCTTCGACACACACGTGCTTGAAATGACTACTTGACTTTCCAACACCAACACATAAGCTTGGGCAAGGAATAAACCCCTCCTCCACATCTCTGCCACCCAACCGGAAACAGTAGCTTCAGACCGGTAATGTTCCCTTAGAAGTCTAGTGTCTAAAAGACACATTAAGCAATATATTTCTACTGCAAAATGTAGCAGTAGAAGGCAGAGTGATAGACATCAGCGGGTGATGGGGCGGGAGGAGGGGAAGATGGATCAGAAAGAAGCACATGGGAACTTTCGGATATCTTGTTTGGGAGAGTGGTTACATGGGGATACACAATTGTCAAAACTTACTAATCTTAACCCTTAAGACCAGTATAATTTTATTATATGCAAATTATACATCATAAAATTTTTTAAAATTAACAGTGTCCCTCAGCCAAAAGATGGCAACCCATGGGTGTGGAGAGTGGGGCAGGATGCCAGCTGTCTCCTTCCTTCCACCTTTCCCTACATCTCTCATCTTTCCAATCTCAGAGACAGCCCAGCAGAGTCTCTCCTGCTTGGTGAAAGAGGGCTGGATAGAAAATACCCTGGCTTTCTCAACAGTATGCTGGCCTGATGGGAGGGCTCACCTTGCGGGAGGAGTGGAGGGTTGATATGTGGGGGAGGTTTGCATCCAGTCTCCTCCCCCTCCTCTCCTGGGTTCCTGCAGGTGCTCAGATCCAGGCCTCTCCTGCTTCTTAGCCATCCTCCCCATGTTCTGAGTCACAAAGGATTTAACGGAGGTGTCCCCTGAGGAGGCTCAGAGGAGACAAAAGTCATCAAACACCTTGATAATGTCATTACCAAGACATCCATGGTAATGTGCCCTGAAAGGGTGCCTTCTGCTTGGATTTCTGGGGCAAGATGTATGTGCCATCAGGTGTGTGACATCATGTCAGCCTGGAGGCCACCAACCTGGGGTTCTCTCTTCACAGTAAGTCCTAAGAGTTCTCACCCTCTCTGGCCATGGTGCCTGGCCATCATCTTCAGTTCTTGGCTGAGAACTAAAGCCCAGTAACACCTGGAGACTCCTAGCCAATTCTAATTCTTCAACAGGGAGGAGCCATTACTTCACTCTGGGTTTACTAGAAGGTTTTGGTTGCAAATCTGTTTTGGGGGAAGCAGTCCATCTCTGTTCCCCCACACATGAGCATTTCTGCATTTTACAGGTGCTGAGATGTTGGGAGACCAGAACTCCTGCTTCTGCTTTTGCTACCCTCTGACCCGGCACTTTAAACTCCTGCATCTCCTCATGTATTAAATGGGTCCACTAATGGTACTGAGGACTTTTTTTTTTAGAGAGAATTTAAGGACATTAGTAAAATAATGATCGCTAAGTAGAGTGCCTTCAGTAATAAACAGTGGCTGTGGATAGGGTGCACTGCAAAGTCATGAATTTTATTTAATCTTCAGGAGCAGGTCATGCAGAAATCCATTCACTCTCTTGTTCAAGCTGGGAGATTTCAAGAATGGGGGGAGATTTCAAGAATGGGATGATCTGGGAGAGTTGACATATGAATGAGTCGGTGTTGGTTTCTGATGCTCTGCTTTGTCTATTTCAATCTTTTTTTTCCTACCATTACAACCTCTGACTTCATTCTTTTCCTTACTACATTCTACTTCCTGACAGTCTAGGGAGATGCTGAGGTTTCTGGAGCCAATGGCAAGCATGGCTTAAAAAAATTAATTAAAAAATAAATAAACAGTGATGCCATTTCACTCAGGACTGTATCTTTCCCTCAGAAGGCTCCCCAAACAGAGACAGAGAGTATTTTTGTTCACTATGAAGGATAGGCCCAGGCTATTGAATTAAAAGCAGAATAGTCAGTTTATTGGCAGTTGAAAGGAATGAAACCCCCATCTCTTACTCTTTCTTAGCTCAACTTGATTGAAGGAAATAACCAGAACCTTATAGAGTTAGGGGCCAATCTGAGGCAAGGTTTGCTCTCACAAGAAACCACATGTTTTTAAAAATCCCCCTTTGGGACGCTCTCCATAGATACTCAGACGGATTGAAGGAAGTCTCCAACACTACTTGTTGAATGGCCCACCCAAGCAGGTGTGGGCGGGACGGAAGGGCTGGGACAGGCAGATAGCTGTCTCAAAGGCAAAACCAAGGCAGTAATGGGATATTAACTGTTTCAGAGAGGCAGGACACAGAAGAGGAAGAGCAGTACCCTGAAAAAAGTCATAGCAATGAAGTCTAAAGTCTTGACGAGCCCATTCGCGGAGCCTTTCAGCGCTGGAGGACCCAACACCACTTCAAGCCTTCCTGAGTCAGGGCCAGTCTAGATTCACTTCTGCTTCCCTAGACAGGTGGAAACAAACCTTTCTCTTGGGTTGTCTTTCCCTGGCAGAAAACAAGGCAGAACCAACTTTGTCCTCCTTCTAACCACGCATAGTCAAGTATGACAGAAAAGTGGAGGGCACTTTCTGCCTCCTTGCAAATGGAGCATAGTCCACATGGGCCAGCCTCTGCAAAGCTCAAGGTACTGACACATTCCTTATCACCATGAAGGCAGGGGGACCTCAGCCCCCACATCACCCCAGCCTGATGCTCACCTGTTGCCCCTGCCCACTCACTGCAGAGTCACACCAGGAGAGAAAGTGAAAGGTCAGAGTGGGTTCTCTCCACAGCAAGAACCCAGAGAATCCTGGGGAAATTGACATTTTAAAAAACCATCTCCTCCATCCTCTCTCAGAGGAGCATAACTTTTAACTCTACCTCCACTCCCCCCTCCCCCAGGCTTCCTTTGCAACACTTTCCCTCCACGGATGGCTTGTCGGGAAAGAGTTAAAGAAGGTGCGCGACTAATTCCCCAAACCCTCCTTCTTATTCTACATAGAAAAAGAAAAACAGTCCTACACGAGACACGCAGAAACCCACTGACAATTGAGCTCAGACCTCACCTGTCTTATGCAACAACAACAAGATCCACATAAGGCCAGAGTGCACCCACCCCACCCCCCATTTAATTTGGTAGGCATAGTTTGGCACCCTTCTTTTTCCCTACGCAGGAGCCGGCTCCACCGGCAGCAGAGAGATGGATGTAACCTTAGTGCCAAAAACGCCTTGCAGAACACGCAGAGACACAGGAACCGAAACGCATGTCATAGCTCTCCGTGGTGCTGAAAATCACGCTGGGAAGGAAATCGAGGGAGCAAGTGCGCTGGACTTACCCGGGCTGGGGGTGGGCGGCCGGGGAGCAAGAGGAGCTTCCAGCGAAGAGAATTCCTGCCCGTGCGGGCTGACGCCAGCTGATGCGCTCACCTAGGGGAGCCACGTCTCCCCTTCTCTTCCCTTCCTCCTTTCCCGGGAGGAAGAGAGGAGGCTCCACGGAAGAAATGAAACCCAAGCTGGCAGGGCTAGAGTGAAAAGAGAAAGAGGAGGCGACCAAAATAAGATCAGAAAGTCAGGTGGCTTTACTCCACTAGTGATAATTCCTTGACTCAGGGAGGACCCCTCTTCTCTCACTCTCCTTCCCTTATATGCCTTTCTCCTTCCCTGCGTGTTGAGTCAACAGCCTTAGAACAGTCGGTTTCTGCCTCTGACGTGAAAGAGACGAGGAAGCCTGGGACTGCTTTGCTCTCTCTCTTGCGCGCTCTCTCTCTCTCTCTTTTCCCCTCTTGCTGAAATTTCAGCAGCATGATATATTTTTTTAAGCCTCTGTTTTTTTCCATCCCCCTACAAGCAGCCCCCTAGTGGACGGAAGAGGAAAGCATCCTGAGTCCTGAACGGTCCAGATTCACATGGGAACCCCTTTTCCTACCCACAAACTCTTAGGGGCTGCTTCCGTACAGACAAGGTCTGGTACAGCCAGAGTCTCCCCTCTGGTCAACCCAGATGGGGAAGGAGAGGCAGGTGGAGGAAGAAGGAGAGGACAGGAGCTTTTGCAGATCCTTTGCCCGTGGTTGAGGAAGTGAAAAGTGAACTGGGGTAGGGGGAGTGGTTGGGGAGAGACGTTTTGAAAGGAGATCAGTTGCGGGGTTCCCAAGTAGTTTAAGGTCCTGATTCAGCAGAAAGACCCCCTCCAAAGAGTCAGGGTTTGCAACCAGGTGGGCTATGTCTATACACAGGACAACCCAGGAACGGAGTGTTGAAAGAGGCAGGGAACAGAGGAAGCCAAGGAGAGAGTACCTAGCCAGAACCTCATTTAATGCCCTCATTTGGCTTTTTTATTTATTTTTTATTTTATTTTTATTTTTTTTGCCTTTTTGTCATTTTATGGCCGCGGGTTTATGGCCGCACCCGCGGCATGTGGAGGTTCCCAGGCTAGGGGTCTAATCGGAGCTGTGGCCACTGGCCTGCGCCGCAGCCACAGCAACGCAGGATCCGAGCCGCGTCTGCAACCTACACCACAGCTCACGGCAACGCCGGACCGTTAACCCACTGAGCAAGG
>PVHT020000175.1:10030382-10045156 GCA_004024745.2 Catagonus wagneri
GGGTCTAATCGGAGCTGTGGCCACTGGCCTGCGCCGCAGCCACAGCAACGCAGGATCCGAGCCGCGTCTGCAACCTACACCACAGCTCACGGCAACGCCGGACCGTTAACCCACTGAGCAAGGGCAGGGATCGAACCCGCAACCTCATGGTTCCTAGTCGGATTCGTTAACCACTGCGCCACGACGGGAACTCCCTCATTTGGCTTTTTTGAAAGCAGGTAAGAAAAATATCTGGGAAGCCATGGCCTGAGATTATCTCAGAGATGGAGAGAGAAGTGACCTTGCTGAGCGTCTGTGGAGAACCACTGCACAGAAGGGCCATCAAGGGGTCACTGCTCACAGGCTCCCAAGGGCTGTCTCGCACTTCCTTTTAAATGCATAGTCTCACAGCATTCTAGAAAGAGTTCTAGTACTTACACCTACAAAGTTGAATTCTAGCTTCAGACTGCTGCTTGGTTACTGGACATTTTGCATTTTTATCGTTCAACTTCACTGTTTGTAAAATGTGGATAATGCTGCCCCCTCCCTACTGAATAGAAATGCTGAGGGATTGGAATGATATAGAGACACAGGACCGCAGCATTGGCAGGGACTTTAAAGGCATTATAGCCAAACATTTATCTTCTGTTTGATTCACCTCTAGCAAATCATAGCTCGCATTTATAGCATAATTAGCAGGTGTCACGCACTGTTATAAGCCCTTACAGGTATTAGTTCAGTTAATCCATACAGTAATCCTATAATGCAGTTGCTACCATGCTGTTTCATAGACCAGTAGACTGGGGTGCACAGGGATGAAATGACTTCCCCACGATCACCTGGCTAGTGAGTAGCAGGGGTAGTGTTGGAATGAAAGCCAGCTCATCCTGGAGCTTGTGTTATTGATCACTATATGCAATAAGTATACACTTCAGAAACTATGGCATCTGAAATGAATAGAAGGTAGCACCACAGCTATCATTATTTTTGTTTATGATAAAGTATCTAGACTGCTATACTAATTTTATATGTGGCTGAGTTTTGCAAATTATTTACAACTATGGGTGCCAAACTGTGGAAATTGCTATTATCGATGGGAATCCTCCAAGAAAATGAATTCTCTTGGTGATTTGGGTAGTTTCACACATACGAAACTGACTGTAAATCTCATAAAGCTGGAAACTATTGGGCTTTGACATCCGTTCAGAGGACACGTTATTTGATTTCTGTACCAAAAGCAGACCATTCCCTAGTGCCTAACGCGGTGCTGGGATGGAGCCAGTAATTTGATGACCCTAATTGTTGCCATGCACTCAGCTAATCACTGCGCAAGCTGGTGACCTTTTCTTCAGAATTTTAGAGTGACAAATTCCTTACCTAATGCAGTTGGATTTTCCTGGCTTTCTTTGGATCAAAAGAGAATGGAGTAGGGCAAAGATGGGATAGGATGGTTAACAAAGCCTGGTCCCTGTCCTCATGGAGTTTCTGGCTCCTCAAAGGGGGAGAGAGGGATAAGAGAGACCATTCAGTTCTGGGGGTGGGAGGCAGAGAGTAAGTGCTGAGACATGGGCAAATGGAAGGTAATTAAATGAACACACAGAAAAGACAGCCAACCTGATCTTTGAGGACCCAGGTGCTTCTTGAGTGTGGCATCTAAGCTGAGGCCTAAAGGATGAGTTTTCTCAGCAAAGAGTAGGGAAGAGAGTTAAGTAAAAGGCACGGCATGTGCACACTGGGAGGTGAGAGAGCACAGAGTGAAACATTCAAGGTAAGCCTCACCCTCTGACTTACAAATGGGAAAGCTGAGACTCTGAGAAGTTAAGGGGCTTGATCAAGGTCACGCCTCTACTAGGTGTAGAACCCAAATTGAATGCACATCTATTTGACTCTAAAGTCACCCTTTTTCTGAAGCTCCACGTTGTCTTCTCTCATCCCTGGGAAGTGCACACAGGATTTTAAGACAAGCTTTACAGTAATTGAGTGCCGTGGTGGCAGCTACAAGGAAGCTTGGGATCCATTACTATTCAATGCGAAGGCCACAAGAAGGCACCAGTCAGTGCCAAAAAAAAAAAAAAAAAAAAGGAGAGTGGAATTCAGAATGACAGAACTGTTTCTAGTGGATGGGAGATCACTAAATGTACAGGGAAGTAGGTATATGTCAGAGATGCAAAGACATCAGAGGCTGGTATTTGAAAGGGAGGAGGAATACAGAAAGAGTGAAAAGAGAGGTTCAGATTAAGTGCTGTGGGAGCCCAGAGGAGGGAGAGGCCCTTCTGCCTGGAAGGGTAGGGGCGACTTCACATGGGACGTGGATTTTCATCTAGACCTTAAAGACTGGGGGTTCAGGAAACACAACCCAGCCAGATCCTGCTGTGCCCTGTGGCACTCAGGCATTTCATAGGTAGAAAACAGAAGATCCGAGTTGTCTTGAGGAACAGTGGGACCGAGGGAGAAGGTTACCATAGGCAGAAGTATGTCAAACTTTGGGAAGTGGATGCGCTTGGGAGGGGTGGAAGGAAGGTGAAGGTGATGGATCAGTTTAGTTTTGGACATGTCAAGTCTGGGGAGGATGTGGGCATATGTCATAACAGAGGTTCAAGGCAGTGGTTGGAGTATGTCTGTGGAGCTCAGGTTAGAGACCTGGAGTTGGTGATACAGATCTGTAGCCATCTTCACGCACCGTGATAGTTGCTGGTTGGACACTGGGGACAGAATCCCAACTCTATTTTCCTGGTCCCCAGATCAAGTTCTATTTATTTATTTATTTATTTATTTACTTACTTATTTATTTATCTATCTTTTTAGAGCACACTCGCGGCATCTGTACGTTCTCAGGCTAGGGGTCGAATCAGAGCTGCAGCAGCCAGCCCACACCACAGCCACAGCAACACAGGATACCCCAACCCACCGAGCAAGGCCAGAGATCTAACCCGTGCCTTCATGGACACCAGTTGGGCTCATTAACCGCTGAACCACAATGGGAACTCCTCCCAGATCAAGTTTTATATTTCTTCTTTATTCCTTGTGGCTAAATTGTTTGGTGTGCCGTAGATAGCCACAAAATACTTGTGGACTGGCTCATACCAACAACTCAAATCAGGTGTTGGTTTAAAATGGTATTAGGACTGAGATCAATTGTTGATTCTTTGGCTTCCAATCTGCTCTTACAGATGAAGCCACTCCGGCACAATCTTCTCCTTGGAAGCTGGTAATCACTGCCCCCAGTGTCTGATTTTTCCCCGGAACTCCCTCAAGCCCCTCCTTCGTGACAGTATTAGCTCTTCCTCTGTCTTGCTAGCCCAAACCTGGCCTTTCATCAGATACTCAGCTGTCTCCAGGGAACCAAGTGTGGTCAGCCTCTGTGATGTGATTTCCCAAGGAAAAGCTATACCACAGTCAGCATTCCAGAAGGCTCCAGGGATCCACCCTTCCAGAACTCGAGGTCAGGACACAGGGACCAGAAGATACAGCTGGGGCTCTTCTACAGAAAAGGGAAAGGAATCTAGACTTCTGCTTGGGAATTTGGCAAATCCAGAAAGGATATGGGGAGACTTCACTGCTCACTTGGCTGACCGAGGCCAACATTGTACCCTGACTTCAATGAGCTTAGCAAGGAAGCGATTCTCATGTAAACACCAAATAAGACACGTGATGGCCTTAGGGCTCTGGCCATAAAGGAGAGAGGGAAGAGGAGCAGTGGGCAGAGTCTGGATTATTATTATTATTATTATTTGTCTTTTTGCCTTTATCTAGAGCCACACCCGCGGCATATGGAGGTTCCCAGGCTAAGGGTCTAGCAGGAGCTGTAGCTGCCGGCCTACACCACAGCCACAGCAACGTGAGATCCGAGCCACGTCTGCCACCTACACCACAGCTCACAGCAATGCCGGATCCTTAACCCACTGAGCAAGGCCAGGGATCGAACCCGCAACCTCATGGTTCTTAGTCGGATTCATTAACCACTGAGCCACGGAGGGAACTCCTAGAATCTGGATTATTAATCACCACCTTAAAGCCCATCTTCTCCAGGGAACTCTTCTTGAGCAAGCCTTCCTATTTCCCAACCCATCCCTCCTACACCACCTCCGACCTTGCCTTCTCTCCTTTCCCAAATTCCGCTTACCTGGCCACAGCTGTGTGGGCTTATGGATTATTGCTCTTTCCTCTTGCAAGGATGTAAACACCTTGAGGGCCAGGACATGATTCGCCTTAAGGAAGCATTGAGCAGTACATTCTGGGGTTCTGTCCACTTCCACTCCAGGACTGGGTCCTAGAGAGGGAGAAAGTCAGAGGCGGGGAGTGGGAGAGGAAGGAGAGAGAGATTCTGAAGATTCAATTAAGTCTGCTTGGTTGAGAGGGAGAGCATAGTGGATAAACTAATTGTTCTTCCAGGTTAGAGACACTATTTTTCTCTTTCTCTTTCTCACCCCAAATCTTTTCCCCATGCCACAGGTGAAGACACTGGGCACCCCATGCCATCTTAACGTGACTTTGCCCTCCTGAAGAGCCCTGCTATATGCCTATGCATCCTCGCACCTAATTAAAACAGACCATTCACTGCTACATTCCATACACAGGGACCCAGGAGCGCTAGGCACACCAACCCTGGAAATAACTGGCTCACCCAGTGGCAGGCATCTACCTGGGAATTTAAGAAACAAGATAAAGGCTTCCAGCACAAGAGCAACAGCAGGAGTGGGGGGTGAGTGAGGTGCCTCTGGGGCATTGAGAATCTACATTTCCATTGTCAATCACTAGCACAGATATGCGACCCAAATTCTTTCCTTGGGGAGTACAGGCAGAAATGCTAAGGCTGCCATTGCTTTGTCAGCGTTGAAGATGGTGGAACTCGGAGGCATGGGGTGGGCCATTCCAAGTGCAGGAAGACTCCCTCTGTTCTGGAGACTGTGTGGTTACCTGTGCTTTTCCAGGTGGAAAGGTGCTATGCCCAGGACCTCTAGCCACTCAGGGCTCTGCTGGGCAATCTCCAGGACCATGTCCGTCCTTGACAGATCTGCTCCTCCCCGCCACCTGCCCTCACCTCCGGACCCCCAGACTGGACCTGGACCCCCAGACCAGACCGTCTCCTTCAAACATCTCCCACTCCCTTGGCTTCAACCTGGCAACAACCGGCTCAGAGGGCTCTGAGCAGAGTCCCCTGATTCTGGGAGGCTGCAGCCCCGAGCCTGTGTGAAAGAGGAACCCTGCGCCTCCTCCTGCCCACGGCCTCGGCTCTTGGTATAAGGAGCCTGGCCAGCTGCCGCCTGCCTGGGGTGCCGGGCCGCTGGGTGATGGAATGCCAGCCAAGGAGGGCTGAGGCTGGGCCCCGGGCTCCGCAGCCTGCCTGCCAGCCAGCGAGAATCGTTATCTGCAGCCAGGAGTGAGCCAGGCCTCCCACACCAAATTAGCGAGAGCAAAGCAGATGTCTCTGTTCAGTGCAGCAAAGGATTAGAGGGGCCAGAGCCGGCCTCTTTCCCTTCTGTATAGACAAGGGCAAGTACAGGGAGCCAGGGCTGGTGCCCCTCTTGCTCCAGGACCAGGCCCCGTGGGGCGGCCTGGGCTCGGAACCAACTCCTGCCCCCCCCCACCCCCGATTCTGCACCACCGGCTGCCCCAGGCATGGATTTCCTTCCTCACAAACTTCTTACTCGCGTTTTGTTCTTGGTGCCCTAGTATTCATTGCCTTTAGTCTCTGAATAAGAAAAGAGAGACCCTGTCTTAGGTTTCATCTTGTCTTTTATTGGCCGTATTAGAGACTTCACGTCTTTGGCCAGGGAATCCCTTTGTGGCGCGGGGGGTTAAGGATCTGGAGCTTCTGCAGAAGCTCGGGTTCGACCCCTGGCCCGGGAACTTCCAGGAGCTGTGAGTACAGCCAAAAAAAAAAAAAATTTCTTGGCCAACACCCGCCCCCCATCCTTCCCCTCCCGCCTTCCTCCCTGGCTTCTCAATTCCACAGGAAAGCTCTAGACCAAGAGACTAGGCCTCCTCCTCTCTCCAGCTGCCGGCCCCTTGCTGCTTTGCATCCAGAGTTCCTCAATATCAGGATAAAGGGGTGGAGGGGTCAGGGTCCCCCCTGGCTCATTGTCATTGTTCTGGGGTCCTCCGCCCTCCTCTGTCTCTCAGGGTGACTTACGGCCCCTGACACCTTCCCACCTCTGAGGGCCCCGCTCACACCTCTCTGCTCCCTGCAGGTTGTGGAGAGTAGGAGGGAAAGCTTGTTCCCACAGCGGCCTGCCTGGGCTGGAGTCCTTGCTCAGGTCCTTACGCTCTGGCAGCTTGGAAACTGTACTTTTCTCTTTGCTTTTCTCGAGTGTTAGTTGGGGACAATAATTTATACCTTCATCTTTAGGGCTTTGCCATAGGGTGACTATGCAGGTTGTGTGAGCTCATTCATGGAAAGCGCTAGAACAGTATCTCTGCCCAATGAGCGATCCATCCATGCTCTATTACTTGCCTAATGTTTTCGAATACACATATTAAAAAAAAAAAAATCCCCTTGGCTTTGGCTAGTCCTGGCTTTGTGAAGAAATATCCTTTCTGGGTTTAGTGCCTGCCCCTTGACTTCTGTGTGGCTGAACACTGATGGGACTCAATGGGGTTGGCTCTGGGGGGCTCTCACCGGGGTCCACCGTGAGATGGGGAGACCTCTGTGGTCAGAAAATGAGAGCCTAGGCTGGGGTCAGACAGACCCACTTCTGTTTATAAGGTGTGTGACCTCTGGCTAGTCACTTAACTCTCCAGGTCTCAGTTCCTTCGTTTTTTTTTTAAAGGGCACAGTGACAGCTCCGTCTCCATGGTACTGTATGTACTGATCAAATGCAGTAATGTATGAAAGTTTCAAGAGCAGTGTTGAAAGCACTGTAGACACTCAACGGCTGTTTGTTGAGTATCTGTGTCAGCTGCACAGTCCTGGTTCTGCACCACCCCTCCTTCCCTGATGTCTCCTCTTAAGTGGCCAACCGGTGTTGCCACCAGCCCCTGCCCCATCTCAGCATTACTTGCTTCAGATCACTTAATACTGGCTAACATTTTTATTTTAATTTAATTTAACTTAATTTTATTTTATTCTATTTTATTTTACTGGCCAGGCCCATGGCATGCCGAAGTTCCTGGGACGGGGATCAAACCCACGCCACAGCGGTAACCAGAGCCCCAGTAGTGACAATGCCAGATCCTTAACCCACTGAGCCACCAGGGAACTCCCTGGCTGGCATTTTATAATCCCTCTTTCTGTTTGCTTATTATCCCACCCCCTCAGCACCTCCTGGTCTCCAGGAGAGCAGGGCCTCTGCCTTCACTCTACCCCCAAAGCCTAGAACAGTACCTGGTTCTGGCAAATGTGTTCAATAAACAGTGCCACTTCGGAGCATATTTTATATCCTAGTCGTTTTTAGCTGCCTCGTAGCATGTTTTATGGTGAGCAGTAAGGTTTCGAATCAGGCAGAACAGAATTTAAACCTTCCCTTTTCTGCCTTCAGACATGTACCCTGAGCTCCTGTTTTTTCATCTGTAAAATAGAGAAAATGATATTTATACTGTAGGGTTATAGTGAAGATGAAGGGTGATAATGGAGCCTGGAACAGTGATTGACATCCAGAGTCAGCTCATCAAATCCTCGGCGAAGGAATAAATGAAGGAAGGGCGAGAGCTGCGGGAACCGGCCCTTTATCTGCTCTCCCACCTTCCAAGCCCTCTCCCCTTCCCTGCTGCCCCTCCCCGAGGCCAGCTCGCCGGGACTCCAGCTAATCCTTCAGCCATGGGGCCTCTGTCTCTGAGTCCCTGCTGGCAGCAGCAATCTGGATCAGCCTTAGAAGTTATTACCCTTTGAGGCAAGGGTTGGCCACTAGTTTAGCTCGAGTGCCACAAACACGGAACAGATTTTGCCAGAGGCACCAGAGTGGCCAGAAGAACATTTTTCCAATTTTCAGAAAGGCGGACCCTGGCACCCACTGGCACTTTGACTCCCCGTTAGGTTTTTCTGTAAGGCCTTTAATATTCACTGCCTGCATCTCTTTTCATCTTTCGAATCTATCAGTCACTTTTAAGAGCCATTCTCTCCTCCGCTGTTCTGTGTTTTACCTCTCTCCTTTGGTTGGCTTTGGTCCTCTTCTTCCTTAAGAAGCAAGCCCCTCTCGGGCTTTTTCCAGTTCTGTTTCTTCAATCTTCTCCCCCCCCCAACCCCCCACCTGCCTTCTTCGTCTCCCTCTCTCCCTGGGGACAAAGTGTGGAAGATTCAGGATTCGGACAGGGAAGAGATCAAAGTCCCAACCCCGTGAGGCCCTTGTCATGGGAGACGGTGACCCTATTAGCCCTGCCTCCTACCCCATCTCAACTGTCAGGATGAAAGCTCTGGGTCTGCCCCGCCACAGGCATGCTTCTATCAATATGTAGGGAAAGCTGGCTTAGTGAGAAGAAAGACAAAGGCAATGTGCTTTCTTTGTGGGGCTTCTGAGGAAGGGGTTCGGCTGGCTGTGTCCAGGCTGACTTAGTTCACAGGCTCGCTACTGCTGTCCGGGAGTCAGTCTGGAAGACTTTTGTCAGCCACCCCCAGCAGCCCCAGGACACGCCTTGTGATCTCAGTCCACCAGGGGACCTGCCGCCCTCTCCAAGGTCAGTCGCTGTCCCTTGCCTTCCGCTTCACCATCCATTTATAATCTTGAGTCTACATTTCTTCCTCTGAAAAGTAAGAACGGTAATCTTTCCTGGGGGCTCTGCGCCCCTTAGAATATGTTCTGAGGATGGGCTGTGAGGCTGCAGGGGAGGGGCTGGGCACTTAGGGCGGAAAGGGCTCAGAAGGAATCTGCAAAGCTAGCTTGCTTTCCTGACTGTTAGCACGAGTGAACTGGATCCACATTTTTTTTTTTTTTCAGATCTGAGATAGCTCAGATTCAGAGAAGTAAGCTTAAGCCCCATCCGAGACGGAGCTGTATTTTTTCACTTGGAATAGCACTGTTGGAAAGCGTTGACTCAACTGCTCAAAGTCAGCTTTTGCGTTTCTTTGGCCTCATAGGCAAGCTGCTCCTTCCTGGGTCAGCACCCCAGCTTCGCACATCCCACCTGAGCTGAGCCAGGGCTGTGTGTCCAGAAAACAGGTGCCCCTGGAAACTTGGTTAAAGCTGAAGACAGAGCCTGGCCTTTGTCAGAATGGGACACAGCGTGCTGGGCTCCCCGAAGTGACTGGGCCCTCCGCGCTCCGAGCACAAACGTAGGAGCTGCTTTCAAAAGAAAGCCTTTCATTGCAAAGAACAAGCTAAGTGGCTTGAGTTTTAAAAAGTGAAAAATGACATGGATATTTAGGTTAGAGGAAAAAGTTAGAGGAAGACATATATTAGGAAAATATATACATATACATATGAATACATTATCATGAGCCGGGCATTGTGCTAAGCACTTTACATACCAGATTTCATTTATTTAAATACTTAAGAAGAAAAATGGGGGAAAAGAGTTTTCTAAGTAGCTGAAAGCATACATTTATCCTGTACTGGAGAATGAAGATGAATGAAAAGGCTGGGTAAGAAAGTAGGTAAAAAAATCCTACACAGAGACCAGCTTTAGTCTGGGCTGCTAGCCAGAAGTATCTAGAAGAAAAGAAATAATGAACTTGTAGCATGTCAGAGCTGGAAAGAGCCTCAAGACCCATCTTTCCAACCAATATATGTTCCATTTTACAGATGCGGGTGCTGAGGTCCCAAGAGGGGGAGACACACGGCCACCCTGACACAGTTGGTCCCCTCCTTGGCCAGGGGTCTCTCAGGGAAATCTAACAGTGTGCTCCCATGCCCTCACCAGCCGGATTGTTAAGTCACCATGTCTCGCAGAGGGAAGGGTCGCCACCATCCCATGATTGGGTCATTGCCCTTGTTGCCTGGCAACGGTTCTTGCTGACCCCAGCCAGAATTCCACATCCAGCCCTCAGATGACAAGCTCTCCACCCTCCCGCTCAAGTTTCCACATGCATCTGCTCATGCAGACGGGGCTTTGTCCTGGCTTATAGCCTCAGTGTCACGATTGTAGACTAGTCCCCAAACTCGAGAAAGCCAGGCCTGGCATCTGTCCTTTGACCCTGTTTGTGCTCCTTGGAATCTCAGATTCACAGAACATTCCAGCTGCCAGAGCCCACATGTCACCTGGCTCAACCCCACCCACGAGAGAGTGGCATCCACACAGCCGATATGTGTCCACTGCACACTGGCCAGGAGCAGTGCTCCGTGCAGCTATCTGACCCTCACCTCCCTGCACGCTCGTGGTCCTCTCACGTGACCCCTGTAAAGGACACTGGCAGCTGTCTCCCACCCCACTTCCCGGGCGGAGGGTATGGGCTCAGAGATAACACCTAACTGCTAATAAAGAATAATAGGCCAAAAATACAAGCTTAGTATAAATAACGAATGATAACAGTATTAAATAATTGGCTGTATTCCTATAGCAAGTAAGTTATGGAACCTGAGGGCTTATGTCTCTAGGGCTGTGTTGCCTACACAATCACAATCAGGATAATAAATAACATTTATTTAGCATTTGCCAGATTCTGTTGTTCATATAGTGAGAGAGAAAGAGAAAGGCCAAAGCATATTATATATACTGTATATATATATATATATATATATATATATATATATATATATGTATTCTCATTCATGCTTCCTAGCAGTCTCATTAGGCACTAGTATCCCCATTTCGTAGGTTAAAAATACTGAGGGACAGAGGGCTTGAAAGAAAGCTCAAAACCAAACCACACTCAATTAACAATACTTTGTTCTGGGCTTCCAGTTCTTGGCATCTGGCCACAGCTTACTGCTTATCAAATGACTTCATTAAAAGATAAACAGAAGTTTCCTTCTCTCACTGCCTCCCCCACCACCCACTCCCCCACCACCCACACCCACACACTTTCTTTATTCCAAAAGGGAGCTGGACCAAAGCCCATGAACCCTTTTTTTAAATTCTCCTGGGTCATCCAGGATCTCTCATCTTCAGCTTAATAGCAACAAGAGGAAATAAAATGCAGCTTGAGAAAGGGGCAACCATCAGCATTTGTGAGTGCTGAGGTCTAGGTGAGCAGGCAGCAGCCTAGTGCTCGGAAGAAATGGCCAGGGGTCCAGGTGACAAGGCAGACAGTGCCAAGGGCGTCTCTAGAGGACAAGTGGGGGAGTGGCAGGACCCAAGGCCCCCACAGGCTGGGCAGGAAGGGGCAGTGCCCTTAAAACAACAGTGATATTAAGAGGGTTTGACTGTAATGCAGAAAGCAGTAAACTGCCATCTTCAAATCCATCCAAGGCCCTACAATCAGAAACCAAATTATCTGGTATGGAGAGCCACTGTGTTGAGAGTAAGCGCGAGCACGGGGAGGGGTGGGCCGTGGAGGAAGAAACCCAGGGAAGGAAGAACATGCCAGCGAACAGCTGGGAGAGAGAAAGAGCAGGATAAACAGAGGATGTGCAAGAAGGCCCAGGAGAGAAAATGAAGTATTTGAACAGAGCTGGGCTGCGGGATGGGGGTGGGAAGGCCACAGCACGGCCGGGGCTGCCAGACCGTCCAGCAGACCAGCCTGTGGGGACCCCCCGGCCTTCGGGACCATGGGCTCCACCCTCTGCTTCTCCAGCTCTGGGGTTCTGTGCCACGAGGAAGGGCGCTGGGGGCCCCGGTTTCCTGTGACTGGTGACCGCAGTGTGGCTTCATCTCCCAAGGAGGGAATGGGAGTAGAAGTGACGGTTTCAAAACTGAAAACAAACCAGAAAAAAATCTTTTCGTTTCTCTCCCATCTCAGGTCATGACGTCCAAGAGTGAGATCACCCACTTCTCCCTCACACGGGACCGCAGGTATCTGCTTGCAGCGTGAAAGAGAGATGCGACCTGAATCTAGACTAACACCCTGGCCCGTTTTTTAAGTGTCCTCCCCTTCCAAAGAGCTCACCATCCAAATCTGTCACTAAATATTTTTGTTTGTATCAATTACTCACGTGGTAACAGGCTCAGGGCTCCAGACAAGTAAAGAGACAGCAATGCATATGTAATTCAGTGAGGACCCCAAGCCCAGAGTTTTCAACCCCCTCTTAGCCAAGAGAATGAAGGGGCTCTGAGCCTTACTGAGTGTGTGTGTGTGTGTGTGTGTGTGTGTGTGTGTGTGCACGCGCGTGGCATAGACAAAGGCAAATATGAAGTTGTCTGCAGTGAACTGTGGGGGCCCAGCCCAAAGGTGTCACATGTGGAGTGTGTGTCCATCCAGGCCACCATCGCTGCGGGGAGCCAGGGTCCCCTGACTGTCTTGCTGAAGGATGTCACTGCATTGTGAATAAAGCAAGTGTGAAGTCATGAACTGCTCGGGGAGGTGATGTATCCTGGGCAAGGCTGGTCCTTGTGGGCCACGTTTGGATGTGTGGAGCCACCAAAGGAGTGGTGAAGGACAGTCACAGAGACACAGTCTCCAAGAACGGGGGGGCAGGAAATGAGGT
The DNA here is from genome assembly GCA_004024745.2 of Catagonus wagneri. Taxonomy (NCBI): domain Eukaryota; kingdom Metazoa; phylum Chordata; class Mammalia; order Artiodactyla; family Tayassuidae; genus Catagonus; species Catagonus wagneri. Next base: position 10,042,817 of record PVHT020000175.1, read on the forward strand.
GTGCCAACTCCAGGATCCGGATGAAGGATTTCACTCGTTGGGTAACCGCCTTCCCTCAACTATCTGAAGAGTGGTACTCAGGGGCACAGTCTTTAAAGCATTAGCCTGCTGTGGGCCCCTTTGCCTGGCAAAGCAATAAAGTTATCTTTCCCTTCTTTACAGAAAGAAAGAAGTAAGTAAGCAAGCAAGCAATCAAGAAACCTAATACTCTCTCAACACCTGTCGCCAATGACTGAAGAAATCCAGATCTCACCTTTACTAAAATTTCCTGTATTTTTGAACGAGGAGAAAGTGAGCAGAAAAAAAAAATGTAAAGACTGCAAAACCCAGTGAACTGTGGGTTTAAAAGTTGCTTTGATCACCCACTGCACTATTCATTACCTGTTACCTTATTTGTACCTTCCTTTAATAGCAAAAAACTACCGCAAACAGTATCTTCTCCCACTAGCTAGCACCAATTTAGTGTTAACTTATTGGTCTTAGAGCTTAAAGACAGCACCCTAGTGGTTCTCCTGCCCTCAGCCCCGCAGGCTACTCTACCATCCTGTCCAGATCAAGGTCAATTCAAGTGGATGTTCTGGAGAGCCGGTCCTTCTAAAAGTCTTTCCTCCTGGAGCGAAGCTACCCGCCCTCATTAGGGACCACCTGCAGTGTGATAAGCACGGGTGACACTGAGATGGAAAAATCAGTCCACGCTCCAACTCCACTGGGGAGATGCTTCTATCAAAGTGAAGGCAACCAGTTGGAGGCAGGTCCCCCACCCAGGGAGGAGGCACTGTCCTGCTTCTGGGTCACCCACCTGTCTGGGAGAAGGAGTAGAAAGGGAATTGGATCGTGGCTGAGAGCATCTGATTCAAGGGAATCACAGAATTAAAAATGAAGGGACCTTAGACTATTTGAATCTCAGTGGTTTTCAGACTTTTAAAATTCAGAAATTCTGTCTTCAAATGAAATTCCATGTGGAACCCTAATAGATAACAGATAAAAGTAGAGTGTTCTGAGTGTAGCAGGCATAGACATTCTTAGTTCTGGCTTCCCGGCTCCCACCCCACCCCTGGGGATGCCCAGAAGTGCTCATGGTCCCAGGAATTCTAGTCTGAAAGCTGCTGATCTCACCCAAACAGTTGTTCATCTTACAGATGAGGGTTCTGAGACTTGGCAAGTCTAGCCATGATGGTAACTGGAGCCCACGTCTCCTCATCTCCACTCCAAATCTCTTTCTGCAGTTTTCTGCCATTTTTCAACTCAGTTTCTTTAAAATGGACATAGAAAAAACTATAATTCAAAAGATACATGCACACTTTTGTTCATAGCCCCACTGCTCACAACAGTCAAGACATGGAAACTAAATGTCCATTGACAGATGAATGGATAAAGAAAATTCGGTACACATATGCAGTGGAATACTACTCGGCTATCAAAAAGAATGGAACAGTACCAGTCGCAACAACATGGATGGACTCAGACATTATCATCCTACGTGAAGTAAGTCAGGAAGAATATGACAAATATCGTACGATATTACTTATATTGTGGAGTCTAAATTATGAAACAAACTTATCTATGAAACACAAACAAATTCAAAGACACAGAGGACAGACCTGTGGTTGCCAACAGGGGGTGGTAGGAGAAGGAAGGATTGGGAGTTTGGGGTTAGCAGATGCAAACTATTATTATAGAATGAATAAACAACAAGGTCCTACTATATAGCATGGGGAATTATATTCAAAATCCTGCAATAAACCATAATGGAAAAGATATGAAAAAGAATACATACATTTATGTGTGTATGTAGATATATTTATATGTATATATATCTATATACATATATGTATGTAGATATGTGTGTGTGTGTGTGTGTGTAAAAACTGAATCACTTTGCTGTACAGCAGAAATTAGCACAACATTGTAAAGCAACAATACTTCCATAAAATTACTTTTAAAATCAACAAAATGAAGATAGAACCAAAGGATCTGCCCCACCTGTCAAGGCGCTCTCCGGGGAGCAAGGGCATGTAAAAGAAAGCATAGTGAAAAGCCTGAAGCTCTTTTATTGTTTCTCTAGAGTAGGGAAATTGTATTCAATGACACTTGGTCAGCATTCCTCATTCCTACTCAAAGACTCCTCCTTCACCTCCATGTGCACAAAAAGAGGCTGAGGATCTGGACTCAAAGACCAGTATGAGGCTCCTCATGAGGACGGTCCCCAACTCTAGGCGCAGAGGGCAGGTGGGTGCTTCCGAAGTGAGGCTCAAAGCCCTCGAAGAAAGCACAGCACGCGAGAACGCGAGAAGTCTCCTCCCCACTGTCTGAATGTCTCCTTGCTAGTTAAAAGGGAGA
>PVHT020000175.1:10045256-10077971 GCA_004024745.2 Catagonus wagneri
GGTTAATGGTCCGGCGTTGCCGTGAGCTGTGGTGTAGGTTGCAGACGCGGCTCGGATCCTGCGTTGCTGTGGCTGCGGTGTAGGCCAGTGGCCACAGCTCCGATTAGACCCCTAGCCTGGGAACCTCCACATGCCGCGGGTGCGGCCATAAACCCGCGGCCATAAAATGACAAAAGGCAAAAAAAAAAAAAAAAAAAAAGGGAGATTTAGATTGCTCAGGAAATTCTCAGAAGCCCCATTTCATTACTGTTTGGCTGTGAGAAGCTGCATTAAGTACCGCAGGGCTGCCTACTTAGAACTCAGCCCCCTCCATAAAGCATTACCTTTATATCTCACTGTTTGCCTCCCAGGAAGATGAACAGCTACTCGCCCAGGGCTTCGATTAACCCTACGTAGGTCCAGGTTTTAAGCAATCAGCCCTCCACCTCTTCCCCGAGGGTAAGGATGAGCCACCTCCCAGGTGGAGGGAAGTGAGCTCGGAATCCTGGGGTCTCATTCTCGGGGCTGGCGATGGGCAGAGAAGTAAAAGCAGATTCTGCCTCTTTCACTTGTCAGGAGGTGAGGGCCACCTACAGTGTCCAGCTGCTTTATTTGAACACCCAACCGTCAGCTCCTGAGCCTCTCAAGCATGACGAGAGGGACAAGGAGCGAGTCTTCAGAGGACGGACTGAAAGAGGTCAAATCGCAAACCATGTGGATCGCCCTACCTAGATACTAGCCCTCCCAAGAGCCACTAGATCCACTAGATTCCAATGAGAACCATGCAGCAAGAGTGTTATTAGCTCCCCTGACACGTGAGCAAAACATGCCTGCCACAGGTAAGGATTTGACCTGCATCAAGTATGGGGATTTTGGCAGGCATGTGCTAATCAAAACTTCTTAACCCCAAATTAGGCAGCTAATCTATCTGATAGAATACTGCTCCCTCCTGACTCCGGGGACCCTGCAGGCATGCCTATCTGACACTGCACAGGGCTCTGCTGAGTTGAGCCAAGCTTGAGTTGAGAGGCCTGGGATAAGACTCAGGGGCTCTTAGAGGCGCAAAGCCAGGGGTTCCCACACCAGCTGTCCTTAGCACATTCTAGTGAATCAGAGCCAAGCAGTAGATCCAACAGAGTGGATGGAGGCTACACTGAGCATCTTAGTTCTAGACTTCCCTGAAGTGAAGAGGTAGCACTCAGTGGGAAGACAAAATAGCTGTGCTGGGGAGTATGCTTATATTGCAGCAGGAAAGATTTAGGCTAGGTAGGAGAAAGAATTTCACAATATCAGTCATGCTGTTTCAGAATATTTAAGGAAATCCTCAAGGCCTGATCATTTCTTTCAAATGCTTCTTTACTTGGTCCTGTCTTCTCCAAGGTCAAGGACACATCAACTTTCACCTAAACAGTGGAGTGAGTCCTAACTGCCTCTGGTCTAGCATTCCTCCAAACCAGCTGTTCTCCATTCCACGCGACAGACAGAGGTACCTGTAAAACCAAGTCCTACCATGCCACCTGCTTCCCCAGATAAAGGCAGGATGCTTGCATGTGGTCACACCCTTTGCTTTCCAGCAACACTAGTCCAGTCTTATTTCCTGTCCCATTCTCTGCTGTCTTCAGCTCTGTGACTTTGCATATTCTAGTCCCTCTGCTTTGACTGCCCTTCTCTCCTCTACTTTATTCCATCCTCTTTGTCACCTGGAAACTCTTACTCCTCCCTCCTCCAAGACCAGTCCTGGTGTTTCTACCTCTAGAAAGTCTGTCCCAGCCACGATGGATTCCATGCCCTCCTACAGGGTCACCTGGCAGCCTGGGCCCACTTTTAGTTCTGCCTGGACCATCCCACAGCATCATGGCCTGTATCTGTCTCCCAGACTCTGTGGGGTTCCTTGAGGACTGTCGATCAAGTTCAACTCACTCACTTTGTATACCCTGGCAACGGCGTAGGAGGGGGTGAGTCAATATTGGTTGTTCTGATTGGAATTGAATTCTCTTAGTTTGAGGTAGCCCAGAACTGCAGGATGAACTGACCAGCCTCTTGGGGACCTCCTAGTCCATGGAAAGAGTATGATCACATGTGGGAGAATATATGATGCTCTATTCTACGGGTCCCTAAACCCAATGGGGAATCTTTAAACATCTTCAAGGGATCCCGGAAGCATCCGAAAAGCCCTCAGAGGCTCATTAAGAATTATAATAATGTGATTAGAGTAATATTAAGTCCTTTCAAAAGCCAAAATGATGTCTTATGTGAGCGGAAGGGATATGAGACAGACAGTTCATGCCTCAGTGAGTTGAAAGAAATCAGTACACTTGTCCGTAGTCAAAGTTGCTGATGCCCATTTGGTCTGGCTCCATCCTGGGCTGGGTGAGCCAGCTGCGCAGCACACAGGCTGTGCGGTAACGTCCCTGGATCTACAGGGCAGTCATGGGGTTTTCCTGCAGTTCTGAGGCGGTGGAGGCTCTGTAGGGATTTGGAGGTGGAGCAATAAATTAGATGCCATGTTCTTGGTTCTCTGATCAAGGTGTAAAAACCCTTGTTTTTTTGTGTCTTCTGTGGCACAGCTAATTTTCCTGGGGGAGAGAAATGTGGGGGGTCCGGGGGGGCGGCATCTATTCTCACCTCCTCGCCACAAGTGGGGTCTGCGTGCCCACTGGTTGCCTTGTCCGAGTCACAACCCAGCTCTCCATGGGAATGATCTTAAGACCCCTCCCCAAAGAGGCAGCCCCAAGAAAGGGTCCTCCAGGGTCACATGTGAGAGGGACCCCTCGGCCTTAGCCACACGGGGGACTCACTCTACTCAAACCCCGGGCATAATTTTAGGGCAAAATATCATGGTTTGGTTTTGCACGTGTAAAAAAAAGACAGAGGACTAAATTTAGCAGCCTGTCTGCGACACATTCCCCGGGGAGTCCCTACCCTTTAGAAAGAACTGGAGAGAAATGTCTCCAGAAAAGGAGAAAGCCACCCACCGGGGATGCAGGCATCAGACTTCGTTCCTCCCTGTCTCAGAGGGGAGCTCTCTGCTGGCACAGGGCTTCAACGGAGAAAGCAAGCAGCTCCATCCTTTCCATTCCTGCCCGAGAGCCTGCGATGGCTCCCCATTGCCTTTAGGACAAAACTCAAGCTACTTAAAAGGACCCTCAGGGACTCTATACTCCGACGTCCACTGACACATTCATGGAGCAGGGACTGAGAGCCTGCCTGGTAGCAGTGTGATGCCAGGCCTGTGAATGAAGAGATGGAATCAATAGCCCCTGCCTTGAGGAGCTCACAGTTTCATGGGTATGACAGTTGGTTTTATGTGTCACACTTGGCTAGGTGACAATGTCCATTTATTCACTCAAACACTAGCCTGAATGTTGCTGCAAAGATATTTTTTAAATGAGATTGAAATCCACAGTTAGATAATTTTAAGGAAGGGAGGTTACCCTCAGAGAGCTTGGTGGGCCTGGTTCCATCAGGTGAAAGGTCTTGATAAGAGCAGGGCTGGGGGAGTTCCCTGGTGGCTTAGCAGTGAAGGATTTGGCATTGTCACTGCTGTGGCTCAGGTTCCTTCTCTCCCAGCCTAGGAATTTCTGCATGCTGTGGGCAAGCCCCCAGCCCCCCACAAAAAAGAGAGAGTGAGAGAGAGAGCAGAGCTGGGCTTGCTGAGTAAAGAGAAGAAATTCCACTGTGTGGACATAATTCCAACCCATGTCTGAGCATTCCAGCCTCCCCTTCCAGCAGCTTACACACTTCCAGGCTGTCCTTTAGCTTGCACACTTGCACACTGTCTTGTCCTTGCACACCCTCCTTCGGCTTGCACACTTGCATGGCCAGCTCCCACAATTACATAAGCCAATTCCATGCAATAAATTGCCTGTGCAGTAAGGATGCCACAGTGAGGCAGTGCCTTGGCTGTCAGGACACATGGCCTTCGCTGCCATTTCTGTGATCCCGGGGCCAAATACACCATAGACAGAGCTCATTTTCTATGCCAGACATTGAACTAGACATAGTCACTTGAATTATCTTAGTTACTCTTCCCAAGAGGAGGGCGAGGCAGGAGCTGCAGAGGAGGAAACTGAGGCTCACGAAGATGAAGCGATTGACCTGAGGTTATACAGGTAATAAGGTGCAGCGTTGGGATTCAAACTAATTCTGCCGGGGCCCCCAAACCTGTGATCTTTTCAGTACCCACTACAACCTGGTCATCCTCCTTTTTTTTTTTCTTTTAAATAAACAAAAGCAAGCTTGGGAATTCTTCCAATCAAACTGACAAAGTACATCAACCCTAATAAATGTTCCGAATCTTTTGGGGCATAACTGGCCACAAATTCTGGTATTCTAAAAAATAATCCATTTTTCCTTTTTTATTAGTCTTTTTTAAAAAATTTTATTGTAGTTGATTTACAGTGTTCTACCAATTTCTGCTTTACAGAAAAGTGATCCAGTTTTATACGTATATATATGCATATATATATACATTCCTTTTTTTTTCACATAGTTCTCCATCATGTTCCATCTCAAGTGACTAAATATAGTTCCCTGTGCTATACAGCAGGATCTCATCGCTTATCCACTCCAAATGCTATAGTTCACATCTACTAACCCCAAAACTCCCAGTCCATACCAGCCCCTGCCCTCTCTTGCAACCACAAGTCTGTTCTCCAAGTCCATGGGTTTGTTTCTTTTCTGCAGATAGGTTTGTTTGTGCCATATATTAGATTCCACATATAAGCTGGTCTCCTCTTATCTTCCTGAATTATCTGAATTGCAGGTTCATTATTTATGAAAAGAGGGAGATCCCCAAAGTCCATTCACCTCAGTGGTGACAGAATGGAGGCGTCTGTATTCCTGTATGAGCCGGTAGCCAAGGCTGTCTTCAGATGAAAGCAGTCTTTATTGGGAATACACTTGGCAAGTGCCTCTGACAGGGACGAGGTCCTTCTCCCCCATCCTGGAAATCAAAGGGCACCAGGCTCTGAGGGGGTTGGGGGGGAGTGCTATTCAGAGACAGACAGAGAGAAGTGAGTTGGAAGATGGGGGCAGCAAAAGGGAGCCCAGAGATGGCAGAGATCTGTCCTGCCCGCTGGTGCTTTCCAAGGTCTGTAGTACAGCACACAACTTAGTGAGAATTACATGGTTTTAGCGGCGGAGGAAGGACTTTAAAAAGATCCAAGCTGGGATCCACATTGGGATGAGCCTGGGGAGAGACAGAGATGTCCTTCAAGGAGGGTAGACTCCAACAGGCAAAGGCAATAAGGATACTGCAAATTTCACTTTGCCCAAAGTCTATCCATCCACCGCTTCCGAGATTAATCAAAATCTTGGAGAAGGTTTTAACTTGAGTAATCCATGGACTTAGGAGCCTATTCAAAGCAATTTCATCTACATTTCAAGGGGCTTGGTTGACACGAGTGGATGGGAAAGATCCCAGCGGTCCTGTACATCCCTCCCTCCAGTGCTGGCTCCAACCCCGGCACCCGTGAGCTGGCCGCATCTCGCCCTCGTGTGGGGAGTTCCTGGGCTGGGCCGGCTGCATTCTGTCTATAGGTGAGTATGGCTGGTCTTTGCAGGCAGGCTGAATGTTCCTGGGGTGCTCAGGTAAGACTGAGGTCTCGTGCTCCTCTGTGGCCCCCATAATTATGACTAAGAGGCTGCCACGTGGGTATAGAGACTCCAGTGCCTGTTGGCTGACAGCTATCCTGGGTTTCTAAGGAGAAGAACCAGAGTCAATAGCTGGGACCACAGGGAGTTGTCCTCAGTGGCTATCTGGCAGCTGAAGCCCGGGACTGGCAGCGGGAGCAGTAAGTCCAGCAGGACTGTGCCCAAGACCAGGCGCCCTACCCCTGAGGGCCCTCCAGGGGGTACTTCTCCACGCCAGGGAGGTCAAGGTCTGATGGGGTTGGGGGCCGTGAACTCCAGCAGTCCTGCAGCTGGAGAAGGACCCCTGAATATCCCCAGACAAGGCAGGTAAGAGAAACCCAGCATCAAAGGAGGAAGAGTAACCTCACACGTCTCCCTGTGAGATCACACTCCCAGGATCCCCAAGAGAAATGAAAATCGCCATCTTTCTAGACCCGGGGGGGAATCGCATGGTCCGTTACAGTCCCAACAGCTGGTGCCCTGGCAGAGCTCCTTCCTCTCAGCTCACCTATCTCCGTCACGCCCTCTTTTAGGAAGCAGAGGAGAGCCGGCCCACCTGCACTCTGCTTTAGGGGAGGTCTGTTTCAGGAGCCACTGAAGTGGCCTGTGCCTCGCTGTTGGCACAGTAGACCCTGGCCTTTTCCCTTCCTGCCTGCTGTTCCTTCTCTAGGGACCACTGTGGCATTTGTTGATGAAAGCCAGAGATGCCGAGAACATCCACGTGGGAGGCAAGGGAGAGAAAGAGCCAAAGGCTCTAGGAAGACAGGACTGGTCAGGTGCAGACATAAACGGCTGGGATCTCTCCTTCCCCATCTCAGCGACGTGCTTTCTCAACAGCAGCCATGAGCTCGGGCCACACAGCCTCCCAGCCTCTGACCCCATGCTTGGTTGCATAGACTTTTCTGATTATTGAGAGTCCGACACGTGACCCAGCCTCTCATCGCTGTGTTGCTGTTGGCTGGCAGAGCCTGCTGAATGCCGAGGCAGGAGAGGCAGGAAGAGGAGGAGCCTGGAAGGAGGATTCGGACAGAACCATCTGTGGTCCACGTGTTTTCTGGAGCTGCTATGCGTTCCACCAACCCCCTCTGCCAGAGATGTAGTGATGGGGATGGAGACGGGGGCTCAAGAGGTGCTGATTTGATCAGAGGTCACTAACTCATGGCTTTACACCACAGAAGGAATATTTCAATTGTATAAGGAAGGATGTAGGTACTATGTAAATGGACCTCTCAGGATGGCTAGGAGTACTTGAAAATAGTCTTTTCAAGTACTCCTAGCCATCCTGAGAGGTCCATTTACATAGTACCTACATATCATCACTCTGACTGCAAACTGCTTTTATCCCATTATTTAAGGAGGTCCCTTAAGACCTACTTTGTTCACCAACTTCGAGTTACAGCCTCTCCCTGACAATAGACAGAGGCATCCTTTTTCTCTGGAACTGGTGCTTCTCGCTAATTCAGGACAGCTCGCCCCTGCTCTTGGTGCACATTTGCAGGGTATTACTGACTTGAGCATCTTGTTTCTCTCCTTCTTCCCACACGGGAGGCCCACATTCAGAAGGCCTTTCCCTTCCTGACATCCTGGTTCCTGTGGCCTCCACCGAAGGCCTTCCCACTCTGGCCGGGGGGGTGGGGGATGGGAGACCAGAGCCAAGATACAAAACTGCCCAGGATCGTAATACACTCACATTTTAACTCCTGGAGGGGGTGGGGGTGGGGCAGGAAGCAAAGGACAGGTGCACCAGAAAGATTTTAACAGACCGTGAACCCAGCGCAGCCCTGCTCTGTGGCTCCAATAAGAAAGCAAGTTGGGGAAGGATGCAGGGTATCTTTCCCGGAAAGATTTAGAACAGAAATCTCTATGCTTTATGCAGCTACAGGCAAAAGTCAAAAACAAAACAATAGGGAAAAAAAAGAAAATCTCCACGCAGAAAAATCCTTAAAGGGAGGTTTGGGGTCACGAGATCCTGGTAGGGGTTAAGTCAAAGATTTCTCCAACTGCAAGTGGGTCCCGTTGAACTTCCTTCCCTGCCAAATGCAAGCAGGACTGGCCTTGCTGAGTTAGAAAGCCCTTGGATAGGACCTCAGGGAAACTGCCTTAGAGGCTGAACAATATTCTTGTTCCTCTTTCATAGTTTCCTGGCTATAAAATGCCCCAAGAAAACTGTAGGTTATTGAAGGAAAAGCCTATGTGTCTAAGTTGATCTGTATCTTCCGCCTCCCCAACCCCACCACACACGCGTGTGCACACCCAATCTAAAAGGGAGCCAGGCAGCTACACGGGCTGGATGAATACTCAGTCAAAAAAGATCTGATTGGAGTGGATAAGCAATGAGAACCTGCTGTATAGCACAGGGAACTCTATCTAGTCACTTAGGATGGAACATGATGGAGGAAAATATGAGAAAAAGAAAGTATCTATGTGACTGGGTGACTTTGCTGTACAGTAGAAATTGACAAGAACCCTGTAAACCAACTATAATGGAAAAAAACAAAAATCATTTAAAAAAAGATTTGAGTAAATAACAACCCACTTCCCTGGGTTCAGGTCTATTGACAAACAGTTACGGAGTGTTGACTACATGCCCAGCTCTGCGCTAACAGCCTGATAGGCTTTATTTCATGTAATCCACACAATTAGTTTATGAGACTTGCCTATTCCCAGCCCCACATCACTGATGCAGAAACTGAGGCACAAAGAGGTTAAGAAACACGCCTGTTTTTAGGCAGGGAGAGCTGTGGAGCTGGAGTGCGAACCCAGGCAGTCCGGCCTCTGAGTTCCTGCTCTTAGCCACTGTTTTCTGCTGAAGAGGTAAAGCCCGTGTAGATGCTAAACTGCGGACCTGTCCCTGGTACCACCAGGTGTGACAGGCTGAATGTCTGCGACCGACCCCTCCCCATACTTATATGTTGAAACCCCATTGCCCAGTGTGACTGTATTTAGAGTTAAGGCCTTTAAGGAAAGTTAAAAGAGGGCACAGCGATAGGACCCTGATCCAATAGGACCGAGGTCCTTAGAAGAAGAGCTACCAAGAAGAAGAGCCATGTGGAGTTCCCACCATGGCTCAGTGGAAATGAATCTGGCTAGTGGCCATGAGGAAGCAGGTTCCATCCCTGGCCTCGCTCAGGCGGTGCTGTGGGCTGTGGTGTAGGTCACAGACACAGCTTGGATCTGGCATTACTGTGGCTGTGGTGTAGGCCAGCGGCTACAGCTCTGATTTGACCCCTAGCCTGGAAACTTCCATATACCACGGGTGTGGCCACCCCAAAAAAAAGGAAGATGTTCCATATGAGGATGCAGTGAGAAGGCAGACATCTGTAAGTCAGGAAGAGAGGTCCCACCAGAAAACAACCCTGCCCACACCTTGATCTTGAACTTCTGGTCTCCAATCTGTGTAAAAAACATAAGTCTATTGTTCAAGTCACCAGCCGTGGTATTTTGCTATGACAGGCCACCATCCAGCAGGGCACTTAGGACGCGGGCAGAGTCCACCTTGAGTGCCTCCTCACAGCCTGTTTGAGCACCTGCTATTCCGGTTCCCACCTCAGCCCCAGAGCCTCAGAGCTGACCTCAGCACCCCAGACTCCAGTCCTGTGTATAACACTGGAGTTTACCTGTCCCACGGCCCACCCTAGTGGTCCAAAGACTAGCTGTGCTTACCAAAGATTTACAGTGAAGCCAGTGCTGTGTATCTTCGTGGTTGGTTGGTTTGTGGATGAAATACAGTGGTTTGTGTATGGGGCTTCTAACAGCTATCATCACCTTGTTAAGGTTATTAACTCTCCTCCTGTCCCAGCTGGTCACTGGTGAAGCTGGAATTTGACTCTGAATCTTCCTGCCTCCATAGACCAAGGTATCTGCTTTTCAAGGAGACAATAAGTTCATGTGATAAACCAATCTGACATCATACCACTGGTGACTCTCCATCATTCACTGATGGGATTTTCTTTCCAGTTCCACTCACTTTGGCAGAAAAAAAAAAAAAAGGACATAAGGTATGTATGTTGTATGTATGCACATACTGCAATCATACTTTTTTTCAGCTAAGAGCTGCGCCTAGACACGCACCCATAAGGCCACACTTTGTGAGTGTTTCAGGCTATGAAATAAAGGGGGGAGTCTGGCGAGCCTCACCTTAGTGCTTCTAACAGCTGTGTTTCTCTATTCCCAACTCTAATTTCTTAAAAGACAGCCAAAGATTAGGATGCACAATTTTAGTGCCAACCCATAGCACACACTGGGTTCTTAGTAAATATTGACTTTTGAATTCTGTTGAATTTCTCTTGAGGTAAAGGGAGACAGGTACCAGGATGGGCTGGCGTGCACCACACAGAGATCCACAACTGGTATAAAAAGGTGACAAGCAGAATTACTCCTTTGTGCATGGCCTCTAACTCACATCTTGGACCTAGTGATGAAGCCCTCAGCAGAAACAGCTGTGTAAGTGCTAGGATGGGGCCAGAATTTTAAGAAGCCATTAGAAATAAGCAAAGCCCGTGACGTCATTGTGGCACAGTGAGTGTGGGGGAGCTACGTTGGTCCAGGGGCCCACTGGGAGTTAGGACACAAAGACAGCAGGAGCAAAATATGGATCCGCACATGAGAGACTGGGAGAAAAAGGGCCTCCTTCCTATTCGTAGTGTGGGGAGCAGGGGAAAAAAGGCTGACTGTGCTCATGACCGTTTATCCACTGGGCCTCCCCACAGCAGTCGTAGCCAAGGAAGAGGAAGGAGGGGCTCAGAGCCTCCATCCCTGTCTCCCAGTTACATGCAGAGGCCGAGATCTGCCTGCAGCTTGTGGGTTAGACTTACAGCTCATCTCCACTGTGCAATTTGTAAACCCCCACTTTGCAAAGCCAACACCAGTTTCTAAATTTAAACAGCTAGAAATGTTCATTTTAAGGCCAAGGATCTGAAGTTAGTCTAAGCAGGGAAAATGCCACAGTCCCCACTGGCTCACTCTCTGTCCCTGTTACAGTATCTGCAATGAAGAGTAAAGCTGCAGCCTGTCTCCTGAAAGGTGGTGGCCATTTTTTCAACGAGCCCATCCAAGTAAATGGCTGTTTTAAGTCCAAGACACACACAGACGCTTATGTCATGGGAACACCCTGAAAGAAGCCAGTCCACTAAGTTCCCAGGCCCCCAAAGTGCCTAATGCACTGTGTCTTGCAGGGGACGTCACCGCCTGGGACACAGAGGTGAAAGCCCATGTTCTAAGGCCATTGTCAATGACACAAGCATGTCAGGTGCCAGAGGCAGGGAGCCAGATTGCTCTCAGCCTGCAGTAAATTAAGCTGGGTGTGCTCTGCCTGCGGATGGGGAGGCAAATTCCCCTCCACCAGCAAACTTGCCTCAGAAAGATGCAGGACTTAAGAGCAGGAACAGGTACCTGGGGAGACCAAATCCCCAGGTGTACGTAGAAGCTTTGAACTTGCACAACATTCTCACAGGTGGTGGCAGCAGATGCTCCTCAGAGCCATAGAGGTGGCCAGGCTGGAATGATCCGGAGTGATGTTAGCAGGGAAGGTGCTGGAAAGGGTAGAGTCAACCCCAAACCTAGGAAAGAACCGCTGCATGGTGGGGAGAGGACACAGCGGGGTTTAAACCGCAACAGCTTTCCAAGGAGGGTGTGTGTGCTTCAATGAGAGCTCTCGGTATTGCTGAGCATCTGATGGATATAGACAAATTGGGGGGGAGGCTTTCTTCTCTAGCATCTTCTATCAGGCCCTACAAGAAGAGTTCAAGGTCCAAGGGCCCAGGCTAGAGTGAGGGGTGAGGATGGGTGCTCTAGAGAGGCAAAGCAGCTTTCAAAAAAGCCCGAGGGGGCACATGGCCGACAAGTTTTTCCGAATAGGAAATATCTACTGTTTAATGTGAAGACGAGGATGCTGCAGCGTAAATAAGCAACTTCCAAATTGACATCAAAGTCTGCTTTCCACACAAAGATGATGAATCCAAGAAAAGAGATGCATTTCCCGAGCGGGGTCAGTGTGGGGCAGAGAGAAGCAGCTGATGCCACGGGACAATGTGCTGATCCATCAAATAAGCTCATTCCACAAAGGTGGGCCCTCAGGGGGAGGCGGTGAGGAGAACTCACGCCTCCCGGAAGGGGGGCCACGTTGATGTAGGCATTGCAATTCCACAGGGCGTGCAGCCGCCGCTGGAGGAAATAGTAGCTAGACTTTAAGGACCGGGAGATCCGTCTATTGCCCAGGCAGACTATGGGGGAGGGGAAGAGAGAGACCAGAGGGCAGACAAAGCGGGATGCATGGGGGGCCCTGAACGTTGGAGCTTGATTATCAGAGGAGGATGTCACAGGTAGGGCGGGGTCACCCCTGAGGCTCGTGTTCTGGCATTTAGCTTCCAGGGATAGTCTAACGGGATGAAAGCTTTAGAACCCGACCCCGTGGAAAGAAGAAGCTGGGGAAAGAGGAAAGATGCAGCTTACATCTTCCTGCATCCCCCTCCCCCAAGTGGGGACTCCGACAGCCTTATTCTAAATGGCTCTCCAGGGGAGGGTCCTGGCAAGTCAGGTGGAGAAAGAAAAATGGGAGCCATGGAAGGCTAAGGAGCATAAGGCTGACATGACGAGGCAGAGATTCTAGGAGGAGGATCTGGCCGGGATGTCAGGGTGAGTTGTTGGTGAAGACACTAGATGTAGGGAGAGGCGGGCGTTGGAGGGCTTCTGTCATCGTTAGACAAGAAATCATAATGGCTTGAATGAGAGAGGTGGCCATGCTGATGGCAGAAAAAGTCAAACTCTGTGCACTTCTGCAGTGTCTCCATAAACAGTGCGGGGCGTCGAGTAGGAGAGAATCAGAGATTTCAGTCATGTCTGGTCGGGAAAATGAGAGTGAAAGTGGTGGAAATAAAGACGGGGGGTGTATTTTTAAAGGAGAAGGCAAGATCATCTCAGAAATGCTGAGTCTGAAGGGACTCAAGCCCAGTTGAAAGTGTCTAATTAGACCTTGAAAATTATAGGAATGGGAATGAAGTCTGGGGCTTGAGATTGTATTTGTGAGTCATTTGCCTGAAGTAAATTAAACTGCAAGAGGGAACCATGTGATAGAAAATCGGAGGTATCTGCAGTTACTGAAGGGGAAGGAACAGAGTGGTCAGAGAAGGCCTAGCCGGGGACAAAATGAGACAGAGCAACAGCGGCAAAGTCGGGGCTGGTGCAGGAGCCAGGGGTCCCTCTCCCTGACAGTTTCCCCTTCTCACCAGTGCAGAGTGGTGGGCCCAAGGCCGGCGTGCCCATTTGCCTGCTGAGCGGCTGGAGCCCTCTCAGGGGAGAAATCTTGGCCCCTGCTGTCTCTGAGGTGCCCTCCCTGTTGACAGAACTCCCCCATGAGGAGCCCCAAAAAGTGTAAAAAGTAACTGAGTGAGTGGATGTGACCTCTGAAGGGCAACAGAAATCAATGAATGGAAAATAGTTCATTTCTGTCCCATTGATTTTTGTGTGTGTGCTCATTGAGGACACAGCTACACGTGCTCATTAAACTAACCACTTTTCAGCGAAATGCTTTAACTCTCTTTAAGACTAACTCCTGCATAACCAATCCTTAAAATAAATTACTTATAAGGCATCTCCTTCTCCCAAAACGTGAACTTTTAGGTGGCTGCCTAACCACGGCGGGGCAGTCAATCCAAAGCTTTCCTCCATTCATGGCAGAGCCTCGCTCCCTCACCCCCTCCCTCGGCCCCACCCTCCAACGTCAAACGCCCCTCCCCTCAGGCTCCAGGCCAGCGTGACTTTCCTTCTGATTCCCCGAGCCCCTCTCTGAATCCTTCTCTGAATCCTTTGTCCTCTTCTTGTCTCCCCATCTTTCATGGCTCAGCCTCCAGGCCTCCAGAGACTGTCAGTCTCGAACCTTCCCAACACATCAGACAGGCCCACCCTCTCAGTTCAGTAGCTATAGCTCATCAAGCGAGTAGAAGGGGGAGGGGCTATTAAATCTTGGGGACATAAGTTCTGGAGTTGATTCATTATGATTGTTGTTTTGCCTCTTTAGGGCCGCCCCTGGGGCATATGGAAGTTCCCAGGCTAGGGGTGGAATTGGAGCTGCAGCTGCCAGCCTGTGCCACAGCTACAGAAATGTGGGATCCGAGCCGCATCTGCAACCTACACCACAGCTCACGACAATGCCGGATCCTTAACCCACTGAGCAAGGCCAGGGATTGAACTTGAGTCCTCATGGATATTAATCGGATTCATTACCACTGAGTCACCACGGGAACTCCCTAAGTCCTATTTTTAAAAATCTCTACCTCTGTTGATTCTGACAAGCTTCTCTCTCCTCTGCCCTCTTGTTAAGATCTAGCCTCCCTCCCACCTCTCTGATGTCTGAGAGGATGCTTGTTCACATGAAACCAGAGGCCTGCAAGAGCCTCCTGTTTGCCAGGAAGCCTGACCGCCCACCTGGCAGGCTGGCTTTTCTCTGCTGAAGGGGCACAAATTCTGAGCTAGAAGGCATGGTGAGGGGAGCATGGTAAGTTTCAAAAGGACCTCGAGTTTCATTTAGCCTTTTTTTTGTCTTTTTTTAAGGGCCACACCCATGGCACGTGGAGGTTCCCAGGCTAGGGGTCAAATTGAAGATATAGCTGCCAGCCTACACCACAGCCACAGTAACACCAGATCCAAGCCACATCTGCAACCTACACCACAGCTCAGGGCAACCCTGGATCCTTAACCCACTGAGCGAAGCCAGATATCGAGCCCTCATCCTCATGGATTCTAGTCGGGTTTGTTAACTGCTGAGCCACGCCGGGAACTCCTCATTTAGCCTTTATTTTGACCTTTTCTAGAAGGTACCTGCTATAAAAAGTAACTTTTAAAAACTTCCCTTTGGAAAATTTTTTAAAGGTGGTGGTGGTTTTCAGACTTTCCCAGATGGAAAGGGTGTTTATTCCTATAAATCCATCACCTTCCTAGTGGGATCCTGCCCAACTCTTCATTTTCAGAACTGGCCTTTCTCCTAAGCCTTTTACCTCCCACTACCTAGGAGATCTTCCCACTTGGGTCCAAAATTAAATCAAAGCTCAAAATGCCTAATTTAGGATTTTTATGACTTGCCTCCCCAAATCAGGGCCGCATGACTTCCTTGTTTCTATTAATGAATCACTAGTAGAGGCTCAAAAAATATTTTGCCATAAATAAAGGAAGAACAGACTGATGGTTTTTGAAGGTCCCTGAGTCCACCAGCATCTCAGGGCTGGGACAGAGAGGGAGTTGTGGCCTAGCTGGGCTCCTCCACACTGCTGGGATCCTGATGCCCAGCGGAAAAAGCACTGGCCAGTGGGAGGTAGTGGTGCAATTATGGTGCCGACTTTTGTCAGTCCTGTGACTTGGCAGGAAAGCTGCCATTGAGACTCAAGGAGTAGATAATGAAAAGGGATGTTAAACAAGAAAAAGAACAGAAAAGGATGTAGATTTGCTAACCCAATAAAAAAAAAAGACCCTCAAAATTTTCAAATAAAGACACACAGATTATTATTACTATTAAATTAACCTGACTTCGCCGGCATAAAAATTACAGAGTGGCGATGGGGTTCAGAATGTACTATCCCCAAATGTGGCACCTTGGCATATCGAATATCTTCAGCTGAAAAAAATGCGAGAAAATGGCAGAAGCGGGAAGGTCACCTTGACACCCCCCCATCCCCCAGTTCTTCCCTGAAAGAGGTCATTAAACTCCCACATGAAAGGGAAGAAGGAAGGCGTCCTTATCCTCAGAAATGAGGACCTGGAGGAGTACCAGTCATGACTCAGCAGAAACGAATCTGACTAGCATCCATGAGGAGGCAGGTTCGATCCCTGGACTCGCTCAGTGGGTTAAGGATCCGGCGTTGCCGTGACCTGTGGTGTAGGTCGCAAACACAGTTCAGATCTGGCGTTGCTGTGGCTGTGGCATAGGCCGGCAGATACAGCTCTGATTCGACCCCTAGTCTGGGAACCTCCATACGCTGCAGGTGCAACCCTAAACAGACAAAAAAAAAAAAAAAAAAAAAAAAAAAAAAAAAAAAAAAAAAAAAAAAGAAGAAGAAGAAGAAGAAAAGAAAGAAATAGGGAATTGGGGGCTGTACAAACCTTGTTAAACTAATCCTTATCTTCCTGTTTACTTCTCTACCATTTCATACCTCTAGCCCAAACACTTCAGTCTTGACAATACTTGACAAATGTATTCTTTGTCCAGAAGGTATAAAAGCTTCCTGTTCTGGTCACTTGTTCAGATCTTCATTCTCTTGTGAAGCCTGCCGTGTGCATGTAAAAATTTAATATCATTTGTATGATTTTCCCTTGTTAATTTGTCTCTGTCAGCTTAACTTTCAGACCCAGCCAGGGACCCTATGAGAGTGAAAGAAAGTTTTACCCTCTGCAGTCAAGTATAGGAAACAAGAGTTCCACGGTGGGGTTCTTTGGGGCTTCCTATTCCCTTAGATCACCTGTCTGTAAGGTTAGCTGAAATAATAACCTGAATAAATGTTCCAGCGTCATTAGTTCATTCATTCAGGAAATATTTCTGACTACTATGCCCAAGGCACATCTTAAGGATAGAGCAGTGAAGGACCCTGCCTTCCAGTGAAGGAACCACCCAAATCCCCGCTCCTCCAAATTAACAACCAAAAAACCTCCATACACATAAAATGTCAGGTGAATACAGCAAAGTAAGGATTAAAGGGAGTCCCTGGACATGAAGAGGGAGCTGATCTTTCAAATACTATAGCGCGTGTGGGCTTCAAGAGGTGACACAGAGCAGAGAACTGGGAGAAATGAAGACTGACTTCAAATCAGCATTCTGCAGCTAGCATGCCCTGATTCGGGATGGTTCAGATTTGGCTACTGTGCCAGGGGAGGGGTTCTCAAAGGTGGCGCGGTTGATCTCCATCAAAGTCGACTGAAGGACCACTGGGCGCCCACTGAACACACCATCTTGCCTTCCTGCTCCCAGCTGTCGAGGAAGTAACCAACAGAGACCCTCCCACTTGGGCGAATCCAAATCCTCTTATCCCTTTCTGTACCCTCTTCAGATATACCAAGAGCACATCAGTGATGCACGAAGGTGCCAGAAAAAAAGTCGGGCCAGAGGTGAAGTAGTGGAGCACTGCTGTGATTGGCTGGAGCACTCCTCTGTCTTGGCCTGACTTGGTACTGCCAGTCACCTACCAGTCCTCCTCCAGACAAGCTGGATGAGAGAAGAAAATTTTGGTCAACCACCTAAGGGAATCCCATCAGCAGTTTAGAAACAAGAAAGTAGGATCTGATGGGTTTAAGAGTTCCTCCAGCATAATTTTCTCTTAATACTTAGGAATTGTTACTGATCCACCAAAATATCCATTCTCCCTGCCCTCATTTGACTTTCCAGGGCCCACGGTTACACTCAAAGGGAAGTTTTATTTAGTCTTTCCTTTCTTTCTCTTATTATTTCTTCACTTCTTCCTTTAGTTTTCCTTCTTTCTTTCTGTTTTGTTTTTTGGGTTTTTTGTTGTTTTTTTGCATTTACTCTGACTCAAAGAATAAATCAGTTCTCTGAACCTCTGAGTCAATTCTTGTTGTAAACTCCACTCTGAAAGTGGAAACATGGGTAATTAAAAAGAGAGAGTGACAAAAAAGAAATAGCAGGAGATAGGGAGGAAGAAAAGTCAGACTAATAGAAGAAAAGGTCACAAATGGAACAGCAATTGATAGTTTGATGATGTTCTCCGTTATCCCAACCCCTCCAGATATGCCCAGCCTCAAGCTCTTGAGATAGTGAGCTTTGACAGTTCTTTCTCTTATGCCTATGTTTTAGAAAATATTTAACAAATTTGTTGAGCTTAATGTGGTATCAGATCTTAAAACCAGTCATACAGATTTTGCTCTGTTCTGAAGGTGTTTAATAGTAAAAGGCAACGAGTATCGGGGGTTTCTCTCTCTCAGTCAGTGGCTTTTCTAGAACCAGGGAATTATCTTGAACTTCTTTTTTTCAATCCCCACATCCAATAAGTTATCAGGAACTGCTTTTCCCTGTGTCAATGTTGAGTTGTTTATGGAGCAGTTAAAAGCAGATATTAGAGGAAAAGAGACATGTATTCCTGTGGGTTAAAATTACATAATAAGCCGATGCCACACAAGAAGAAAGAAGCAGTACATTGCCTAGCATCCTTTTAAACAGGATTTGCTAATTGCTTGAGATTTTCATAGAAATACATTTTTATTTCATTTGGTAAAGCTGACTGGTTCATAAAAGCAATCCAAAGGTATGCGTGGGTGCTTTTTATGTCTTTTTCCCGAGGTTTTGTGTATCTCTATTCATTGGTAATAGCAGAGAGGAGAAATGGCTGGCACATTTCATCATTATGTAGATAAATAAATCAGGTTTTCAACAACTTTCTTAAGATAAATTGCTAATTTCCACTGAAAAAGAAAAGGCAGAAATCCTTTACAGAATGACTTTGGTCCCAAGCTGTTTTGCAAAAGCAAGTCTTTTCTATCTAGAACTTGCATTTCTGCTGGTAAGCCTCGCAAAAGGCGCATTCACATACGTGTTCACAGAGACAGATTGATCAGTAAAGTCGTGGTAAAATACCAACAGGCTTTCTTCATATTATTGGTGCTAAATTTAGGGAGATTATGGAGAATTTCTCCACATATTTTTTAGGCAGCTGGGAACTCTAGAACATCTTCCTGAAGACCACGGGACCTCTTCTGTTGCCAAAGAGGTACCCTCTCGTTATAGGCTCAGAATTGTGCCTCTCAGTGCCGTGGTTCTAGGTTGCTATTGTAACTCTTCCAAAACTCCCTGTGGTGGGTCTGAAGGATAGTTTCTAGGTGTTGAGGAAAAATAAGATAGAGGAATAGCAGTAGAGCCAGTATTTACCAAGTTCCAGTGAAGTAGTGCAACTCTCACCAACTAAACCGTGAACCTACTCATCACTGAACTGGAAAACTCAGAAAATAACTCCTTCTATTACTGCCTTGGGCCAATGTGCATTTTAACAAATAGCCCCCTATATATCTGCAACATCTTACCAATAAAAGCTTTCAACCTGCATCTTCAACTTTCCGAGAAAATTTGGCAAGTCATCTAAAAGCCTCTCTCTTCGTACACAAGGACAACGACCTTGGCTGAACCAAGAGGACATGAATCCCTTCACTGCCTCCTACGTCAGACACTCCAGGCTCTTGTCCAGGAAAATCCAGAGCAATAACTCCTCAAGATACAAAAACATCTTCTCATGCACAGCTTTGCCACAGTGTCTCCAAAACTTTTAAACACAAAGTACAGAGATAAAAAAGAGTGATGTTGATAAAGCACACTGGGCTAACTAGGACAGCATTTAGGATCCTGTTAGAGATTTTTCTAGGCCATAGACAACTGGCCCGAAGACTCTAGTTGTCCCACAGCCTGAAGGAATCAGTATCTAAGAAACACCTGCTTGGAAACTCCATTCAAGTGGCCTCCTCCTAACTCTTACCTTAGACTGAGTCTCTAAATCCACTGTAGAGAATGAGCAGATAGGAAAATCCAAGAATCCCACCAGCCTTACTGAATGGACCCAAATCAAAGTCTTCCTGAAGCATTTTCTCCTGTTTAATACAAACACCTCTAAAAGGAGCAGCATATTAAGTTATTATCAGTAGTTGCCATGGCACAATTGTAGTTACTAACTTATTCTAAAACTAGTGGCCTCTGGTAGAGGTCGGGGGTGGGGGCATTAAATGACTTCAGGAACCCCTGACATCTCTGTACCACAGGTATTGTCTGAAAGCTGCTTTTCAACATCACACTGGAAGTCCTAGCTAATACATTGAGAAGAAGAGGAAATAAAAGACGAATTGGGAAAAACAAAAGAAAACTGTCTTTGCTCACAGATGACACAATTATCTATGTAGAAAATCCCAAAGAATTAACAACAACAACAACAAAAAACCTGATGGAAATAATAAGTGATTATAGCAAGCTCAAAGGTTAAAAGATTAACATACAAAAGTCAATTGCTCTCCTACCTACCAGCAATGAACAAGTGGGAATTGAAATTAAAAACACAACAGCATTTACATTAGTACCCCAAAACATGAAATACTTAGATATAAATCTAACAAAATATGTCAAAATCTGTATGAGGAAACCACAAAACTCTGATGGATAAAATCAAAGTAAATGGAGAGATATTCCATGTCTCTGGAGAGGAATACTCAATATTATGAAGATATCAGTTCTTCCCAGCTCAATCTATAAATTCAATGCAATTACAATCAAAACTTGGCACATTATTTTGGGGATACTAACAAACCTATTCTAAAGCTTACTTGGAGAGGTAAAAATACCCACAATAGCCAATACAATATTGAAGGAGAAGAATAAAGTTAGAGAACTGATACCAGCCACCCTAAGAATGCATTATAACGCTACAGTCATCAAGACAGTATAGTACTGGTGAAAGAATAGACACTTCAATGGAACAGAATAGAGAATCCAGAAAAAGACCAACATATAGTCAACCCAACTTTGACAAAGGAGCAAAGACAATTCAATGGAGAGAAGAGAGTCTTCTCAACAAATTGCATTGGAACAGCTGGACACCCAAATTAAAAAAAAAAAAAAATCTGACTAGCAACCATGAGGATGCAGGTTCGATCCATGGTCTCACTCAGTGGGTTAAGGATCCAGTGTTGCCATGAGCTGTGGTGTAGGTCACAGATACAGTTTGGACCCTGCATTGCTGTGGCTCTGGTGTAGGCCAGCAGCTACAGCTCTGATTGGACCCCTAGCCTGGGAACCTACATATGCCATAGGCGTGACCATAAAAGGACAAAAAGACAAAAAAAAAGAAAGAAAAAGAAAAAGAAAAAAAACTCATATATCCTAGCTTCCCTCCTCAGCTCCTGAGAGTAGTTTCTCAGTACTACCTGAAATGCTGTCTCCTGGATCTAAGTCCTAATTTTGCCCCAAATAAAATTTAACTCTCAATTTTCAGGGTGTGCATTTTTTTTAAGTCGACACCGGAAAGATGGAATCAGCCAAACTCAGGGTGTGGAAAATTCCAGTAGAAAAATGACTCCATTTTCTCAACACCCAAAAAATGGCATAATAACTTTAAAAGAGAGAAAGAAAGAGAGAGAGAGAGAGAGGGAGAGAGGGAGAGAGAGAACTGTTTTAAGCTTAAAGAGCTATCAAGAAAATGCAGTGTATGAACCTTGACTAGATCCTGAAACAAACGGAATAATAAATGGTTGGTGTAAAGGGAAAATTTGAACCCAATCTGGGCACTAGATTTTATTATGAAATTATTTTTAATTTTATTAGTTGGGATAATGGGTTTGGTGGTTAAGTACGTTAAAAAAGGGCAGCAGGGCATGTCAATAGATGAAACCAGCTTGGCAAATCTTAGCAGAGGGATTTGTTATTTTTTTTCTCTCTGCTTCTTTGTTTTGTGCCAAATTTTCCATTAAAAAGATTTTTTTAAACTGAAAACAAGTGATATTTATATTTTAAAAAGCTGGGGATCAGGCTCAAGGACATGATCCAAATAACCAACACACGTCAGTTAGACAAAAAGCTAAGACCCTATCTCCAATTTTGTCAACGATGTGTGATTCCATTGAAATAAAACCAAAATAAGGAGTCATGAAACATGGAAACTGGGACACTTACTTTGACCTCCTTGGGCTTTGGACGATTCCTGCTCTGTGAAGACAAAATAGGAACTTCCCATTTATTTAAATCAAATAGGCATTTTAAAAGCCTCTAACATTAATAAGATAATTTGCATTAAAACTATCTAAGATATGAAATGCTACATGAATGAATGGGATTACTTTTGTAGTAGTTATTTTCATCACCACCACCGTCATTATTCAAGTGTATTTAGTTATAGGAGAGTGAAGGGGAGTAGACCAGGCTATTCCCATTGAGACTACGCTTGTGTAGTGGGTCTGGGTGCTTGGTAGAGAGGAGATGTTGAGATGGACCAGAATGAGGGTGGATTCTCCTTGCCTGGTGTGAGAGACTTAGATATGCTCAGGAAGATGGGGCCTCTTAGGTTAAGACAGTTTATTTTTATTTTGGATCACTTTTTTTTTATTAACGTATAGTTGACTTACAATGTTGTGCCAGTTTCTGCTGTACAACAAAGTGACCCAGTCATATATATATATATATATATATATATATATACACACACACACACACACACACATTGTTTGGGGTTTATTTATTTATTTATTTATTTATTTTTGGTCTTTTTAGGGCCACAGCCATGGCACATGGAAGTTCCCAGGTTAGGGGTCAAATCAGAGTTGTAGCTGCCGGCCTACGCCACAGTCACAGCAATTGCCAGATCCGAGCCGCATCTGCAAACTACACCACAGTTCACTGCAAGCCAGATCCTTAACCCAGTGAGCGAGCCCAGGAATCAAACCCACATCCTCCTCGTGGATGCTAGTCAGGTTCATTACTGCTGATTCACAACAGGAACTCCAATACATATGCATTCTTTTTCTCAAGTTATCTTCCCTCATGATCTGTCCCAAGAGACTGGGTATAGTTCCCTGTGCTGTACAGAGGGAGAACTTCATTGCTTATCCATTCTAAATGTAATGGTTTGCATCTACTAAGCCCATACTAAGTGACGTAAGACAGCTTTTTATTCACTCATTCATTCATTCACTCACTCATCCAACAAACACCTATTAGGTACTCGCTACTGCATGCCAGGGACTATGCTGGATACTAACGAAGAAAAAGCACCCAGAGTTTAGTGGGAGGGACAGACAAGAAGGTGATTGTAACAGAAGGTAGTATTATGGAAACGTGGATTGGAGACCTCCAACTCAGCCTTGGAGTGGGAAGGAGAAATATTAGATAGGTTTCTTCGAGCTGGGTTGGTCCAGCGGAAGAGGGAGAAAGAATGTTCCAGCAGAGGGATAGCATGACCAAAGGCGTGGAAGCTGTGCTTTAGGAAACCAGAAAGTGGCGGTGGTGGTATTTTTTTTTTTTTTTTTTGCCGGAGTCAGAAGGATCTGAAGCCAAAGGCAAGCTGTCAGAGACTGAACATGATGGCAGAGGCCAGAAGCCAGGCTTGGGAAGTGGGATCTGAAGCCAGAGAATGCGTGGACATGGTGACTAGACTACAAGGGCAATTAGGAGTCTCGTGGGGGCTGGAAGTGGTAGGTGGGGAGCTACTGCAATTTTCCCTGTGTTCTGGCTGATTTACTTAAGGGGCCCCCAGGGTGGCACACAAGACTTTAAGCTGAGCAAGGGGAGGGCTCCACTCAGGTAAAAGCAAGCCACTGGGCTGAGGGTGGCATAAACAAAGCAGTCTTTGAGATGCCACAGAGGAGCGTGCACTTCTGAATGCACATTATAAGTCAGGGCCCCCCAGACCATCAAACAGAAGTACCACTTCCAGCTCAGTTAAGAAAAACGGTGATTAAAGAAAAAACATAATAAAGTTCAGATGCCTCTTTGCTGCCTCTTCAAGTCAAACTCCATCTGTTCTTTGATTTGGGGGTGGTGAGTGAAGACACCCTCTTTCCGTGCAGCTGCAGAGCAAAAGGCATCCTTTGACATTTGGGTCTGGCAGATGGGCCCGTGCAGACACTGCCACTTTCATCTCCCAGCTCCTGTCTGACTCCCCTATCACTTCTGCTGCTTCCTTTCGAGAAGGTGAACTTCAGTGTTGATGCCCTCCCAGTAAAGGAGACGAAGGTACAGTATGTGGATACAGAAGCTTTTCCCATCTCTTTCCATGGAGCTGGGGCCAGGCCATCCCTTGGAAAGCTGAGATGCAAGGAAATGATGTATTTTTGTGTTAACCAGAACCTTAAAAATAACAAAATCACATTCTGGAGTTATCTTCTCAGGGGCGTAATGGGATCCTGGGTTCTTATTCAGCCCATGCCAGCAGAAGTCCACATTGCTGCAAGGACGGCTGTGAACAGAGTCTTCCAAATAGTTTAAAACAGAACAATGGTTTTAAGGACAGAGTCATCACATCCACTGGCTGTCAAGAGAGCATTTAATGTGTCTTTAATTTATCTGCATTGAATAAAATCTCAAATATTAATCTTTTCTTTAAGTAGGTAGGATACCTTTAAAGATATTTTTTTTTTTATGGCCGCTCCCACAGCATGCGGAAGCTCCTAGGTCAGGGATCGAATTCATGCCACAACAGTGACAACACTGGATGCTTAACCACTGGGCCACTAGGGAGCACCCTTAAAGGATTTTGAAATAATATCTCACTTGAACTGGCATTTGAAATCGACATGCTGAGCATTTTGATCACAAACACAGCCCTGAGTTTACCAACATCATTTGGGCCGATATACCTGAGTGCATTTTTTTCATTATTATTACCAAAGTCAAAATAAGAAGTAAGCTGAAAGTGAATGCAAGGTTGCAGATTTCTTCTCTTAGCCAACAGGTTGCCTTCAGGAAGTCCCATCATCCTCAGTGTGGGATCGTGGTTCCATGGACTGGCTTTGGAAGTAGCCCCCACAGGACAAAGCCCCGTTCTGCTGTTGCCCTACTGTGTGTCTCTTTTAAATTTGCCCTTTCCACTGTAAGATGGGAATAGTGATGATAACACCTTTTGCACAAGGTTGTTTCAAGAACGAAATGAGCGAGTAAATGAATGTAGTTATTAGAACAGAGCCTAGCACATAGAGAGAGGTTAAAAAAAAAAATTAGTCATGAAATTGTAATGGCCTTGGTAATCTAGGGGAAATTTGTTCCAGCCAAGGTGGGGTCAGTGGAATGGTTTCTCATGACTACCCTTCCTGTGCCCTAACTGGCTTCAGAGCCACGCAGCCTGGAGAGACGGTCTTCGTAACAAAGTGGCTTATGTACACTTCAGGAGTGGTTTCCCACTGTGCTCTTTGGAACCCCAGGATACCCTGAGTTCCATGACATGTTTTGGGTTCTGTAAATATTCTGATTAAATTTATAATATGATTTTTTAAACTCTAATAAGACTCAACACAGCCTTTTTTTTTTTTTCTTTTCTTCTCAGGGCCACACCTGTGGCATATGGAAGTTCCCAAGCTGGGGGCTGAATTGGAGCTGCAGCTTCCATCCTACAGCACAGGGATAGCAATGCAGGATCCAGGTTGCATCTGTGACCTATACCACAACTCATGGCAATGCCAGATCCTTAACCCACTGAGCGAGGCCAGGGATGGAACCCACATCCTCCTCATGGATACTAGTCGGGTTCGTCACCCACCGAGCCACAACGATCTCTCAAAACTCAACACAGTCTTGAATGCGCTCTGTGCTAATTTTGATACTGAAGACAACCAGGCAATGGGTTAACTTCCTTCTGCCTCGTTAACTTGTTTTTATGCAGACCTCGGAGAAAAACTTCTATTGACAGATCTGGGATATATTTGAACATCTTTTAAAGGAGCCATTGATTATGAAGTCTGTAGCACTGCATTGATCTTTTAAAAATTCAAATATGCACGAGTAAAAATAATAATGTATATATAATCCAATACTCCATGACAGACTAGTCAAGTTTGGTTTGTTCATTCATTCATTCATTCAGCAAACAATGACTTTATGCCTGCTAGGCGGTTGGTTCTTCTCTGGCTCTTTTATATAGCTATGAACAAAGTTCAGGCATATTTATTCAGTCTATGCTGAGTTATAATTAATATGCAATAACAAGTAAAATCAGAACACTTTTCATCATGTGTCTGTTATAAAATTGATAGGCTTAACATTTATTTTAAGGGTGGAGTGTTTATTGAATGACTTTTATATTTATGATAAGAAAGTGAGCTTGCTGTTAGTTGGTGATTCAACTTTGAAAAAAAAAGTCCTACAAATCCTGTTTAATGATGTTGGATCAGTTTGATTGAAGACAATGCTGAGATTGCAAGGTAAGCTACTTGTCTGTTTGAATCAGGATTTTCTTGATATTATATATCCGAAACAGATTACAGAAATAAATTGGATATTGAGACTTGCATAAGACTGCAAATGTTAGCCATTATCATGATTTCCAATTTCTGTGTTCCTCAAAAGAGATTCACTACTCTCTTTGATTGATCTGTAATAATTTAGAAAAGGTATAAGTATGAATTTATTAAATAAGTTTATCCTTATAAAATGCTGCCTTTATATGTCTTGTATATTAGGATACTGAGTAAAATTTTGTCTGGAAAACGTTATGCCACTGACATTTTAAAATTGCTGGTCTAAATAAGGTCCTACTGTATAGAGCAGGGAACTATATCCGTTCTCCTGGGATAGACCATAATATCTTAAAATATTTTAAAAAAAGATAAGCCCTAAAAAGACAAGAGCCAAAAAATAAAATTTTTATTTAATTTAAAAATTAAGATATTTTTATTAAAAATAATATTTTTAGAAATGTATACATTTTCTGGTCTAAAGAATCCAGTAGGAGTTCTCCTGTGGTCTAGCGGGTTCAAGATTTGTCATCATCACGGCAACAACTTAGGTTTTTGCTATGGAGCAGGTTAAATCTCTGGTCCGGGAACTTCCACATGTCCTGGTGTGACCAAATAAAATAAAATGAAATGATAAAATAAATAAAATAATCCAATGGACTGAGGGAGAGAGGTTTGATGAGTTTCACCCTCATAAAATGATAAAAAGAGCGGGGAAATATCAGGCCTCCCAGTAACTAATAGGAAAAGAGTCAGAAACAGGATCATGTCTTATGAGAACGCTGTAAGCTTCCAGAACTTTTTTATATCCTGCAGTTCTTTTTTAATATCTCCCATCCCTGTATCCTTGCCCATTCTTAAGTATTGGCAATAGAGCTCTTCAAGAATAAAAGCCTTGTAGTTCTATTTAAGGGACTGCAAAGAAGAGACCAACGAGGGACACAGGTCCCTCCCCATTCTGGAAGTATGGGCAGCCCTGAGAGCTCCGGTTTGGAAAGTTTTGCATGACTAATCCCAGCTCTCCAGCCTGCCCTGGGCTCTCGGAGTGGGTGGCCATCTTCTCCCTTATCCCTGATGAACTTTGTCTTTCTCCTTACTCATAGCAGTTGTCCCAAACAGTCAACACGCTCCCAGCCTCCCTGCTCTACTCTAACCTACCCCACGGTGCGCATAAAATCCGGCATCACTGTTAGAGAGGCAATCTGCGTAGTGGTTAAGAACATGTACTCTTGAGCCAGACTCACTAGGTTTGAATCCCAGTTCCACCACTCCGCAGCCGCATGAGCTTGGGTTGGATTAAGTCCTCACACATTTTGGTTTCCTCAGCTATAAAACAAGATGAACATGTGACAGTCAGTTCTATGTGTCAAGGTCGCTGGGTCGCACGCTATCTAGCTATTTGGTCAAATATCATTCTGAGTGTTTCCGTGAGTGTGTTTCTGGATGGGATTAGCATTTCCATTGGTAGAGTGAGCAAAGCAGAGTGCCCTGCTTAATGTGGGCAGGTCCCCTCCAATCACTTGAAGGCCCGAGCAGAACAAAAGTCCTGGTCCTCCCCCGAGTCAGAGAAAAGTCCTCTTGCCTCCCTGCCTTTGAACTGAGACAAGGGTTTTTCCTCCTTAGGACTCAGCCTGAAACACTGATTCTTCCTGACTCTCAAGCTTGCTGGCTTTTGGACTGGACCTTCCACTATCAGCTCTTCTAGTTCTCAGGTCTTTAAACTTGGACTTGAACCACACGGTCCATTCCACTGTTAACACTGCAGGGTCTCCAGCTCACCAATGGCAGATTTGGGGATTTGTCAGCCTCCCTTATCATGTGAACCAATGAGTAAATCTTTTCTCTACTGGCCCTGTTTCTCTGGAAAACCCTGAGAATGCCTATAATGATGGCTTCCTCATAAATTATGCGAATGATCTGATAGATGGAGGGCTCTTAGAAAAGAAGGTGGCACATAGTAGGTGCTTAATGAATGTTAACTGACTGAACACATAATATCGCCTCTTGTCTCTTCCATAATCATAATGACAAAAGAAATGTAAAAAAGCAAATCCATAGCAGGACCGGAAAGTCAAGAGAGGAACCAACTAATAGTCCACACCAGATGAATTTTCTGAAAAGTAAAAGGGAAAAGCATGACAACAAAGCCCACAAAATTTAGGCAGCCACAGATCCAACAGGTGAAAAAGGAAAAAAAAGCGGATTTTCCATTAGTCCTCCAGAGAACCTTTAAAATCCTAGGCACTAGAGGATAACATAAGGGAAATTAATTAATCACAGAGTGATGGAACAGCTGTTCTAATTTCCTACTTTCAGAACAACTTATTCCAAGGTTTACCTCAGTCGAATGTGAAATACTAAACTCTCTAAAATGGGAGCTCTAACATTCAAGTTTTTAACTCCCCAGTCAGTGTTAGGACTGGAGGATCAGGGTACTGGCCCAGAAAATAGTCATGGTGATATTAGGATAGTCTTGTCCCAGAAGGTAAGCTACATGCATGGCCTAAATCCATGGTTCTCAAACATGGGCACATGTCGGAATCCTTGGTTGGAGATTTTGAAACTAATGAGGCCTGAGTTGAACCTCCTGAGGGTCTGATCTAATTGCTCTGAGGAGCAACCAGAGTGTCATGATTTTTAAAAAATCTCCCCAAGGCAATTCCAGTGAATAGGCAAGGTTGAGCACACCCTAAATAGAAACCGACTCTCAGTAATCACTCCCTTTGACAAAGCTAACAGAAATGAGGTATCTATTAGGTTGAACTATAAGAAATTGTCCAACATTCAACCACTTTGTAATCTACAAACATGGCAGTTTCACAGTTCGCTGAACACTGAAAATTGGAGAAAGGAGGATCTCGGTTACGTAGTGAGAGAAGGTTAGCACCACTGTCACTTGCAATAGTGTGGACAATAAAAAAAACAGACTCAGTGGACTGGGCGATCTAACTGGCAAAATGCCTATAATATTTATAGGAAATGTAAAAGGTGAAAGATATACTAAAGAAAGGAGTACGAAACTTGAAGGAACTGGGAATTCACAGTTTTAAAAATTCTCAGCCTCTCAAGACAGCAAAGGATGCCAAAATTAAGAAATGGTTCCTGAGCAAAGGTCAAGTCCAGGGCATTGCCAGGAAAACTTCAAAAGATGAGCTGAGGGTATGGCTATAATATTCTTTGTTAAAATCTCAGAAATATCAAAGGTGGTACCTCAGTATAGCATTGCATTTTTTTTTCCTTTTTGAGACCATACCTGTGGCATATGGACGTTCCCAGGTTAGGGGTCGAATCCGAGCTACAGCTGCCAGCCTAAACCACAGCCATAGCAATGCCAGATCCAAGCCACATCTGTTACCTACACCACAGCTCACAACAACGCCAGATCCTTAACCCACTGAGCGAGGCCAGGGATGGAACCTGCATCCTCATGCATACTAACTGGGTTCCTAACCCGCTGATCCACAGTGGGAAATCCCCTAGCACTGCGTTTTTGAAAAGACCCTTTAAAATTCATCTGTATACCTAAGAGAGCCTCCATGATAAATAATAGGGCTTCTAGAAAGCTTAAGGGTATTGTCCCTCTGCAAAATCCCAAGATAGAGAAAGGCATATCTCAAAAATAAAAATGTGTGAAAATAGCTTTTGTCCATTGGAGGTGATCTCCATGATATCCACAAATCTTCCAAAGGAATTGTAATAATAAAAAACACTGCCAGTTTGTATGGAAAAAGATAGAAACAATAAAAAAGTGAAACGAGGTTTTCAGACCCTTAAAATTCCACAGACAGGAAGAAAGTTAAGATAACCACTCAGGTACACACTTTTCGGGTACTTTTCTCGAAAAAGGAAGGATGCTTCAGAAGGAAAATCTGTAAACCACAGAGAATAAGTTTCAGAATGAGTAGGACTGAGTCCTGATCAAGGAACTTCCAACATTTGGAATGCTGGCTATTCAGATGAAGTTTGAGAACAGACAAATTTATTGTAAAGCAACAGAAATCAGAACAGTAGTTATGAATGGGGCGGTAGGAACTGGCTGGAAGATGGGAAGACAGAAGTTTCTTATATATCACATGACTGTGGGCATTTATCAAAGCCTATCAAACTGGGCCCTAAAGATCTTTTCATTTCATTATATGTAAATTTTACCTGAGTTAATAAAACAGAGAAAGAAATAGAATACAGTGTGCTGAATACAGTGTACTGAATACAGTGTGCTGAGCTAAGGTAAAAGTCAAATGAAAAACCTAATTCAAATTAAAATAATAAGGGAGCTAGAAGCTCAAAAAAGCAAAATAACTTTTAATAGAAGGAAGGAATTAATAAAGATAATTGAAAACCAATGAATTATTTAAGATAGACCTGATGAATTCTTGTTCCTTAAAAAAAAAAAAGACTTCTGACATAATGTTCAAGAAAGAAAAGAAAACATAAAAGAGGATAAGTACATAACTGCATATATTTAGGAAACTTTAAAGATCATAAGAGTATATTATATACAACATTTACCACTAAATTTGAAAGTCTAGATCAAATTATTATTTGCCAGAAAAAATATAAACTGACAAAAAAATTTTTTTAATGACTGTAATCCCAGATTAGGTCAATAGATATGGAAGAAACAGAAAAAGTTATTGAAAAGATAAATCTTCCCGGAGTTCCCGTGGTGGCTCAGTGGTTAACAAATCCGACTAGGAACCGTGAGGTTGCGGGTTCGATCCCTGGCCTTGCTCAGTGGGTTAAGGATCCGGCGTTGCCTTGAGCTGTGGTGTAGCTTGCAGACAGGGCTCAGATCCCGCGTTGCTGTGGCTGTGGTGAAGGCTGGCAGCTGCAGCTCCTGTTAGACCCTTAACCTGAGAACCTCCATATGCCGGGGGTGCAGCCCTAGATAAGGAAAAAAAAAAAAAAAAAAGGAGAGATGAAAAATCTTCCTGCCAAAAAAGTCACTAAGATTAGACCGATTTAAAGATTAATTCTACAGAATTCATCTTCAAAGATATATAGTTTCTTTGTTCTCTGAACTCTTTAAAGGCTTTAAAGAGATGTGTTACTTTCCAGTTCACTTCATAAAGCAAGTATAAATATGAAGGTAGACATGGTCGAATAAAAAAGGGAAAACTTAAGCTGTATATCAACATGAACTTTTGGTAGAATTTTAATGAAATAAAATAATGAAATATTTAATTCATTACACACATATACCATGCTAATTGTGATTATGTTGGCTCTGTTTTGAAAACAAAAAAATGGATAAAATTGGAAATCTAGTAATGCAAAGCACTGCATTAATAAATACTTCATCTCATTCCAATAGATGATAAAAGGTATTAATAAAATTTCACATCCAGGAGTTCCCGCTGTGGCTCAGTGGGTTAAAGATCTGGCCTTGCTGCAGCTTGGATTTGATCCCTGGCCCAGGAGCTTCCATGTGTCATGGGTGTGGCTAAAAAAATTCACATCCATTTTTTTATGTAAAACACTCTTAGAAAAGTGGAAATAGAAATAAAATTCTTTGTTATTTGAAGAGCATCTACCAGAAATCTACAATAAACTTCATACTTAACAGTGAAACATTTGAAGATTTCCCATTCAAGTCAAGAACAATATAAGATTCTTATTAGTAATATTGTTACTCAGTACTATTCTTACATCCTTGCCAAAGCAGTACGATAAGAAAAAAAATTTGAGTATAAATATTGATTAATGCTAAATTTTAATCATCCAAAGATAAGGTGATTCTTTATCTAGAAAATGCAAAGGAATTAAGTGAAAAACTTTCATAGCTAGTAAAGAAGAAATCTAGTAGATTGGCCAGATAACACTTGTAAGTGAAAACTAAAGACCATTAATCAGAACACATTTAACTTCCAGTCCCTGCCATACCTACATATTTATTTATATCCAAATTCAACTTTACTTCTTTCCCTGCTCAACTTTAGAATATGCTTCAAGTTTCCAGAATGGTTGTACTTCTACCATCAGTATAAGGCAATTTCAGTTCCTCTGTGTCTTTGCCAATATGTGGTATTATCAGTGTGTTTCATTTTAGCCATTTTAGTATGTGTGCAGTGGTAGCTCATTGTGGTTTTAATTTGCAATACCCTAAAGACTAATTAATGCTAAGCACCTATTCACTTTTACAGAGCTATTTGGATAGTCTCTCTTGGAAAGTGCTTTTTCAAGGTATTCGTTCTTTTTTAATTGGGCTTTTTGTATTTTTCTTATTTATGTGTGAGAGTTCTGTATATATACTGGATATGAGTTCTTTATTTGATGTAAGTATTGGAAATACTTTACTGCATTCTGTGGCCTGCAGAATAATAATGTTATTATCATATAATATACAACATTATTATCTGTTATTAACAATTTTTTTATAAAAAATACTTTCAATTTAGCTTATTTTATCTTCTTTTTTCTTTTACGTTTAGAGGTTTTCATGGATTTTTGTGCCCTATTAGGAAATATTTGCCTACCTCAAGATCGTAAAGGTATTATCCTATATTGTCTAAGAAAAGCTTTATAGTTTTACCTACCATCTATCTGTGATTGATTTTTGACATGGGTGCATGGGAAGTCCAAAATTAATTTTTGTAGGGATACCCTTGGAGTTCTGGTTGTGGCAAAGTGGAAATGAATCCTACTAGTATCCATGAGGATGTGGATTTGATCCCTGGCCTCACTCAGTGGGTTGGGGATCTGGCATTGCCCTGAGCTGTGGTGTAGGTCACAGACACAGCTTGGATCCCACATTGCTGTGGCTTTGGCACAGGCCCACAGCTGAAGCTCTGATTCAACCCCTTGCCTGGGAACTTCCATATGCCACAGCATATGGAAAAAAGGAAAAAAGGAAAAATAATTTATGGATACCCAATTGACCCAGCATCATCATTGAAAAGATTTATTTTTCTTTCTTTTTTTTTTTTTGTCTTATCTAGGGCCACACCCACAGCATATGGAGGCTAGGGGTCTAACAGGAGCTGTGGCTGCTGGCCTTTGCCACAGCCACAGCAACACGGGATCCAAGCCACGTCTGCAACCTACACCACAGCTCACGGCAACACCAGATCCCCAACCCACTGAGCAAGACCAGGGATTGAACCTGCAACCTCATGGTTCCTAGTCGGATTCGTTAACCACTGGGCCACAACGGGAACTCCAGATTTATTTTTCTTTTTTTTTTTTTTTTTTTTTTTT
>PVHT020000175.1:10078971-10096931 GCA_004024745.2 Catagonus wagneri
GCTAGGGGTCTAATCGGAGCTGTGGCCACCGGCCTTCGCCGCAGCCACAGCAACGCAGGATCCGAGCCGCATCTGCAACCTACACCACAGCTCACGGCAACGCCGGATCGTTAACCCACTGAGCAAGGGCAGGGATCGAACCCGCAACCTCATGGTTCCTAGTCGGATTCGTTAACCACTGCGCCACGACGGGAACTCCAGATTTATTTTTCTTATTCAAGATCTTCTTAACTATTCTCATCCAACCTAATGCATTCATTTTTACTTCTGTTTTTGCTTTCTCTCCTGAAAATGGTTTGACGAGCTCACAAATTTCCTAAATGGCAAACATGATGCATTTTTTTCCATTTTGACCTTACTTAATTTTTCTTCAACCATTTAACACTCTCAGCCTTTGGTTCCTTAAAATATCCTTCTCCTTGTCTTTTAGGACAACATTCTCTTCTGTTTTTTCTTGTTTTTTCCTTAGGATTCCTTTTCAGTTGCTCATTCTCCTCACAGGAGCCCTTCTTCAGTCTTCATTTTGTTTCTCTTTTCAGACCTTATACTCTTCCTAGGTGATCTTGTCCAGAGCCATGCCTTTAACTTCCTCCACTCATGGATAATTCCAAAATGCTATTCCCAACCCAGGTTTCCTAGTCTCCAGTGCAGACAAGGATAACTGAAACACATCCAGAACTGAATTTACTAATGTCATCAAAAAGAAGTCCAGTAAATTGACCAGATAAAACTGACATGCCAAAATCTGAAGATCATTAATCAGACTTCCATTAACTTCTGGAGTTCCCATTGTGGTTCAGTGGTAACAAACCCAGTTAGTATTCATGAGGATGCAGGTTCAATTCCTAGCCCTACTCGGTGGGTTAAGGATCTGGCATTGCTGTGGCTGTGGTATAGGGTTGCAGCTGCAGCTGTAATTTGATCCCTAGCCTGGGAACTTCCATAGGCTGCAAGTGGGGCCATAAAAAAAAAAAGGAAGAATTCCAGCAACTTCCAGTCACTACCATATCTATAAATTTTCAAAACTTCCCTACCACACCTTTATTCTTCTTATATCTCCTATATTTACTTAATTACCTTGGGCAGAAACTTTGAAACAGCCTTCAATTACTTCTTCCAGTTTATTAGTCACCAGGTTCTGATTGCTTGACTTACTAAGCACCTTTCTGAACCATCCCCCCCTCTCCATTCCCACCACTACCGCCCTACTTCAAGCTTTTACTGTTTCTCCCATGGTTATATGACAACATTTTGCCTGATCTCCTTGTATTTAGTCTAACATCATCAATTTCTGGACAAAAAAAATGTCTTGGTTGGTAATTAACATTTCCTTCTTCCCACAGTAATTGTTTCTCCCAAGTAAGTAACACCAGAGCCACATTCGAAGTCATCATAAAACAAAACAGCCACCTGACAACTATGTACCTCAGGCAGTGCAGTGTAACAAGAGTTTGGATACAGAAGCAAGGGGGCTTGAAGCACTGCTGGATGCCAAGAAGGCTGAAGCGTTGCTGGTAGAGCAGAAGATACACTTGGGAAAGTTCCCAGGACTAGTATCTCTTCATTCTAGTTATCCTTTGCATTGACAAACAATAATGGTAGCCATCTCCAAGTAAATGCTCATTTCTTACTTACACTTGGGGGCCCAATGACATTCGGATTCAGTAGACCCTTGGCACCCAAGAAGCTGACGTTATCACCTAGCATTTACCAGCAGCCCCAAAGATCTTTGATGTGTGGAGATGTGTAATTGTGCAGAATCACAAATCTCAACCACACATACTATGAGGCTGCTGTTTGTGAGTGAATCCTTTAACGGTTAGAGAGCCAGACATCCTGGGGTCAGTTGAGTCATCACTCAGGAAGGAAACTGAAGTTCAAACCTCAGGATTTGCAGCAAATGGTTTAAGTCAAGGGGGCTTGGGCATTTGTCTTTCCGGAAGCAAAAAGGAAGGAGGAAACTGAGATGGCAGCATTCCCTTCACAATGACCCTCAGGGAGGAGAGAACCTGGGGCTAGAGTGGCTGGTGGTGGAAAGCCGAGCCCTTGGGAAATTTGACAAAGACAAGAGAATAGGATAAACTGGTCTGAGCCTGAGATGGAGACCCAGAGCTGAGCTGAACAGAGCTCAGCAAGGCCCATGGGCAGCTTACAATAAGAACCAAGCAAAAGAGACAAGCTAACATCCTTTCTTCCCCATCAGCATGAAGATTCATATCTCTTTCATTATCCTAAGTAGAAATGACTTAGAGCACAGCATGTCGGCCAGGATGTGATAGCTGAAAGAGGCTTGCATGTAAGAGACAAGCAGGAGTGACACAGAATCCTAGGGCTCCTTGCCCAGAAGGGCAATCCCTCAAAAAAATGAGTTTTATTTGGGCAAAGATGTCAACCATTTATATGACTTGTGTCTGCTCCATCCTGTACTCAGGGGTGTCTGGATAACTCTACCCAGTGAATAATAAACCCATCTTATCTCCTTAGGGGATTCTGCACCTTTGGGGGATACATTATCTTGGAAATCAAATTAAATGCCCGTTCGTATTGAGCTCATCTCGCTTGTCGCCGAGGGCTGGTACAGCAGCCAAGTGGAGACGACGTTGCCAGGGCCAGGCCTTGGAAGGAAATGGGTTTATGCTTCTAGTTCAGTCTCAGCACTTTGGAAATCATCCATTTTGATGAGGAAATGAAGTCAGCTGATCTTTTACTTTGCTCATTTGAAGGCAAGACATTTCTCTGCATCAGATAATGGGCTTGTGACCCCAAAGGACACTTGTTATCTCCACTTGGCCTTGGCAGCTGTAAGCTCTGAGCAGCAGACGTGAGCATGAAGGAAAGGGGCTTCCTAATGGTGCACAGTCAAGGATAGATGGTCTGAGCCAACAGCAAGGTCAGGGATATAGGGAACCCCAAACGGCAGTTTTAATTTTAATTGGCCTTGGCCTACTCTAGATGACTTGCTGCACAATAAATCTATCCTTCTAATTATTAGCTTAATTAACCTAATTATTGGTTGGGCTAATATTTAAGTTAGTTGGTATTCTCTAAGTCACTCACCGTGCCCAAGGGCCCGTAACCAGGCAGAACCAGGAGGAGTGGGGCTGAGACGGCACCCTTAGGTAATTGAGAGTTGACAGGTGCTTCCGCTGGGGGCATCAGACACACTGTTGACCTGGTATAAACTGGTTAAACAGGGTTCCTGGCCAGCCTGGCTCCCCAAACTCTCCAGTCATCCTTCAGGGATGATTTTCTCAATGGTGTAGACTTTACACAGGGTTGTGACCCCATGTCACCGTGCTGGCACACAATTCCATGCCTTGATGCACCCACCTGGAGTGCCCTGTTCTCAGACTTCACTGGGCTCTCTCCTCCTCAAACTTTATGACTGAACCCAATGATACCACCTCCTGGCAGCCTTCTCAGTGGCCTTCTAATCATTGTTCATGTATCAATAGCATCTAGCAAATTGCCTTGGGAAAGGCACTCAATAAATGTTTGATGAAGAAATGAATCGATTACCCTGTGCTTAGCACTTTTTACACTCTCCAGCGATCGCCTGTTTTCTTATTTATAACCCCAAGTACTATGAACCCGCTGAGGACAAGAAACTTCTTTTATTCGTTTGTATGTCCCCACTCCTAATATTTCAGGGCTCAGAAAAGGCACATAACAAATAGGAGAAGAACCCATCTTGGGAAGTTTTTTATTTAGAGAATATACTTAAATGAGCTAACTTTATTTTTTTCTTTTCCTTTTGTGTGTGTGTGTGTGTGTGTGTGTGTGTGTGTGTGTGTGTGTCTTTTTAGGGTCATACCTGTGGCATATGGAAGTTCCCAGGCTAGGGGTTGAATCAGAGCTGCAGCTGCCAATCCACACCACAGGCACAGCAATGCCAGATCCTTAACCCACTGAGCAAGGCCAGGGATTGAACCCACATCCTCATGTATACTAGCTGGGTTCATTTCCCCTGAGCCACAATGGGAACTCCTAAATAAACTGACTTTCATGTAAAGGCTTCTGACTTATAAAATGCTTTTGAATGTCTTGTTATTGTTTACCTTCATTGGGATGAGAAGGGAGAAACTGGGAATTAGATACTTGTACCTTTCCCATCATACAGATAAGGAAACTATTATTCATGAGGTTACATGGCTTACACATGACCGCACAGCTTGTAGATGAAGCACAGACTCAAGCTTATCTGACTTTAAGTCTACACTCAGTTATTGCATATGGAGGTTCCCAGGCTAGGGGTCAAATCAGAGCTGTTGCTGCCGGCCTACGCCATAGCCACAGCAACGCCAGATCCGAGCCACGTCTGCAACCTACACCATAGCTCACAGCAACACCGGATCGTTAACCCACTGAGCAAGGCCAGGGATCTAATCCTCAACCTCATGGTTCCTAGTCGGATTCGTTTCTGCTGAGCCACGACGGGAACTCCGACACTCAGTTATTTTCTAATCAGCAGCAAAACTTTGTTTCCATCTCTCACCTACAAGTCCTTTCTCCCAGGAGTACCCTCCTCTTAGCTGACTCTGAACTAATGTTCATTTAGAAGTTAGCACATTGCAGTTTAAGGGTTAAGATAAAAACATGTACAGAGGTCTTTGCCCTTTAAGATGACACTCCTGAAAAATGATGTCTAGAAAAGAATGTCCTTCAAGTGCAAGAATTCAAACACAAGGCCAGACCAGGAGGAGGTGGTGAATAACTCTAGGCAGTAACTTAAGTGACCCAAGTTAGTCATTTATAATGTATGCTATGCAAAGTGACAGTGTCAGTCATTTACTGCTGCGTAACGAATCATCCCCAAACTTAGCAACCTAAAACAACAGGAAACATTTATTTTCACACACAGTTTCTTAATTTCAGGAATCTGGGGGTGACTTCACTGAATGGTTCTGGCTCAGAGTGTCCTGGGAGGTTGCAGTCGAGCTGTCAACTGGAGCTGCAGCATCTGAAGGCTTGACTGGGTCTGGAAGATGCACTTCCAAGATGGCGCCCTCACATGGTGCTAATTGGTGGTAGGAGGTCTCAGTTCATCCCCTTCTGAGCCTCCCTCTCCCTGGGCTACTTGAGTGTCCTCTAGACACAGCCGCTGGTAGCACTCAGGGTAAAGGATTCAAGAGCGAGCAAGGCAGAAACCACAATGTCTTTGCTGATCCAGTCTTGAGGGTCATGTTCCCTGCTTTCCCTAGTATCTTGCTGGTAGCGAGGCCAGTCCTACTCAGTGTAGGAGGGTATGTATTCAATGTAGGAGGATATTCAGTGTAGGAGGGTGCTCACTGGGGACCATCCTGGAGGTGACCACCACAAATCCGTAGGCTGCTACGGCCAGGATTTTTACTTTGCCTCTAGGTTTGCTTCATAGATGCCTCCACCATGAAATAAAGTTCTGATTTTTATGTATTTTATTTTATTTTTTTAATAATGCCATTTTATTTTATTTGATTTTATTTTGTTTATCTTCACTTTCTAGGCCCACACCGGAGGCATATGGAGGTTCCCGGGCTAGGGGTCAAATCAGAGCTACAGCTGCCGGCCTACGCCACAGCCACAGCAACATGGGATCCGAGCCACATCTGCAATGTACACCACAGCTCATGGTAACACCAGATCCTTAAGCCACTGAGAGAGGCCAGGGATCAGACCTGTGACCTCATGGTTACTAGTTGGATTTGTTTCTGCTGCACCACAACGGGAATTCCTGATTTTTATGTATTTTAAACAAGCAGACCTTTAGGAAGATATCAAATCAAAGAACGTCAAAAATACAAAGCTAGGTCCTCTACCCTGATGGAGACACGGTTATGAAGATCACACAACTGGTTCTGGAAGAACTCAGACAAGAACAAAGAGACCTGGCTGGCCTCTACAATCACCATGCCCCAGAATTAGACTTTTGACCTTCTCTCGACATAAAGTCATGCACACAGTCCTAAAGATACTCTGTTGGGACTGAAGGAAGTAGACGTCCACCATTCAAACTTAGACTTGAGTTTGTGAGCATACAACCAACCTGTACTGCAGGATGGCGGTCCATTAACATCTTTCTAGGTTTTACGACTATTAAAATGTATTAGATTACCTTTTTTTCTGTAAAGAGCCCTAATTTATAAAATATAAACAGTTTGATACATTCCTTAATTTTTACAACTTTCATTTTTAACTGTTTCTTTTATTGTAATACACAAGGAGCCCCCACTGACGTGCCCTTAGGACTCTTGTAACATCTGAGAGGCTCTGCTGTCAACATCCCCCCGCCCCGTTCTTGTTCTTCCCTTTTGCAAAACACAGGGGATTTTGAGTAAATGACCGCTAAGGTCCTTCCAGGTCTAGAAGTCCCTTAGGCCACTATGAGCCACAGTTGTTAGTGCATATCTGTCAGTGTTCTGTGTGCCCTTGGATGCTCTTTTGTTAAAAAGGGCAAATTCTGACCATCACACTGGCTTTCTCTTCACAGGATAGTAAGCACAATAGTGAGAGCCATGAAATAGGAGGGAAACACAGGGACCATTTTTGCAGGGTTTTTTCCCCTGATTTATAAAGTCGCGTTGAGATTGGCTGTTGGTTTGAAATAACAAGTTCTGAATACTCCATAGGGAGTTCACCCCTCGTCTGTGGTCAGGCTCGGCCCGGGCCTCTGATGGCCCCGGGAGCAGGGCTCTCTTCCTGAAGCAGACCTGCTCTGGAAGGGCTATATAGAGATGCCGTACCCTGGAAACTGGGCCACAGAAGGGCTGGCCATTTGTTTATGTTTGCTTCTTGTGCCCACTAGAATTTCTGCAAAGAATACGGATTACAGCCGTGGGCCAGGACACAGGACTGGGACAGTGTGGGAAGGCACGTAAGGCAGCAGTGATTTCCAGGGCCCATGGTGGTCAGGCTGCCGAGATGTTGCTGGTGCTCTGCTGAAAACCACATTCTGGGTGTGTGGAACTGACGAATAGACATCCTTGGACTGGGGAAGGGGGTGTGGCCAGGTGAACGAATGCAGGAGGCAGTCTCTACTCACCACCCGCTCTGAGCCACATCCTGAGCTTGGGAAAGGCCGGTAACCTTGACTTGGTTCTTTCAGGACCCTCCTCCCCCTTTCCAGTGTCCCCTCACTGATCAAATGTCCCCGATCCCTAGCAAGGATGCTCGGTGCCCTTATCCCCCATGCCTATTCCCTGGCATTCAGTAAAGTCCCCTTCCTGGGTGCCAGATACCCAGGAGGATACAAGCATCTCCCCCAAACTTCCCATCATGTCTGACACCAGTTAGAACTGTAGAGTCTAGCCCACCAAGAACTTGCCATAGCTCCCAGTAAGGAGCAAAGTATAAATTCAACCCCTTTTGAATTTATACTCTGAATTTTATTTTTTAGGGCCACACCCACAGCGTATGGAGTTTCAGGCTGGGGGTCGGATAGGAGCAACAGCTGCCGGCCTACACCACAGCCACAGCAACATGGGATCTGAGCTGCATCTGCGACCTACCCCACAGCTCACAGCAATGCCAGATCCTTATCCAACTGAGCGAGGCCAGGGATGGAACCCGCAACCTCATGATTACTAGTCAGATTCGTTTCTGCTGCGCCAGGAGGGGAACTCCTCAACTCTTCTTTTTAAATGCCACCGCAGCTGGAGCGTTTTGCCCTGGAGTGACTTGCCTCAAATCCTAGGGTGATTCAGGTCTGACCCCCATTTTTCCTTCCGTCTTTCCTTTGGGAGGAGCATCGGTGTAAGAAGAGAGAACCACTGGGCTTACAGGGATGGAGAGCGTCCCTCGTGGAACGTCTGTTGACGTTGCGATCCCACCAGAAACCAGCAGTGACCCTACAAAAATATTATCTACAACCATGTGGAGAACTATCACAAAGAAGGGGGATTAGGTCATTTATTAATCCCAAAGGAAGGACTAAGACCAGTGGGACAGGTTAGTGGGAGGCAGATTCCAGCCCAAAGTAGCATATCCTGCCTTAA
This sequence comes from Catagonus wagneri, assembly GCA_004024745.2. Taxonomy (NCBI): domain Eukaryota; kingdom Metazoa; phylum Chordata; class Mammalia; order Artiodactyla; family Tayassuidae; genus Catagonus; species Catagonus wagneri. Next base: position 10,086,942 of record PVHT020000175.1, read on the forward strand.
AAGGTGGTGAGCTCCCTGTCCCTGGGGGTGTTCAAGAAACAATCTGCCCAGAATACAAAGAAAGAATATATATGCATAACTGAGTCACTTTGCTGTACAGCAGAAGTTAACACAACATTGTAAATCAACTATAGTTCAATAACATTAAAAAAATTTAAGAAACAATCTGTCCAAAATATTAGACAGATTTTGAAAGGAAAAAATAACATTTCAGGAGACTCAAAATCCAGTTGAGATTTCTTTTTTAATGGAGTTGAGGGAAGAGATGGGTGAGCATAGGAATGGATGGAGTTAAGCAAAGAGATTTCTTATTGTATTTTCAGAGTTTCCAGTCTCTGTCCTCTGGTTCCTCCCAGATTGCGGAAAGCATGGGGCTCCAGGAGGAATAAGACAGTGTGCCCTCCCAACCTACCCACCCAGGGCCATCAAGGGAGAAGGGCTAGGGGGAGACTGGGGCCTCTTCAACTCTAAGCACCTGCGATTCTGTCAAGAAAAAGAAAAGACACTCAGGAGATAAGGAAAATACTCCACGTCATTCCCAGACTGAATATTTCACGAAATTGGGTTTTGATTTTTTTAATAAGGCATCAGTGGCTCTTTTTAAGCAACAAAGAGAGTGTTTTATGCAAATCTCCCCTAAGGGCTTTCATTAAGATGTTAACATCTTTCTTGTCATAATATCTACCTTATTACAATGAGTCATAGTACTTCTCTATTCTCTTGCTGAGACGTCTTTGTAAGAGAAACTCTGGGCAGAGAACAGGGCCTAACAATTTTTTTTGAGTGAAAGCTTCTTCATGAGAGTTCTACAGTAAGGGTGAGGAGAGAGAAGATTAAAAAAAAAAAGAAGGAAAAGGAAAAGAAAAGAAAGACTTCTAGTGTGGTAAGACCAGCACATGGGCCTGGAGACATTTTCAATGAAGAAAGCAGACTTGCTTGGTTTTTTTTGTTTTTTTGTTTTAGTATAGTCGATTTACAGTGTTGTGTCAATTTCTGCTGTACAGCGTGAGCATAGGAATGAATGGAGTCGTACACATATATCCGTATTCTTTTTCTCATACTCTTTCCATCATGTTCTGCCCCAAGAGGTTGGAAACAGTTCCCAGTGCTATACAGTAGGACCACATTGCCTATCCATTCTAAATGTAACAGTTCTCATCTACCAACCCCAAACTCCCCATCCATCCCTTCTCCCTCCTCCCTCCCCCTTGGCAACCACAAGTCTGTTCTCTGTGTCTGTGAGTCTCTTTCTGTTCTGTAGCTAGGATCATTGATACCATATTTTAGTTTTCACATGTAAGTGATACCACGTGGTATGTGCCTTTCTCTTTCTGACCTATTTCACTTAATCTGACAATCTCTAGTTGCATCTATGTTGCTGCAAGTGAAATAATTTTCTTCTTGTTTATGGCTATAATACTCGTTCTGATGGTTAAGGACTCGAGTCTCACTAGACACCAAGCACTTACCTCTTGGGTTGTGAACATGTTCGAATCATTCTGCTTCCACCAGGGAGGCAACATTTAAGCCCCTTAAAGACACCTCCACCTCTTCATCTGGGTCTCGGCCATCTCTCTGGGCCATGGGTAAGTGAGTGTGTACAGTCACAAGTATTATTTTTTCTCTGCAGGAACACATTCCGTGGCCCTAGAATGGAAAGAGAGAGGTCACAGGAAAATCTAGGCCATGTACAACGCCATGGTTATGGGGATGGGAAGCCTTGGGGCACAAGCACAATTAATCCCCAGCCAAGGGCTCCTTCTGCCATGCAGGGGGTGCACTGGGCCGGCCGGTCAGGGGGGGCTCGGAGGCAGCCTGCAAGGAGAACACATATTCCTTTAGGCCAGGAGTCGGCAAAGATTCTGTGAATGGATGTATTAAACATTCCAGGCTTTGAAGGCCATACAGACCATATGGGGCCCAAATGAATGTGGTTGCCTTCACAATTGAGCTTTATTTATGAATACTGAAATTTGAATTTCACATTAGTTTCATTAGTCACATACACAAAATATTCTTTTTTCCCAACTGTTTAGAAATGTAAAAAAAAAAAAAATTATTAGCAGATTGTATAAAAATAGACAGAGGGCCTTCATTTCTCAGCCCCTGTTGTAGACTGAACATCTCCATGATGGAATCTTTCTTGCACTTGAGTGCAAGGCCCAGACGGGCTTCAGGGGAGCTCCCCAAACCGTGGGGGTGGCAGACTATAGCCAGAACTGGGAGGTCTGCCCCCCAGCTCACGCTTCTTCTGCAACCTGACCTCAGATGCAATATTCCTGCAAGGAAACCTTGTCTAAGTTCAAAAGTGCTTCGGTTCTACCTGTTGGAATGGGATGAAAGCACGAGGGAGGCGAGTGGGGAGCCCAAGGACCTTCCAGGAGACATTAAGCTCAGGTTATACAGAATGCTTCTAGACTCCTTTTAAAGAGGGCTGGTGCTACACATTCACTGGGAAAGAGGACGTTGTGTGGGAGAGAAGCGCAGTTAGAAGAGAATGTCGGGGAGCCCCATCTTTCAGAAATGGCGTCCCTGGAAAAGAGGGTCACAGGAAAATAAACACCATGGACAGTTCAGTGATTCACGGGGCTGGGGGCTTGTATGTAAGAAATGAGGGCGGGCAGGGCTGTTATTCCATGTGGGCTAGAACGCAGTTGCTGAGGGGGACACAGGAGAGCGGGCTTCCTGCTAATAATGACTCTCCAGGCCTTTAGCTAAGGCTTCCCCACCCTCTCTCCCCCACCTGCCATCCCCTTGGGCAAGGGACTTAATTGTGCACATTTGCTCTGGAGATCATATCTACTGCATATGAAGGTCAGAGCACAGCAAAAATAAAGGGTCAGTGAAAGCTGGTTTTTGTATCCTCACAACCATAACCCCTTCTTAGAGTCTGTTCTGTCAATTTTCAAAAATACATATAATTTCAAATTTGTTATGCTCCGTGGATCTCACCCTCTGTACTTTGCTCTTGAAATGTTTGTATCTACTCTTCCTGTGTATCTGAATAACTTTCAGTTTGTAGCCAGTGATTTTATAATATTTTTTTAACCTGGTAAGAGTCCAGTTGTAGAACCTCTCCCTGATTTGTGAGGATTTTGGTCTTCACTGCTAGAAGCAGTGCTGCCATAAAGAACAGAACTTTCCAAATTATTTTTATTCTTTCCAAATTGTTTTATTTTTATGTATTATAATTTACAGTAATTTCCATTTAATTCCATGGGGGTATCTTCACTATTAATTTAATAGGATCAAATCTGTAAGTTAACTTGGAGAATACTCTCATCTACTGTAATTGCCTTGTACTCAAGAGCAGATTTCCTTGGAGTTCCCGTCATGGCTCAGCAGGTTAAGAACCCGATTAGTATCCATGAGGATGTGGGTTTGATCCCTGGCCTTGCTCGGTGGGTTAAGGATCCAGCGTTGACGAGAGCTGTGGTGTAGGTGGCAGGCGTGGCTCAGATTCAACCCCTAGCCCAGGAACTTCCATATGCCACAAGTGTGGCCCTAAAAATAAAGGAAAAAAAAAGAGTAAATTTCCTCTTTTCTGGTTGGAGTGTAGGAGTGTAGCCTGTGACATTGTATTTAAGAACACTATACACCTGCTTAGTCTCCTTTGCTTTTATTATTTAAGTTGCAAGATCCCAGAGACTTTAAATTCTATTTCTCTTTATTCACTTGATATATCCTTTTATCCTTTCTATGTCTTTAAAGCTTTACAATGATATTTTCTGATCATCTTTCTCTGGTAATTAATCCTAAATGGGACTCGATGCAAATCCTGTTCTTTGTAAAATACTCTGGGAAACTTTCTACACTTATGTCTTTATTTACCATCTCCTTATTTGTTAGGCTTTCTTGATTTCTATTTTCCATGGAGTGTATCTTTCTCTATAGTACAGTTACTCTCTTACTTTTTTCATGCATTATAATTATCTATTTATTTAATCCTTCTATGTTTCTGTTTAATTTTCCAACTCACCTACATCGCACATATTTGTCATTCGAGAGTCAATTCTAGCATTTTTTTCATTTCTGACAAATTCTATTTTTATGATAGCTATTATGCAACTATGATCTCCACCTATTTGTATTATATTTTGTTAAACTTTACATTTTATTTTTCCCAGGCATATTTTCTCTATTTGCTGAACCCTGGCTTGGTTCACTCTTCGTGTTTATCCTAGACTTTTACATTTGTGGATTTTTTGGGGTTTCGTTGGGTTGGTTGGTTTTTTGTTTTTCCAGCCAGGTCATTACCCAGATGAGGAGAGGGCCAAGGGATCCAAGGAGGAGTAGGACTGATGCCTGAAGAAGAGGAACAAGAGGATGCTTCCAGCATAAACTGATGGGGCAGAGGGGAGACCCAGAGCATCTCCAGGCTGGGCGGGAGGAAGAGGAAAGAGCAGAGTCATATGCCCTGTGTCCATAGGCTTCAAATAGACCTGCAAGACAAATAGGAAAATAATTGGCTCCACAGAAAGAGGCAGAAATTGCAGAAGTTTCTAGAGGACTCATGAGCTGGATTTAGGGTGCTGTGTAAACATGAAAGCCTCATGGGAAGAGTTTAGTAAGAGGTCAGGATGGCAAACGACTTTACAGCCAATTAAAAGTTACAAGTGGAGCCTAACTGCTGTTTGCATCTGAGTGGAGGAATCAGATAATTAGACTGGTGGTAGAGTTTTAGTGAAGAGGATGATGCTGCAGCTCTCAGATCTCCCACCGACTCCCTCCTCACCCACATGGAAGAGGGACTACTTCCCAGGAACAAACAAGGTCCTGGTGGACTGTTTTGTACATCCCAGGGAGAAGGAGATGGGAGATACTGGGTGTGGAATCCAGAAATCCAGGATTTAGAAAGTGCAGTGTTTTATCAGCGTGTTACCTGCGCTGCCCAGATGACAAGTGCCCTCACCTGGTGACCAGTGGCTCCGTCAGCCAACTACTATTAAAACGTGACCCACCCATTGTCCCAAGGCCTGATGCTTGATGCTTAACAAAATGTTTGTGTTCATAACCCTCTCCCAAGTAGATCTGTTTCCAGGAGGAGAATTCGCCATCCATCAGGAGCTTTCCAATCGGCTGTGTGTTGTGTTGGGTTGGGTTTGTGACCTAACGGAGTAGAACTCCCAGCAATGGCTAGCATCTTCTGGAGACGGATGTGGGTGTAGTTTGGGGAAGAAACTCTCCAAGGACACAGTGGGCAGCCCAGGAGGTGGCAAGTGGGAAGGCTGCAGATGGGGTTGGTAATTGTGTAGTCTGTTGGACGAGACCCCCTTAAAGACCACCTTCCAGTCCCAAGTTTCTATGAGATTAGGTAACGTGAAGGGACCTCCAGGTCTTCATCTGGAGGGAGAGGCAGCTGCTTCTGAGTGGTGAACAGAATCCTCGGGGGCGGGGGGGCTGGGGGGTGAGCAGGGGGTTGAAGTTACATCTTGGTTCTGCCAGTTCTTACGGCTTGCGGGACCTGAAACAGACCCTCAAACTTTCTCTAGGCCGTGGGATAATAGGCTTAAACCTTTCCCTCCATCCCTACCTCCTCAGCCGCTGCTGGACCCTGGTCATTTCTCAGCCAGGCTATTCCAAGAGTTTCTCATGAGGTCTCCGCTCTAATGAGGGTCTCCTCCAATGTCCCACTCCCAAATCCTCCTCCACCCGGCCTCCAGAGTGATCTTTCTAAAATGCAAATCGGATTGCATCCCTTCCCCTGCTTAAAAATCACTCAGAGGCTCCCGGTGCCTTCATAATAAAGGTCAGCTTCGTGCGTATGACCCACCAGACTCCCCAGCCAGCAGGCTATGGGGACCATACACAGCTCATGCCAGCAACCCGGGACCTAGCGGCGCCCCACCCGGCAGCTAAACGAGCTCCACCCAGATTAGTTGAGTGAATGGATAAACAAATTTCCTGCCTGCTGTGTTACTTATTATCCCCCAAGCCCCAGCTGGTCACTTCTAAAGCCCATGCCTGGCACATCTCTGTGTTTTGAGGTTCCCTGCCACCTCCCCAGTCCCAGTCATTCCTCTCCCTACCCGCAACACCCTCCCCTGCCTTTTCTAGAGGTTTCGGAGCATAGAAGTTGTACACTGTTCAGAACAGAGCGTGGCTTTTGAAAGTGAGCCCTACTTTGACAGCGTCTGTAAAAAAAGCCAAAGGATACCCTAAGGAGACAAAGGTCACTGCCAGATAGGAGGCAATCAACAGCTTACCCCTGCCTGAGGTTCTCTGGGGCCCCAGATCTCTGAGAAAAAACAGCGAGAGCCCAGCTTTTCTTAGGAGGAATCAGAGCCTACGCGAGCCGCACTCTCCTCCTCCCACGCCCATCAGAAAGGAATAAATAAGACAAAAAAGGCTGAAAGGGGGAAATGGGGAGCACTTTACAGGCCAAGGTCAGGCTGAGGGGTTGGCTCTGCTCTTAATGAGCAAGAAAAGCCCCACCACGTAGGCGGCAGGGAGAAGGCAGCACCACGAGGCTGGTGATTTATCAGGCGGCAGGAATACCGCTGAATTTGACACTGGAGAAGGGAAGGTGTCAGTTGGACATCTGTTCCCAACACCTCGGCAACTAATTATTTCTCTGTGCACTGCAGTTGGTGGAGTGGAAGTGCCCAGGGGCTGGCTGAGTCCTGTCAATAAACCGGAGCTTGAGTGGCAAAATAAATCCAGTAAATAAATAAACACACCCTGCAGCCACCCCAGACAGTAACACCCAAGCAGCCTCCTGTACCCCGTAGAATCAATTGACTTCTGTGGCGGGTGGGGCAGGGAAGCAGAGGCAGGCGTGGGGAAAACTGAGGGCACCCTGCCTCCTTTCCCCTCCATCATCTGCTGTTCTAGGGGGTCTCTCTCTCTCGGTGAACTCAAGGAGCACTAGCTCCCCGTCTCTGGGCCTCTTAGGAAACACAGCTCCTGAAAATGTCATCCTCTGTCAGCCCACATCTATCACAGTCTGTGAGGACTGGAAGAACCTAGAACACTTCTTAAGAGGTTTTTTTGTTTTTTTCCTCACTGCCTCTCCTGTCTGATTACATGGCCACAAAGTCCCAAGTTTCTTTAAGAAGCTCTTTTCTGCATCCTTTGCCCACTTTTGGTTCCAATACCCGCCTCTCTCCATACCCTTTGTCTCCCCTGGGTGTTCTGCAAAGGAAACATCTGGCCAGCTTGATCACACATCTTCATCAACTTCATCTGCGACAGCTGGTTTTCATGACTTTTCCTCCAAAACTGGCCAAGGACCGTTTCTGTAAACCGGGTACCTGGTACGTAGCTGGAGGCCAGTGGAAGTCTGAGGAAGTGGGGAAGGGAAGGCCGGGGGGGTGGGGGGCGGTGCTGGCAGGAACGAATGAATGTTCCTTACAGTTTGCTACCCTTCCTGGACGCCATGGAAAAGACAACGCTTAATTCCGAAACACCAGTTGGGGTCGGACAGTGAAGACCGTACCTGCATCCTTGGAACTCTCCAGCCTGCAGAAAGAACTCAAAGCCCCAGAAAGATGGAACGAAGGGCACAGTGATGCCCCATCTGAGAAGGAACAGACAGAAGCCACCGTAGCTGTATTGTCGCTGTTGCGTGCCCCAGCCAAGGGTGAGGGTGCTGCTGGGCAGAGAGAGAGAGGGACAAAGCGGCTATGGTCTGGCCCCCAGAGTCGGCCACCACTGTGGGCCCCGCCAGGTGCTATCCACTCACTGAGACTCAGTTTCCCTGTCTGTGGGATGGGGAGGGGACCACCTCCCTCAGAGGGTGAATGTCAGTAAGAAAATAGCGAGAAAAAAGGACGTATACAATATGCATGTGTGACTAGGTCACCTTACTGTGCAGCAGAAAAGTGACGGAACACTGTAAATCAGCTATAATGGGAAAACTAAAAATTATTATTAAAAAAGTGATATTTTAAACATTAAATAAAATAAATACAAATAAAATAGAACTTCCTCCACCCTGCATTCAGAAGCTTTTCCAAGACACACAGCTGACTAGGTTGCTTCTGCTTAAAGCCTTTTCGTGACTCACTATGGCCCTTGTGGAAAAAAACAAGACCTTCTCAGGGCAGACCCAGCCCTGCCTGGTCTGTGCTGCCCATCTTAGGCACCCCCATCCTCTTTCAGTGCCTCAACCTTGACTTGCTCCCCACAGGGCCTGCTCATTTATGTGCTAGAATATTCTACCCTTCCATCTTCACCCAGCTACTTTTCCTCAGCCTTCAGATCTTAGTGCAAATGCTACTTCTTCAGGAAAGTCTGCTTTAACCTCCCTAACCAGCTGAAATCCCCTTATGACAGAGGACATTCCAAAGCCCACGGCATCTCTCCTCCTCCAGCAACAACCTGGCCCAGGCCTCTATCATCTCCCCTCGGGGCTCCTGCGACAGGCCCCTGCTGACCCCGTTCCCACCACTGTTGCCACCTACAGTCTGTTTCCACACACAGCCAACATCCCTCGAGCCTCAGGACCTTTGCACATGCTGTCCTCTCCACCGGGAGCAAGCTTCCTCCAGATCACTGTGGGATTCTCTCCAAGATCTTCTGGTTCCCTGCTCAAGAGTCATCCTTCCACTGGCATTGTCACCGCTGTGGCTCAGGTCACTGCTGTGGTGTGGAATTGATCCCTGGCCCAGGAATTTTTGTATGCCATGGGCACAGCCAGAAAAAAAAAAAAAGGCATCCTTTCAGAGGGACCCTTCTGTGCCATCCGGCTTAAAGGGGTCACCTGCTCACACTCTAATCGCTTACTCTGCCTTATTTTTATCGTAGCATGGAAATAACACAATTTGTTCGTTTTGAATTAGGGCAGATATGGCCCTCTTCACTGCTGCATTCTCAGTGCCTAGAACAGTTCCTGACACACAGAATAGACCTTCAGAATACCATGTACTATCACAGTGGTATTTGACTTCATAATAGCTGCCTCTTTCTCTGAATTACAAGCTTTGTCAGGGTGGGAACAGTATCACTGTTTCTTCATCATTGTCTCCAAGGCCTCAATAACCTGCCTGATACCTAGAAGGCACTCAATAAACACTTGCTGATTAAATGCATGCATAAGAGAAGGAGTGCTTGGAGACGGAAAATGAGAAACACAAACATCAGGTCCATTATGAAAGGATGATTACCTTCAGCCCCATCTCCTGATCTTCCTCTCTAGCCCTGGGAAGCAGCGCTGTGGAGAATTTAAGTCTGTCTGTGCTTTTCTGGCTCGATTCCCTCGATTGCTTTTCTCAAGGCTTTTTGGAGGGACAGGCAGGCTCCTGGGAACGTGTTCTCTGCCACTCCAATTTCTCCTACAGTTGAAAAAAGTTCAGACCACAAACTCAGTCTCAAGGTTTCCCAACTTGTTCCCAGCAGAGTTTACCATATCCCCCCATTCCACACTCAGCATAACCTCACAAAAATATTGCCGTTTTCGACATTGGCAGCTCTTGCGAAATCTCCATCTTACCTGTGGGTAGCCTGCAACCTCAGCTGACAGCAAATACTCCCCCTGGCTTGTGCCCCACATTCTATGGACGAGGCCAAGAAGGCACCAGAAAAGGGCTGTGATTGCCTACAGGCTGATGGTGGGGGTTGCCATAAACTTCATTTCCACATATTTGAGAAGTCAGAAATAACCTCTGACATTGCTGCCACTCTGATGAAATACAATCATTCCCAACTCGGGGATATAAAACTTGACAGCACTCGGCTCTCTTAGAGCATGATAACTCACTTTCCAAGGGAATTCATCAAAACCCAGCCAGAGCTTATTTCATAAAAGCATGTAGTGTGGCAATTCAAATTGCTGTAAGCCTTCCAGAATTAGTCTATGGCTCAAAGAAGTTAGGGACAGGCAACTAAACAGGAGAAGAAAAAACGTCAAGAGCCATAGTTCTGAACTCCTTTCCTGTTCTACTAAGACTTTGGCCAATATATTTTGATCCATCTAAGATGTGTCTCTTGGAAAGTACAAGAAAAATGGATGGAAAATATTGCAGGGCAGTACTTTTAGAATAAGATTGC
>PVHT020000175.1:10106247-10124801 GCA_004024745.2 Catagonus wagneri
AGATTATGGATGCTTTTAATTTTGCTTTTTACCAAGGGCCTTGGGACCAGAGGCCTTCAGGCATGAGTGCTTATAAATTGCATCGTATTACATTATTAATTACTGTGTTATCTGGAGTCAAATAACTGATTCATGCTTTGGCAGGCAATGCCGTGAAATAGCAATCCATCCTTTTCCCTTCCTCCCCGCCCCTCCCCAGCTCACAGGGGGAAGGTAGGGGATCCAACTTTTCTACACATGCTGTGAATTCTTTGAAAGAACAACCCGTGACCGTGAGCGGTGGCTGTGCTGTGGGTGTGTGGAGCTCTGTGCATGAGGAGGAAGAAGTTAACCGGCTGGAAACAGAACGAGAGAAACAGACATTCTGGAATGCCCGAAATCCAAGATAAGGTGGGTGGTACAGGTGAACCAACAGGCAGCTTGGTTGTGGCTAACAGAGGAGATGGGATGTAGGAAGATGGACGTGAGTTTGTGGGGACAGAAGGGCTAAAGAAGGGCAGCTGCTGGACCCAGAGCCATCTGGGAGCCTCCAGCAAAGAGAAAGGGAGCATCTGAAATACCGGATTTGCCTGGAGGGTAGCCAGAAAGGCCCTTAGGTTCCTTGAGGAGCCTGAGAGGGAGCCCTGCTGGTCCAGAGAACAGACTCTGGTGTCTACGGAGGGGTGGCGGCTGGGCCATCTGGGAATCATCAATGCCGCACACCTGCCCTTGGCTCGGAGTCCATGGCCTCTTTCCCAAGACGCCCCCAAGCCTGGAATGATTCCTGTTTTCCAAATTGCACCTCAGGGGACAGCACTGGGAGTATCTCAATCTAGAAGAGGAGCATGAGAATTAAGGGGGCAGCCCAGGGACCCATCTTTCCTTCTTGGTCCCCCAGTGCATGGAACCTTAACTAGGACAGGATCTTCTGGCTTGAGGGTATCCTGGAAAGTTTCCCCCAGGCTTTTATGATATTCCAGGACACTACAGTAGAGCTGCTGGTAGGCAATAGATTTTTAAGGAGCTGTGACCTTCAAGAGTTGCCACTGACAGAGGATAGAAACACTGCTCCTTGTCTCCCACCATCTTACAGGTGGCCAGATTCGCGAGAGTCTTGATGGGCTCTTCCCATGGGAAGCAAACACTTGCCATCTTCCTGCCATGTGGACGCAGTGGGCATACTCCCCACCTGCAGAATTGTTGTGAGGATCGAATCGTGTGCATAAAACCCTGCACATGGTGCCTGATGCATAATAGCTTCGGAACAGGTGTTAGTGGGTATCTCCTCCCTGGACCCTACAGTCAGTATTGCATATGACAGCACAGGTGGGGAGGGCCGTGGAGTGGCTCCAGGGAGGCAGGCTTCTAATGTCCTAAGTTGGTGGCTCCTGGGACAGGGTTCATTGCACACATTGAAGGTCCACTCCTCTGTCATTTCAGCTTGGGAATAAGAGCCACCAGCACACTTCCAAGGGAGGCAGTATGTCACGTGGGCTGCAGCCTGAGTCAAACTCAGGTTTGGTCCAGACTCCACTTGTACTTGTCAGATGGTCTAGGCTGAATTAGCTGCCGTACCCACAGAAGGAGAGTCTTCATACCTCCCTGAGAAGGCCAGTGGCCTTTGAGGAAAACCCCCAGCCAGACCTGAGGGTGCAGGCGGTGGTGGAGGCCAGGCCAGCATACGTGCCCCCGTGGCCCTCCCACAGGTAGCGAGCTCCCAGAGCCTCTTCCAGACAAAGACCAAAGCAGAAGCGGCTGAGAGATTTCTCTTGGCTGGGTGTGGATGAGCCTGGGAGAAAGCCACCAGGAAGACGCCACCATCTTGGACTTCTCACCCTGATCCTGAGAAACACCACTATCATCATTAGCTATGACCCCACCCGGCTACCCAGCCCTTTGGTGGCAGAGAACAGGTGCAGGAAACTCAGGTCCAGGAAAGACAGGACACGTGAGAACCATAGGAAAAGTGAAGACTCTGGCTTCCCACCCAACATGCAGGATGAACCCAGACTCAATCCATGGCTTGTTCAACCTCTTCCCATACCTGTGTGCCCGCGGATACCCACATAGACACAACCTAAGATGGGCTGGACACACACTTCTTTTTAATATCTTCATTTTCCATTTTATTTTTGCTTCCAGTTTTATTGAGATACAGTTGACACACAGCACTGTGAGAGTTGAAAATGTACAAATAACAATTTAATTTCCATCTATCGTGAAGTGATTTTCACAATACGTTTAGTGAACATCCATTAGCTCACGTAAATACAAAATTAAAAAAACAGAAAAAAATTTGTCTTGCGATAAACACTGCTAGGATTTACCCTCTTAACTCTCACAGACAACAAATAGCAGTGTTAATTATATTCCAGTACTAGGTATATTACAAACCTAGTACTTATTTACTTCATGACTTATTTACAACATGATTTTTGTCCGTACTTCACCCAATTCTCTCTTCCCCCACCTCTCTGGACATACTTTTACTTATTTATTTACTTGGTCTTTTTAGGGCCACACCCGCAGCATATGGAAGCTCCCAGGCTAAGGGTCGAATTAGTGCTGCAGCCACCGACCTATGCCACAGCCATAGCAACACCAGATCCTCAACCCACAGGGCAGAGTTAGGGATTGAACCCACATCCTCATGGACACTAGTGGGGTTTGTTACTGTGGAGCCACAGTGGGAATTCCTGGACCTACTTTCAAAAATCTGTGAAACTTGCACTTGAAGTCGGTGGAAAACAGAGCCACTTGGCCTGAGAAGAAAGCACTTGGCATCTTCCCCGGTGCATCTATAACTGTGGGCAAAAGCCACGTGCCAAATTGCTGTGAGGATAAAGTCACCTACTTAAAACCTCTCACCCCGTTGCCTGACACAGGCCAGCTGCTTAAGGGATGTTAGCCTTACGTTACCGGATGATTTGGACCCCTCCCAGGGCCACTCACACGCCCCCAGGCAGGTTGTGCTCTGCCCAGCTCCAAGAGATGTCATTCCCATAGACTGCTGTGCATGGCACTTCCTGGATGTGGTCAGTGCCCACCCTGCACCACCGTACGGGGGTTCTGTCTCTGGTCTGGCACAGTGGGTTAAAGAATCCAGCATTGCCATAGCTGTGCTATAGGTTGCAGATGTGGCTCAGATTCAGTCCCTGTCCTGGGAACTTCCATGTGCTTTGGATGTAGCCAAAAAAAAAAGTAGATTTACCTAATCTTTAGTCTCATCAATTTTTAGGGCCAGTGGCTGATTTCTGGGACCAAGTGTGCTGCCTTCTCCGGCCCTAGGCCTGGGCTCTCCAGCCTGGGTGCTCAGGGGCCTGGTTAGGCTACAGCAGCCAGAAGGTGGATAAAATAATATTGGGGCTCACGAGACGCTTTATTCTCAGCAAAGCAGGAGCACGAAGCCTTGGAGGCTGCCGCCGCTGCTCCTTCTGTTTAAGTGTTGTCGAAGCTCAGTTCCCAAGTCATTTATCGGCTGAGGCAGCCCAGCAAGGACAGAGCCTGCTTCTCAAGGCCAGCCCAGTTCCCAATGCACTAATGACACTTGACAGACACCAATTCCCAGCAATTTCCAAACAAAACCTTGATGCTCCCATCCCAGGGGTCCCAGGAAACGCTCCATCGCTTCCCTAGGCTTTGATCAGCTGGTCCCCACTGTCCCCAGGTGAGCAAGACCCCTGTCCTCCAGTCCCCCCCGCCACCTCACCTCCCAGCCCTTCCCTGCCAGCTCCCCACCCCTGCTCCAGCGAGGGAGGCCAAGTTAAGCTCCAAGAGGCCTTTGAGAAGCTGGCCAGATGGTGCAGCAGGCCCTGATTATGCTGCTTAGAATGACATCACCTGTGTGTAAGGGCTTTTCCAGTTGCTGAAATGATGCCAGCGGTGGACCTGGCTAGGATGTACAGATCCACTAGGTGAATGCTGCAGAGTCCCAGGGCCACGTCAAACGTTGTCTGCCAAGTAGCAGAGGATGGCAGACTTTCATTCAAAAAAGACTGGACACAGACTCAAGACGAAACAGTCTCACAACCGGATTTGAATCCTTTTTACTCTGCTTCATTTCTCCCTCTTAAAATAGGGGAGTTTTGGAGTTCCCGTCGTGGCACAGCAGTAACGAATCCGACTAGGAACCATGAGGTTGCGGGTTCAATCCCTGGCCTCGCTCAGTGGGTTAAGGATCCGGCGTTGCCGTGAGTTGCGGTGTAGGTTGCAGACGCGGCTCGGATCCCGCGTTGCTGTGGCTGTGGCATAGGCCGGTGGCTACAGCATAGGCCGGTGGCTACAGCTCCTGTTAGACCCCTAGCCTGGGAACCTCCATATGCTGCCGGTGTGGCCCTAGATAAGGCAAAAAGACAAAAAAAAAAAGCTAGAGTGTAATATCACAACCAGATAACTGACAATGAAACAACCCACCAACCTTATGCAAACGTCACCAGTGTTGCATGCAGCTGTGTGCGTGTTTGTGCATGTGTGCATGCGTGTGCATTTAGCTCCAGGCCAGTTTGCCTCCTGTGAAGGTTCATATAACCACGACCACAGTCAGATACAGAACACTTCTATCACAAGGATTCCTGTCACAGCCACAGCCACAGCCACTGCCACAGCCAGCTTCTTTCTTCTCCTTCCCAGTTCCTGGCAACCACTAATCTGTCCTCCATTTCTATTATTTTGCCATCTCAAGTTATATACGTGGAATCGTACAATATGGAGCCATATAAGACCGGCTTTTTTTTTCACGCAATAGAATGTCCTTGACATTCACCCAAGTTGCTGCACCTGTCACTGATTAGTTCCTTGTTCTTACTGAGTTCTATTCCATTGGGTGGGTGTACCACTGTGTGTAACCACGGGACATCTGGATTATTTCCAGTTTGAGGGTATTTCAAACAAGGCCTCTCTGAGCATTTGCGTAGACGGTACGTGAACTTACGTTTTCATTCCTCTGATGCGAAGGGCTAAGATTTCACTTGCTGAGTCGTAGGGTAAACATGTCCTGCTGCGGGCTTCTCATTCACTTCTCTTAAACATGCACTGGAATCACACTGTGCATTTAGTTTTCTCCAACTCACTTCCCTCTCAACATATGCTCGCTCCGGTTTATCCACGTTGATCCGCGTAGCTCTGGCTTATTTCTTTGTACGGAAATGCGGTATTCCGTTGTGTGAATATACTACAACTCATTTATCTCTTCTAACTCCAGTGCTGGGAGGCATAAGAGAATGGGTTTCGGAGTGTGGAGATAGTTTATCTTCCCAACTTTAGCGTGGGGTGATATGAAACAGGCCAGAACTAGTCTAGAAGACAAGCCTTGGTAATTTAATCTTCATTCCATTCACTAGATTACCTTGGTAAAGTCGCTTAACTTTACTGGGCTCAGCTTTTTCATCTGCAAATGGGAACCTCAATAATAATAATAATAATAATAATAATAATAATAATAACAACAATGGCCTTAATCCTTGTGGGAATTAAATAAAAATATAGTATATACACTAAACTATGTGGAATAAATGATAATTACATTTCTTGTAAATCATTATAATTACCTATTCTCACCAATGGAAATAACATCAAAACTATGTGTTCTGAATTTTTCACGAAGAATCCAGTTTCAAATAACCTCCCCCATTGTTGCCTTGACAGGCCTGTCCTGCTTTGCAGGTCAGAAGATGCCATCAGTAATAAGATCAGGGTGACCTCACAGATCCTAGTCCTGACCTCCATTTAAGGTGGTGGTGGCAATTGTTAGACCATTTTTTTTCTTGCTTTTTAGGGCCGCCCTCGTGGCATATGGAAGTTCCCGGGCTAGGGATCGAACAGGAGCTACAGCTGCCGACCTACACTTCAGCCACAGCAGCATGGGATTCGAGCCTCATCTGCAACCTACACCACAGCTCACAGGAACTCCGGATCCTTAACCCACCAGGCGAGGCCAGGGATCGAGCCCACATCCTCATGGTTACTAGTCAGATTCGTTTCTACGGCACCACAACAGGAACTCCGTGTTATACCATTTTATAGATGAAGAAACTGACGCTCAGATATTGAGCAACTGCTCCAGGACCACACGCGAGCTGGACTCCACTGCCTTTCGTCTGGATTCAGAGGCCACACTCTAACTTCCTCACTGAGGCGAAGGGCCTCCAGGAGACCCTGGGCTGGAGGCAAGGCGGACATTTGGTGTCCAGGCTGAGGGTGAAGGGGGTGGGCCTCAGTCCTGCTCAGAGATGGCCAGAGGCTCTTTCTTGCTCCCAGCAGCCTGAGAAGCAGCCCCCACCCCACCCCCTTGCTCACGAGCCAGCATGCACACGCGCGCGCGCGCACACACACACACACACACACACACACTCCTCCAGGGGCCAGCCCGTCCCTCTAGGCTTCTGGAGCCTGAGACCAGCTGAACAACCACAGAAGAGGGAGGGAAGGCTGGGCAGACTGCGCCAGGCCAAAAACAAAGTCTTTAAATTTAGCTTGCTGCGTTGCTGGGTTAAGCACCAGCCAGAATGACATGACACACTCTCCAAATATTTAAAATGTGTGAGTCCTCGGGAAGGAGGTTTTTTTTTTTTTTTTTTTTTTGTGCTTAGCCTGAAATGAGGAGGGGAGGGCCTGCGGGAGCGGCCGGTGAGGAGCTAGGATTCAGGAGGGAGAAGGAACTCGGATGTCAGGCCCAGAGCCCTTTCCATGGTTCTGCCTCAGTTCCTGCCCCTGTAAAGGGATGGAGGGGTGGGCACTGAATGTTCTCTGGAGTGTCCTTTGGGAAAAAAAACGAAAGCTTTGACATCTGATGTCAAGATGTCGCCCCTGCCTCGGAGCGGAGAGCAAGGAATGGCCCCCTGAGAATTTCCCACGGCCTGAGGGTTCGCACTACCCTGTGATGCGGCCCCCTGGTTTTTCTGGCTCCCCCACCTCACAGTCCACCTGAGCTGGGGTGTGTCCTGGGTCCGAAGGTGAGGAGACCCACCTGGAGAGGGAGGGATGGGATGGGAGACAGATGGGGGTGCCCCGGGGAAGGAGTCAGTTCTGGAAAGGGCGCTGCCTAAAGCCCTCTTTCCAAAGTGAGATCCACTGAGCCCCTGAGCTCTGGGCCCCACCCTCTGCGAGTCCCTGAGCAAAGGGGGCCCAGGGTTCATCTGTCCTGGGTACCCATGTGTTTTCCTCGGAGCCCCACACAGGAAGCAGCCCGTGGTGCCACAGACACCAGGACGCCTGCAGCCACCTGGCACCCCAGACACAGACCAGCCGTCTGTTCCACAGTCAGGACCCCTGCAGCTCTTCCCGCTTCTCAGGGGAGGCAGCCCACCCTGGCAGCCCCTTCTTAAGAGTACGTGGCAGAGGAGTTCCTGTCGTGGCGCAACGGTTAACAAATCCGACTAAGAACCATGAGGTTGCGGGTTCGATCCCTGGCCTTGCTCAGTAGGTTAAGGATCCAGCATTGCCTTGAGCTGTGGTGTAGGTCGCAGACGCGGCTGGGATCCTGCGTTGCTGTGGCTGCGGTGTAGGCCGGCGGCCACAGCTCCAATTCAGCCCCTAGCCTGGGAACCTCCATATGCCACGGGTGCAGCCCTAAAAAGACAAAAAGGCAAAAATAAATAAATAAATAAAATAAGAGTATGTGGTAGAAATAGAGCTAACCTGAAACTCATCACCATTCCAGGAAGAATGGAAAGGCGCCCCCCAGCTCCAGCCTCCACCTCCCAGTTATTCCACCCATCTCCCCTCTCCATTCGTGTCCCCACCTGGTCCCCTCTCCATCCTCCTGTTCCCTGATCCAGTCGGGTCTCCTTCAAAACCCTGCCCCCTCTGTCCCCGCCCTTCTGTGCCCAGCGCCACCCCCTCAGGCACACAGCCTACCCAACGCGTTTTCACCTACGTCAAAGATCCACCAGCCGTCATCTCGAACCCACCGTGCCCGATGTGCTTTGGAATTCGGATTTTGGCGAGGTGACATGAGCTTCTCCCAGCAAGGTCTGGACCAACACTGTGCAATCAGGCACATTAATACTTCCGCAGGGAGATCCATGAATATTCACGGCAAGCGGGGATAAATAAAAGACTGTAAATAGCCTCTGTTCTGGGCAAGGTTTGCCTCCAGATGCATTCCAGAAAGGCTGTTTTCTGGTTTCTGTAGATAAGAGAGAGGGTCTGACTCAGTCCTGGCCTCACCTTACACCTGGGCTGTTCCCCACTCACCTCCTGATTGTCACCTCCCTGCTCTATCCAGAGCGCCTGCTGCTCCCCGGTGGCCTCGGGCAGCCCCCTTCCCTCATCCTTCAGCTCCTCTGCTACAGACCTCCCGGACTGCCCTTGAGAAGATCAAGTCCTTTTCTGCATTTCCCTGAGCTGCTCTGTCCCAGGCCAGCGCCAGGCTCACGGGGCCCGCCTGATCAACAGAGGGGCTTCTCGTGTCACGGGCTCCTCTAAGTGTGAAGCGGGGCTATCATTTGTCCTGTGGCATGAGGAGTTTACACTGACGGTGCAGGCGGGTGTAGACAGGGGGTGCTGGCTGAGACGGAGGAATTATTAGAGGAGACAGAGGCAGAAGCGGGGATGGTGTTTGTCTCTGGCACCACCTGCTCAGTGGATGAGGCCGCGCAGTCTCAGCCCGGGGCCTGAGGGCAGCCACCTGACAAAGGAACAACTTCCCCAGATGTCCTGAGCGCAGGCAAGGCCACTGTGGGGAGTTCTCTGGTGGCGCAGGGGGTTAAGGATCCGGCATCATCGTTGCCGAGTTCTAGGGTTGCTCTTGAAGCACGGGTTCCATCCCTGGGCCAGGAACTTCCACTCAGCACAGGCCTGGCCAGAAAAAGAAAAGCAAAGCGGGACTGCGGGGCCCAGGACACAGCGGACAATGTGCGGGGCCAAGCCTGAACTTCGGATGCTTTTGTGCAAATTATGCAAAGCATCCCCTTCCAGGCAGGTGGCAGCAGAGGGCCCACAGTCCAGGTCTTGGGCTCTTGGACCCTTGGTTATGGCCCCGTGGTGGGGACAGCGGGGCAGGGCCTTCCAACTTGTAGGTGGAATACTCTGGGGCTTTGAGGAGGGCGGGCTGAGTGCGTGGCCGGAGAGTTTGTGGTTGCAGGGGTACCTGTCTCAGGCTGGGCGGTGGGAAGTCCTCCCGCAAATGGCCTGGACAGGCAGCCAACACTGGAGATTCCCTATGTCGGTGAGCTTGCCAGGCCCTCCCCAGAAGGACCGCTGGGTGCGTTGTGCAGGGAGCTGTCATCTGAGGTTATGCAGATGAGCGTCAGCAACCAGACCAGTGAGCTTTTAGCTGTCACCCTCTTCCACCCAGGGACTGGGGACACCTAGGGTTTAAACGCCCTCTTGGCCCTTGGGTAGTCAAAGCCTGGCTTTCTAGAACGGGCTGTCCCTGGAGTCAGAAATCTTCCTGTTTAATTAAGAGGGGCGCCCCTGCTGAGGTCAGGAAGCAAAGAGGAGATACCCAGGGCCACGGTCTCCAGCCTCCCTCCCAGGTTCTGCCGTGGCCTTTCTTGTGCCCTGGAGGGACCCCAGACACACTCAGGAAGTGTGGTGGGGAAAAAAAAGACAAATGAAGACAGATGGAGAGGAACCAGCTAGGAGCAGGGCTTCCTTCAGCTCACCTACCCCCTCCCCACTTTCCCCAGAAGATCAAATTATGACCTGAAATCACTGGATACATATTTTATTATGTGGATAATTTAAAGGATTAGAGTGAGACAAAGAATTCATAAGCCGTAGTCACATTAGAAGACAAATTGTTTCCATTAATCTCTGAAGAAGGGAGGGAAGGAGAGAAATGAGAAAATGTACGTGAGCAGGAGAAAGGCAGGCGGAGAAAGCAGAGCTGGGGGTGGGGGGAGCTGTGCAGACAATGAGGCTGCTTTTCTCTTCCTCTGGCAGCGCCCCCCACACCCTAAAACAAGCTGAGGCTCCGTTCCAAATAAGACTGATTTGCATTGCAGATTTGTCTCAGCTGCTTTTTGCTTCTGTTGCCAACCCGAGATGGTTTAAATAACATGTATTGTTCTGCGTGATTCCTTATGCAAATGTTTCTAGCCTGTTTGTTATTCCTGAATAATTTCCAATGCCTGCTGTCTGGGCAGAAGAAGCAGCTCTCTTTCCCAGCTGTGCTAGGAGTCACCTGCTGCTGGCAGGGTTTTAGTGTGGCCCCAGCCCCACTCTAAAAGGCCAGCCATAGTGTCCCAGAGGGCTGGGAAGGCAAGTGCCACCCCTAGGCTAGAAAAACGTCATAGCTGGCAGAACTGCCAAGAACCTAGTCTCACTGCAGGATTTTATGGCGAGGAAACCGAAGCCCAGAGGAGGGACGTCCCCTCCACGCTGGGCCCACCAGGTTTCTCTCTAAAGAGGAGGCTTGGTGAGTGCTGGCAGCTTGGAGGCCTCTGCAGACCCAAGCTGTGAAGCCAAGGACCTGCCCACCGTGAATGAACCAGGCAATGAAACAAACGATCTCAGATTTCGTGAATGAATGCTGTGGCACACACTTTTTTCCAGGAATGGGTTTAGAACGTAAGACTGCTCCCGAGCTGAACCTGAGTCTGCCTGCCTGGCATTCAGCAGAGCCAGTCCACTGACACCAGTGAAGGAAAGCGCGGTGTTGAGAGCAGGGCGCCAAGCGAGACTGGGCTGCTCATCCTCAAAAGACTTGAACTCCCTGATGGCTTTCAGGAAAGTTTTTAAAGGCAGTGGGTGGGAGAGGGTCTTGCGGTACGTGATTGGCTCATGCTCGGTTCTCTGATTGGCTGATGGTGAGTTAATGGGGTGGTGTTTCTGAAATTTCAGTCACTAACCTTTCTGTTCCAGCTACCCTGGGGTCTGTGTCCTGGTGGTCAGTATGCATTTAACTTTCTCCATCTGTTTAGGGTTTTAGTATCTGTAAAGCTACTCAAGGATATGGCTCAGGATATTCTCTAGAACCTCTCAGAAAGAGCTAAAGTCCCTTGAGTTTGTTTTATGGCTAAGCTATCACTATTTTGTCTCACCTGATGGTTTGCCTTTGTTTCCGCATTTTCTCACTTCTCTGATTAAATTTGCCATGTGGAACTTGGGGAAAGCCTGGGAGGTCAAGGCAGGGGACACGGGAGCCACTGGGGGGAGGCTATCCCCAAGAAGGCTCCACAGGGCCCTACTCGGTTTCAAAAAAAAAAAAAAATCAAAAGAGACTCTGCTCTCAAGAAGCTCATTCTTGGAGTTCCCGTTGTGGCGCAGTGGTTAACGAATCCGACTAGGAACCATGAGGTTGCGGGTTCGATCCCTGCCCTTGCTCAGTGGGTTAACAATCCGGCGTTGCCGTGAGCTGTGATGTAGGTTGCAGACGCGGCTCGGATCCTGCGTTGCTGTGGCTGCGGCGCAGGCCAGTGGCCACAGCTCCGATTAGACCCCTAGCCTGGGAACCTCCACATGCCGCGGGTGCGGCCATAAAATGATAAAAAAGGCAAAAAAAAAAAAAAAGAAGCTCATTCTTAAGAGCCCAGGCTGGAGTATAGATGAAAAGCAACAAGCAAAACCACTTTCAAGGTTTACTTCCCTCTGATTACTTCCATCCGATCACAAATTCAGGGTCTTTTCTCGGTATCCTAAAAGCACGTGCTGTTCTCCATTCTTCCAAATCCCTACAATAACCTCCCACCTAAGGGGTCAGGGCCAAGGTCATCCAGCTTGAACATGCACATCCCTAGAGAAAATATTCTGTGTTCTGTCACTCATTCACTCATTCATTCATTTGCACCATTTACGTACTCACCAAACATCTGTCATCCTTCAGTGATCACTGTTGAAGAGGGTACGGTTGAGATGTGTTGGTCCTGAAACCCAGCAGATGTGAGTTTGTGTCCCCACTCGGTACTTTCTCTATGATGTTGGCCCATCTGAAAATTCTGGAAGCCTCAGTTTCCTCATTTGTAACATGAGAATAAAAGTTGTTGCAAGGCTTAAGTGAGGTAATATATAGAAATCTCCCAGCATAGACTCTCGCACACGGTATCAATTCCAAAATTATCACTTAAAGAAATGAACTCTGCTGGGCACAAGGATACAGAAAGGACCGCCACTCTTTCTGCCAGGTTCCTGCCTTCCCAAAGGAGTTTGGAGACGTGTACAAGGTTTCCTGGGAGCGCAATGAACAGGACAGTCACGTCTGGGGAACCAGGCGGGTGTTACCAAGAGGCCACCAGGGAGCAAAAATCTCAAGGAAGTAGACAAGGTCAGGAGAAAAGCAGCATGTGCCAAGACTCAGAGGAGCAGAACCATATAAACTGTTCTGGAAGCTACAGGGTGGCTAGCGTGTTTCCCAGAGCACAGAGCATGCACTTGAGATGAATCTAGCTGATGCGGTATGGCCCTCCCCTCCACCTTCCAGTCCAGCATCCTTCATGGGGAGGCACGGCCTTGGTCATCCCAGCCCTTGCTGCATCAGGGCTGCGGGACAGTTGGGATTTCAGCCTGATCGGATCCTAAGCTTAGAAATCACTGTACTGTGCCCTAGGAAATATATATAACTAGCATAAAAATTGCCTCTACAATAATTAATTTGAAGTAAGAAAGTGTGAGTCAATTTAAACAAACAAAAAAAAACTTCAGTAAATAATCATGCTAGTGCTGTTCACTTACACTAAAATTCCTTTTTTTTTTTTTAATCTTTTTAGGGCCACACCCGCAGCATAGGGAGGCTCGCAGGCTCGAATCGGTGCTGTAGCCACTGGCCTACACCACAACCACAGCAACGGGAGATCCGAGCCGAGTCTGCGACATACACCACAGCCATAGCAACACTGTCTCCTTAACCCACTGAGCAAGGCCAGGGATTGAACCTGAGTCTTCGTGGATGCTAGTCAGATTCATTTCCACTGAGCCACAATGGGAACTCCCAGCTACCCTAAAATTCCTTGAAGGGGACATGCAAATGACTGCCATTTGGGGAAACCTAGACTCACACAGACAGCATGAATCCAGAGTCTGAGGCTAGGAGAACAGAAAGGTAAGACCCAGGAGCAGACCTCCTGAGCCAGGCCCAAGAGTGTGCACTGACAAAGGGCCTGAGACGGTTCCATTTACGGAACATTCCCCGGACACTGCCACGTAAACGCTGGGACTCCGTCTTCTTCCTCCCTCTATCCCCAGCCAAGTGGATCCAGGCTCTCGGCGCTCTAACAGGATGTGGACAAAGAAGCTGGCCTTCCATGGTGTCGGCTGTGGGAGGCACCCCTCACGCTGCCCCAACCTGGACTCCCGGACTGGTCCCCCTCTGAGCTGGGAAGATGCGATCCTAGGGAGATGGGGCCCCAAGGCCTTGTCCAGAGGAGGTGAAATCACAGAACAGGTGCCTCAATGGTCAGTCAGAGCAGGTAGGCTGTACCCAGCATCCCTGCCTCACGGGTGATGGGATTTGATGAGCAAGGTGACCGCCACTGCCACAGCCCATTCGTCCCCACCTCAAACTTGACAGGTATGTTCCTTTAGATTGAGGCCCGGGCTGGGGGACAGAGCCCAGTGAAGCTGGGCACACCCCATCCTCCACACCAAGCCTTCAGCCAGCAGATGCAATACATTAGCGAGAAAGGGGCTCTTAAACTGTGGTGGGTGGATCTGCATTTTCCTAAGCTTGACCTTGATTTTCATGAGACCCGATGGTTTTTTTCAATGCCAGCAGACACTGTCCTTGTTCTCCATGAGTCGTTGCTAAAACGATGTCACTTGAACCTTTTGAATAGACGTTTCCCGATGCAATGGAGCGTCGCCCCATTCGGCTCTGTCCTAGGGAAGCATACCTATGGATTATTACTGAGGTTTTCTTGTCTTGTTTGGGCAAGAGAAGACCTGGAGTGGCCCTGAGGGTTCCCTTCAAAGATCTAGAGGCCACCAGGGACCAAGTCCGGAGGGCAGGTGTCAGTGACTGGACCCCACAGGCGTGTATCTGCTTGGAGGGGAGGGAGGTTCGCATGCTTAGTCTGTCTCATCAAGGCATGGGCTGCCTTGACGGGAAAGCAGAGTTGGCTGGGAGATTGGACTCTGCTCCCCGAAGCTCATTGACCTGATATTTCCAGAATTCGTGGTGCACACAGAACGTGCTCTAGTGGGCACTGGAAGGGAGAAATGAGGTGTTTCCAGAAAGAGGGGGCCTCCAACAGGCCCCCAAAGGAGAGAGGACTTTGAGTCATCAGAAACGACAGACTGGAAGGTTCTCAGCCAGGAAGATGCCGTTCCCTTTCTCATGGGCGGTCCTGCCTCTGTGGCCTCCTATTCCTGCCTTGCCAGGAGAAGGGCCGAGAAAGCACACGGAAGTCAGGCTGTCAAGGCCTCAAGAGGAGCTCCGGGGCCCGGAGAGGGGCAGGCCCCCAGCCACCCACCCTGACAGCCGCCCTGGCCACTCAGCTGCATGTCCCTGCCCCCCCACGAGCCTGAGCTGGAGGGCATCGCCTGCTTGGGATGGGGTCGAATGGACTGCAGCTTGGCTGGGCGGGGGTCACCTTACCCATCAAATCCCATTACCTCCTCTGCAGGCGATGCTGTCAGCCGTGGAGGGGTCAATGGATAAGTGGGGAAAGCACCAGTCTGGACAGGCAGTGCTGCATGTGACCGCCACACCCAGAGGCTGCCAGAGCCAGGAAATCAATGGGCTCGAACTTGGGCAGAAGGTTCGGTGGTGGGCCTCCCGGCTGGGCTTCTCACAACCAGTGGGGACACCGAGCAAATGACTTCCGTTTTCCAAGCCCTAATTTCCTTCACTACGAACAGCAGAGAAAGGATTTATGTCCCAGGGCGGCCAGGAGGACAGGAGCGGCTGGAGCAATATGCGTTCCCATGGGACTGAGATGGGGTCCAACACACAGTGGGTGCTCAGCAAATATGCATCCATTCGTTTCATAGCCTCATTTTGTCAAGAGTGATGGACAAGTGGAATGGGGGCATTTTATCTGGTACCTGAAAGGAATCTTCCACTGGGGATAAGAGAAGAATCTGTAACCCGCTAGAAGCTGTGCCCTACCGGGCCTGGTGTGCAGAAATTGTTTCCCATTTCAGGGCAAAAGATGAGAGAGAAGAGCAGTCAGGTGTCACAGCCTGCAAGCCCACTAGCCCTGGGGATAAGGATTCCAGGTGCACATCTGGAATCTGCAGACGAGTGGTGCTATTTTCCTACCTTGCTCCCTGGAGTCCCAGGCTGAGCTGGGTGCGGTGCATCTTAACTCCAGTAATTTAAAGCCATTCGAGGTAAGACCTGGAGCCTTAGTTTCTCCATCTGTAAAATGGGCATCAGAACACCGACTTCGCGGAGATGGTGCCAGGGTTAGATGCCATAGTGCCTACGGCACCCAGCACAGTGCTCCCAGGTGACAAAAAATGTCAGCTGTCCTCCCTTCTCATGCCCTGGGTTGCACACTGTGATTCTGCTAAGCAAAGCGCTCACCTGCATGTTCCCTCGGCCCCGCCGGCCGTGGACTATTATTACCCGCCACCATCAGACCAGTGGCAGGACAGAGCCGAGTGGTGAGGGGAGAAGGAAGAAGCAGCACTGAGAGAAGCGGTCAGCGTTTATTAGGAAATCCTTGGCGGATTTACGAGGAACTAGCGTACCTTGCCTCCTACCAGATGCCACACGGCTCTATCTTTAGAAACCTTGAGATGAGGGAAGATTCCAGGGAGGTGAGCATCCCAGCTCTCCGAGGCTGGCTCTATAAATACCAGCCCAGTCGGCCTCAGCCGCTGTTCCCTCTGATCCGGAAACAGCCCCTCCTCCTTGCAGGAGCCCTAGAAGCGCAGCAGCCCGGAGCCTGGAGCAGCGCTGGCCACCCAGCAGGGCCACAGAGTGCCTGCCTCCCACTGCCACACCACACTTCACAAGCTTGTTCTGGAGCCCAGGGGGCGGGGAGGAGGAAAGTAAAGATGGAACGTGGAACCGTTATCCCTGAGCTTGGCGGGGACACGGGGCTGGGAAGTCAGAGGATGCGACCAAGGGCAGAAGTTCATTCTCCCTGGAGCATGTTCTGAGCGTCTGCCCCGCCAGGCGGGATGCCAGGCCTGCAGGAACATGGTGAGGACAGACTCCGGGTCTGTCCTTGGGACGCACGGTGACAGAAGGGGAAGGAGAGCATCTGCTTCAGCTCTTTATCCCAGAGCCCAACTCTGCCGCATACAGACGCGCACACACACGCACACACACATGCACGCACCACACTCTACCCTCCATCCCCACCTCTTGGAATCCGAGCTCCCCAATACCGTTGCAAAAACCAGCATGTGGACCAGGCTCTTCGGCAGCCGTGGGTGGGGTCTTGTTCTCCAGTGAAACTCCTAGGACTGCAGTCACGGGTGTCTGAAGAGCTGTGTGGCCTCCACAAGACGCTAAACCTCTCTGTGCCTATGTATTGCCTTGTTAGTGGGGCACACGAGTCAGCTCCCCACCTCAGTGAGCGCCGGAACAATGTCCTCAGGGCACACTGTTCTCTAAAGAGTGCCAAGCACCAGGAGTTACCTTTGTGGCTCAGCGGAAGCGTATCTGACTAGTATCCATGAGGATGCAGTTTCGATCCCTGGCTTGCTCAGTGGGCCAAGGATCTGGCATTGCTGTGGCTATGGCGTAGGCCAGCAGCTACAGCTTTGATTCAATCCCTAGCCGGGGAACCGCCCTATGCCACGGGTGTGGCCCTAAAGAGCAAAAAAAAAAAAAAGTCCCAAGCACCAAGAAAAGGAAGGGAAGGTCCTTGGTGACCTAGCAGTTAAAGATTCAGGATTCGGTGTTGCCACTGCTTTGGCTCAGCTTTGCTCTCTGGCCCGGGTTCAATCCCTGGCCCAGGAACTTCCGCATGCCCCCAGCATGGCTAAAAAAAGAGAGAGAGAGAGTGCCAAGCAATTGCAAAGAACTACCTTGAAGATGTCATGGGTTTCATTGTGCCTGGAAACTGGCGTGGGGAGCCAGCTCCCATCACACGCTTGGATTCCCCAGGAAAGGCCTTCCGAGAACCCAGCACCCATGACTCAGGAGGACGTATGTGATTCGTGCAGGTGCCCAGGCCACTGCATCTGCCCACAGCCGGGGACCCACACACCCTCCCTCTGGCAGCCGGGTTTCTTTTGTGACTCGGCATCAGCGGACCTGAGCTAGTCTTTGGAGAGGTGGATGGTTTGTATTGAAACCCCTGTGTCACACTGAAGCAATCACAGACTTGTTCCTGAGCCACTGCAAGTAGAATTAAATAGTCAGCAAGACTGCAGGGTTAAAAGTCAAGAAAGCAATTTTTAAAAAACCGACCTCAACTCATTCCGTAATATTTCCTATTTACATTGAAGAAATGTCAATTCTTGGCTTTAGGCCTCACCGGAGACCAAGGATCTAAAGATACTTATGAGACAGATATAAATCTTTGATAAGACAATAACCGCAGAGAGAGGCATGCCTAGAAACGTTAAGTGGGTTGGATTTCGTCACAGCTCTTGCCACTTTCCTCAGCCTGACTTGCACACACGTCTGGGTGCGCTGATGAGTCCTGTTTCCTGAATCTAAGGCAGGGTGTGGCTTGCAGGTATGAGGTGGGCACCTTGCGTCTGGGCCTGTTGTTCACGGGGGGGGGGTGGGAAGAGCAATTAAAAATGTGCTAATTATCCTTTTATTTGAACTTTGGTCCCCGAAGCTTAAGTGCTCAGCCTGCATTTATCTTGGTGTCTGCTGCAAGCTGGGGCTGCTCCAGCTCCCCTGCCAAGAAGACCAGATGCAAAGCAGATCGGGTCACCTGGCAAGCATCTGGGTGGGATGCTGGGAATCGGGGCGGGAACTCTTGACCGGACGCTTTGTTTCTTGAACCACACACCAGATCTCGGGTTTGGGTGAGAGGTCGCGGCGGCAAGTCCAGCCAGGACGCCAACGGAGCAGGGTGTGCTCGCGTACCGTTTGGTCAAGACCAGGAGATGGGGCGAGGGTACCACTGGTGACAAGTCCAGGTGAAGAGCCGCATGGAGAGACGTCAGACGGGGGTGGGGCGGCCATGAGGAGATGCTGCTCTGGGTCACAAGAGGCTACGAGTGGCTGGGTTCCCTGGTACAGATGGTCAGAATCGTGACGTTCAATCACCTTTATAACTTAGCAATGACCATTAACGGCTGCGATTGAAGGACGAGGAACCAGTTAACAGACTTATCTAGGGGGAGACTAGAAAGCATTTCATTCATGTTCTTCTTCCCTGGAGGAACCTTTAGGTATGCTTGGGTTTTCAGGTATGAATCAGAGAAAGAGAGCCCCAAGGTGACAGGTTCCCTGGGGGTCCCCAGGCTTCACAAGCCTGTGGTCCCAGTGGAGCCCCATTCCCTGGGATGAATCTGGGATTTGCTGGCTGGGGCTCCACCTGTCATTGCGGTGTTTCCAGAACCTTCTTCTTACAAAGTCTTTTTTTTTTTTTCATATTAACAATGAATTTTATTTCAGTTATAGGTGTACAAAGATCATAAGTCAATACAATAGATTTTGTGTCCCAAACCCACAGTGCATCCCCCCACCCCCCAGATTGTCTTATTTGAAAAACCAAGGTTTTCCAAAATCTGTGAGTCATTGTCTGTTCTTCAAAGAAGTTCATTGTGTCTCTTTA
>PVHT020000175.1:10125801-10228977 GCA_004024745.2 Catagonus wagneri
TGGGGTTGCTTCTATCGCGTAATCGCCCCTCCTACCTCTTGATATGGTCTCCTCTTTGTCTTCTGGAGTAGAATATCTTTTTTGGAAGTTTACAGTCCAGTTGGTTGAAGGCTGCTCGGCATTTGTTTGTAGTTTTGCTGTTTTTCGGGAGAGAAGTTTAGCTCCAGTCCTTCTATTCCGCCATCTTAATCCAATCTCTTCTCACAAAGTCTTTCCCGGGAACATCTTGGAGGCCCCTGAGCAGCCTCCCAGGGCTGGTGCGGTGCTGCTCAGGCACCCCTGTGTTGCACGGGGTGAAGGATGCTGCGCGGGGCACCACTGCTGGGGAGGGCCCCTTTGGCCTTGAGGATGTGTTGGCTCCTCCCTCGTGGAGGGCAAACGGCAGCTTCTGCTTCAGCTGCAGACTCCTGCCCATCGTCTTAGGTGTGGGGCTGAGCCAGGGGACCGGAGTTTGAGAGAGTACCCTATGGTCTTTTCCCACCCCAGCTCCATCATTTGTTATCACCCACCCCCCTCCACCGAAGACCAACTCCCGACAGGCCTGCAGTACCAGGTCATCAGTTGGGTTCAGGGACTTCTTCCTTTGAGTACGGTGCTAAAAGCTGGAAGACACACCTGCTTCTTGTAAAATAGAAGCTAGGGCAAAGGTGTCAAGGGCCAAAAGAGCTGAGCAGAAAGGGGCCACAGCCATAAGAAAGAGATCCTCATGACCCAGATGCCCTGAGCGCCTCCAGAGGACCATTCCCAGGACCGCCTTGATGCAAATCTTGTCTCCCCAGCCACAGAGCGGGCCGTGAAGACCAAGGTCAAAGCCACATGGCCAGTCCACGGAACAGGAAGGCTGCAGAGGAGGCTACCACACTGCCTGGTGGAGTCCCACCCTGCCAGGCCAGAGGGGAGAGGACAGCAGTCAGGAAGAGCTGGGTCTAGCTGGCTGATTCTTAATCTAATCAACTTTTCCATCATTGGGAAAAAAGGAAAAGCCCAGCTTGGGCTCCAACCAGGGTCCTGCTTCTGGGGTCCTTATTCCACAGCGTTGTGAGTCAACCCGCCTTCCCCATAACCAACTGGAGAGACTGCCGGCCCAGCCTGCCCAGCCTGTCCACACTGCCTCTCCGTGTCCACCGCTCCTCTCTGCGTATGTAGGACCCAGCCAATCTGCTTCGGCACCAGTTCGGAGCCTTCCACATCCTTCTGAACCTACAAAGTGGGCTGTGGTGATTTTAAGGCCTTTCCAGGCCTAAAGGACTGAGGCCTGAGCCATCGTTCCATCCTTTTACAAGCATTTCCTAAGTAGCAGACACTCACTGTCCAATGGAGTTTTATTCAGCAACCCACTACTTCCCCACTTTAAAGTGAAAAGCTGAGGCTCAGGAAAGAGAAGCAGCAGGCCCAGCATCACAGAACCGCGATGGGCCAGGCTGGGTTGGAGTCCAGGCTGCCACCACTTTATTTTGCTCCCTGGAGGCCTTCCCCAAAACCAGCCTCCTCCAACTGTAAGCCTGTAACTGCCCAGCCCCCTGCGTGGCTGGCCTGGCAGCCTCTCCCCAACTTTCAGTTCAGTTGACAATTTTGTGCAGTTCGTGCTTTGGTCTGATTCTCTCTTATCCTCCACCCGGAAGGAGATGGGCTTGGCCACCTGGCTTTCCCGGCTCCTGCAGCAGCCGCAAGCAGACCCTCCAAGTGTTGGGCAACCCCACTGTCTGTCACCAGGGGCCACTCCCGAAGCTGTCCCGGACCCCCTCTCCCCAGCGGGAAAGCTCACCATCAGAAGCAGACAGAAGCCTGGGGGATCACCCTGTCCACGCCCTGGTCTCCTGCCTGGGCGTCACACATGCCATCCCAGGCAATGGCGCTGCCGCCTGGTTAGGTGACCCCAAAGGGAGACTGGCGTTCATCTCATCAATGCCGCGTGGAAGCAGCTGTCTGCCCCGAGGAAGCCGTGACGCCCCAACTCCCCATCCAACCCAAGGCTTCCCAGCAAAGGAGAAAACTGGCCCGTGGCAGCCATCCGCACAACAGAGACCCCTCACACTTCACTCCAGACCTCCCCTCTTCGGGGTAATTCCAGCTTCTCTGTCTCTCCTCCCAGGTCATTTCCAGACCCCCTCATCACCCCGGAGACGCCGCCCTCAAGACTCGGGAAGGCGTCATTAAATCCGGCCCGTGATCCTTTCAAGGAGGCCTGATCAGAGCCACTGGGTGTTTGCTCATCCATGAGCACAGCCCAAGGCCACGCCGCCCACGCTGTAGAGGCCCTGCCCGGCCACAGCGGGACTGAGACCCGGGCCACTCACAGAGGGGGCCCGTGGCACGCTCCACGCGGGCCCGCAGGAGCCGCCCCTGCACCGTTAATGGTCCCTTCTTGTTCTTGGAGATGGGAAAGGGTGGGGCTGGGCTTTCCTCCATGGAAGGCAAATGTGACACGGAGCTGCTCACTGGACCCTGGAGGACCGGAGGCTGGGGCAGCAGAAGCTCAGGGCCTCTCCTCACGCCGGGAGG
This sequence comes from Catagonus wagneri, assembly GCA_004024745.2. Lineage (NCBI taxonomy): Eukaryota > Metazoa > Chordata > Mammalia > Artiodactyla > Tayassuidae > Catagonus > Catagonus wagneri. The sequence goes on from PVHT020000175.1 coordinate 10,128,304, forward strand.
ATAAGGACCGGCAGGATCGGTAAATCGGGAGTGGTGGCGGCAGGGGGCTGTGGGGGGGATCCCGGCACTTACCTTCCACGGACCCCTTTGAAAATCTCCTAAACTCTGGGGACCAGGCAGACAAAGTTTACCCCACAGTGTTAGGGGTGTGGCTGCACTCCTGGGCCCGTGGACCTAGATCTGCCTGGCTGGCCAGCCCAGTTCTCTTGCTTTGTCCTTCTGCGCTCCGACCGCACACTGGGTGGGCCGGAGTCACCTCCCACCTTGCGCCCCAGCTCCCAGGAACAGGATGCTCAAGGACCCGGGCCCAGCTGGACAAGAGGGCATTTCCTTCAGGCTCTGACTCTGGCTACTGAGGGCTAAGAGTGGGTCGGGGACGCTACTCCTGTTTTCTCTCCTGGTGAAAAATCCGCACTGCAGCAAAAGGAAAACAGAAGCGTGACTTGTGTGTCGGGGACTTGCGTGTGAAGTCACACACTTCGGATGGTCGGTCCTGTTTTTCCCAACTGCACACCCATTTCCTTCCCCTAGAGGCCCGCTAATCCCTCGGGGAGCTCTTGGAGTCCTGGCCGGGAGAGAAAACAGAGTGGGGAGCCCCTCTGGGAAGGCTGGAGGGTCCCCGATAATCGATAGTGCAGCCTCATCCATCTCAGATCCTCATCGGTCTGTGGCCTATTAAGCGCTCCCTGCCTGTCGATAACACACTATTATTGCTCTCTTGCTGAGCGCTCCGAGGCCAACTTATATTTGGCCAGAGAAAAATAATGATTGTTTGTTTACTAGTCGGGAGAAAATGTCCAGCCACAAACGTGCCTCTGGCCAAAGCCAGATTCCATCAAGCCCTCCCTTGGCCCGGTCTGGCCTCTCTAGCTTTCCTGTACTGGTGGCTCCCAGAGGCTGGGATCTGTCACACGCAGGTGGCCCAGGGTCTGCAGGGGTCCCGATGGAAGTTTCTAAATAGCCAAGAACATGCTGGCAACCATGGCTCGTTCTTGGCCGCTGCGGGGGAGGCAGGGGACCCCACTGGGGAGACTCCAGCCACACAACTAATGTGATTAAGGGGACCCAGGCTGCTCTGGCCGTGATGAACTCTTCTGGGTGAGCTTCTGGGGGTCTTGGCTGGAGGCTGCTGGCCGAGCAGCCTGAGTAACCATTTTCTCCCACTCGATCTCTGCTCCCAGCCTCTCTAGACCATCTTCCGTCAGCAGGACCTTTCTATCGTACGGACCTGGCTTCAAAGCCCAGCTCTGTCTCTTATAAGCTCCAAGATCTTGGGAGTTCCCGTTGTAGCTCAGCAGTAACGAACCTTAGATCCTGTGTTGCTGTGGCTGGGGCATAAGCTGGCGGCCGCAGCTCCGATTTTGACCCCTAGACTGGGAACTTCCATATGCTGTGGGTGCAGCCCTAAAAAGAGAAAAAAACAAACAGGCAAACACACTCTGAGATCTTGGTGAATTGTTTAACTTTCCTGAGGCTCAAATGACTCCTGTAATTATTGGGAATCTTCTGGTTGTATGAGGTAAAACGCAGGAAGCGTGTGATTCAAGGACCGTGCATTCCAGGCCCTCTACACCAGGTCGCTGTCTACCTGTCCTTCTCTCTCTCCTCCCGGGGAGCTGGCACCTCAGGCTGCCCGCCTTCCTAATCTGTCTTCGTGGGACATCCATTTCCCAGTGGGCTGGGGGAACCCAGTTCCCAGCTCCCACCTTCCTTGCTCTCCCTCAGGTCAAACAACTCGCCCTTAATTAAAGTTGCTCTGTTAATCACTAAAGGGAAACAGAAAGGTGCACCCAGAACTATCACTGATCAGGCCCAGGCCCAAGTCCCAGCTTGGACAACCGTGGTGTGACTCAGACAAGCCATGCAGCCCTTCATCAGATCTTCAATCGCCTCACCTGTCCAATAAGAAAACAGCCCTAAACAAGCTTGGAGAGTCCCTTCTACCCTAAAAATTCTGTTTCCCCTTGGAACAGGAGAAACATCTTGCAACATCCTCATAAGTACTGTCTCTTGTCTGTTTCTTACGGGATTTGCTGACCCCAGACCTTCTTGGCGTGTTGCGTCACAGTTCCCGGGATGTTAGCGTCCCTTCTCACCCTCGGTGCTTGGTCCATCGCATCCCATATTCTTTGGACACCCTGTTCTTGAAGACCACTAGGGTTTCAGGTAACTCAATGAGCCATTTACATCTCGGGCAAATTCCCGGCCGCTGCCCTTCTCTCCACAGCTCCCAAGTTTACTCAAGGAAGGTCAAAATCAGTCAGTCCCCAGGGCGTTGTCCTCCTTTTCCTCCTCCTCCTTCCCCCACACAACCATTGTACCCGCCAACGTGAGCTAAGTCCAGCAGTGACGACAAGTGGCATCAAGTCTCAGGGCCTTAAGTGGCCAGGTCTTCCATGCTCACGGTCAAGTTCTTGGCGGGTCTGCCGAGCTCTGATCCACGTCCTCTGCACTCCAGGGCCAGGGCTGACGCCGAGCAGCCCCACCGGCTGAGGAAGAAGCAACGGCCCTTCAGGCTTCTGCTTGGACCTGGTGCCCTTTCACTTGCATTAACATTTCACCAGCTAAAGCAAGTCACATGGCCAAGGCTGCCTCAGTGGGCGAGGGGGCGCGGAGATGGACGGTGAGTACCTTGACAACAGCACAATCCCAGAGTAAAGCCTAACAGTCGTCCTCTGGCCCACTCCTCTCACTTTACAGGTACAGGGAAGAAAGCTCAGAGACTGGAGGCGATACACCTGGGGTCACACAGCAATCAGTGGACAGGAGGGGCCGGAGTCCAAGTGCGCCAGTGGCCTTTCAGTTCAGATGTGGGAGCAGGGCCTAGAAGAGATGGGTTTGAACTGAATCTCAGCACTGTAATTCTGGACAAGTTATTTTGACCGTGGGCCCTGGTTTCCTCTGGAATGTGCGGTAAGGGTCCCATTCTCCGGGCAGGGAGGTTGTAGGCTGCGTAAAATGTAATGAAGGATCATGCTCAGTGTCTGACTCAGAGGAATCTCTAAACACACATTTGTTCTGGTTCTTTTGCTCCCCGTCAACAGCCCCAAACTCCTTCATCTCATTCCCCTCCACTCTTTTTTCCTTATTGGCCTCCAAGCCCATCTCGTCTTTGTCAAGAAGATGAGCCAGAGAAGTTCCCAGCTGCAAAGCCTCCTGGTATTGCCTCCAAGCTCGGGAAGCCAAGGGACTTCAGAGCAAAGCCCTTCTCAAGAATCTAATGGCAAAGGGCCCCTTCACACTCATCCTCTCCTCAAAGCCTCGCCTTGGGCCTGGGCATTGCTCCCATCACACGGATGAGACGACTGAGGCCATGCTGCTTAGGGACAACTTGCTGCCCTGCAGGAACCAAGGCTCTCCATTCTGCTACTGCACCTGAGGTTGGTCCTGTCCCCACAGCGGCCACCCTGCTCCTCCCTGTGAACCTATGCAGTGAGACGTTTCCTCCGAGCCTCCAGGAGAGCCCTGGTGGTCTCTGAGCATGAGAGAAACATGGCTGGTATGAAAAAAAAGATAAGAAAAAGCCTTCAAGAACAATCGTCACCAGTTCTGTTTGGCTTTGCCTTATAAAAATTCTGTTTTCAGCATTCATGAAATAAAGGTCCAAGAAAGTCTGTTCAAGCAGAGCCATTTCCTGAGAGACCTGACAGTTAACATTTCAGGGATGTGTGTGTGTGTGTGTATATATATATATATATTTTTTTCAAACATCTTTCCCAAAGACAGCTCTCGAACCTGTGTGGAATCTGTTTTTATGATTAGATGAGGTGTGTACGTGTGTGTGTGTGCAGACTGCTTGCTGCTATGTTTGTGTTCTCTCTCTCTCTCCCTCCTCTCTTTGAAGGGCTGTTTTCTTTGTTCTGGGAATCTGACTCTACTTGGAATGCCTGATAACGGCACAGATGGTCCCTTCTTGCTGCCGCCTTACCTGTCTGGGGAGACCGCTCCAGGCCCCTCCCACCCACCCCCCACACCCGTCTCCCTGAGCATCCCCGCGGGGCCCCTTCTGCAGCCGGCATCCGCTCCCTCCCCGGGGCCCCCTCTCGGGAACCCTACCATTCAGACTGGGCAGCTGAGGCTGGGGGACAGCCGTCTAGCTCTGCTCCGCGCTCTCACTGAACCGGGATAACTCCCCTGGTCTTCTGAATCTCCAGTCTCAACCAAGGGTGCAGACCTGCCCAGCCTGGAGAGAGACCTGTCTTGCGGGGTTTGTGCAAAGCAACGGGGCTCCTACCGAGAGCAGCAGAGACTCTGCTTTACCGATTTTGCAGTGATTGTGCTGGAAGGGGAGAAATGACTATGATGGAGGGTGAGATGGAAGGCTCGGGCCTTCAGTAGCAGCAGGCTGGGTCCTCCCTGTGGCCCAGAGCCCTCCTTCCCAGCACGGTAGCAGCACCTACCCCTCCTGTAAGGCCAGGGTGAGGGTGCGCGCGTGGGGGTGGGGGGGTGCTCCATCAATCCTCCCTGCTCACTCATTCATCGAGCATTTTCTGAGAGCCTGCCACACGCCAGACACCATTCTAAACATCAGGGATATGGCAGGGGGAGAAAAGAAACAAAATTCTTAACCAGTGTAGGGGTGGGGGAGGAGCTAGGAGGCAGGGAAAGAGAAGAGTTATGGAATATATGAGAAGTGTTGGGCGCTTCTGAATCAAAATAAAGCAGCCAGGGAGAACCGGGAGTCTTGGGGGTGGGGGTGGGGGGTGAGAGTCTAAGTATGACTTGAAGAAGGTGAGAACTTGAGCCAGGCAGGTGTCTGGGGACAGAGGAATCCAGAAAGAGTGACTAACCGGCAAGTGGGAAGCCTGAGTTTGGGTGAAGCTGCCTTATTTGAGGATCAGCGGGGAGACCGGTGTGCGCAAGGCTGCGTGAGACAGTGCAGGAGACGGGGTGCGGTGGGGAGCTAATGAGGCGCGGAGTGTAGTCCAAGGTCTGCTGCCATGCTTGGCCGTGACCCCGGGTGCAGTGCGGGCCACTGGGTCCTTCAAGGAGGTTCATGATCTGCTGGGTCTGAAGGACACCTCTGCTGCATGGAGTGGCCAGGAGGTAAGGATGAGAGCCGGGAGACAATCGGGCGGCTGCCCCAGGATCTTAGGGAGGAGCCACCAGCAGCTGGGACCGTGGTGGCAGCGGTGGCTAATTCTGGGTGTATTCTGAAGGTAGGATCGGGTAGGATCTGCTAGCACTCAGCAAGGGGAGTGAGAGAAAAAATGGATCAAAGATATTTCCATGAACTTGGCCTTAGCAACTAGCAGGTGGACAGGTTTGGAGGAGGCTCTCGGGAGGTTCATTGCGAGTACGTTCTGCTAAGTTTAAGATGCCTGTTAGACATCGAAGGAGGATGCGAGTAGGGAGAGGTCCAGGCGGGAGAGACTGTCCGGGGAGTGGACCTGCCTGGGGCTGTCGAGCACCCCTCTGAGTGGGACACGGAAGCGTTCCAGGCTCTGTTTGTAAAGCTTCCCCCTTCACCGTCTCCTCTGGGCTTCACCACACCCTTTGGAGTGGGATGGAGACAACTCGGTGAAATCCAGCAAGTGTCCCCAGTTTCTAGGGAAGAAATCCGTCTTCTGGGAGGTTGCGACTGGACCTTGGGCAAGTAACTCACCGAATTCTCAGCGTTCCTCCTCCAAGCTGGGATCAGCATCCCACATAAACAGCAACATCAGACATCATTTCCTTCTGAGGATCAAATGAGACAAGGGGCTCGAAACAGATGCTAAGCCCCCTCCTCTCCTCTCTGGATTCCAGCGCCTGCCTTCCAGTTAAGAGGCTTCTTAATCACCCAGGCCCCCAGGCTGTGTGTTTATTTTGATGACTTTCTTGCAGAGGCTCATTTAAGATGCCTCGACGCCACCCACCCTCCACCTGACTGTAAGAAACAAGCAGCTGTATTTTTTCCTCATCTCTTTAACCCCTTAGCTTCTAGAACAACACTTTGGGTTTGGTTTGGTTTCGTTTGGTCTTGTGTTTTTAGGGCCGCACCCACAGCATATGGAGGCTCCCAGGCTAGGGGTAGAATTGGAGCTGTACCTGCTGGCCTATACCACAGCCACAGCGGTTCGAGATCTGAGCTGTTTCTGTGACCTACACCACAGCTCACGGCAACACTGGAGCCTTAACCCACTGAGTGGGGCCAGGGATCGAACCCGTTAATAGTCAGGTTCATTACCACGGAGCTACAATAGCAACTCCGAGAGCAGCATTTTGGAATTTGTAGATGGCACCAGATGGACAGGAGGACCAGAACTATCTTTCTTGGACCCATTTCCCTTCCTTCCTCCCATCCTCCCTCCCATTTTTCTCCCCCTGTAGGTCAAGACCATGCTCCGTGAGGTCCTTTAGTTCTTGTGACCTTGCTCAGGAAGAGGGGGCTTGTGGTAAAGTTTATGACCTTCCCCTCACCTGTCAGCTTTCCAAGGTCACAGGGTCTGAGCAGCACTGCCCAACCAAAATATCACGTGAGCCATTTATGCATTGTCCAATAAAAAGAACAATAAATAAAAGAAACAGGTGAGTGTAATCTTATCAATATATTTTATTTAGCTCGGTATAGCCTAATATTATCAACAACGTGTAATATTAAAAAATGAGACCTTGGGAGTTCTCAACATGGCTCAGTGGTAATGAACCACACTAGTATCCATGAGGATGTGGGCTCGATTCCTGGCCTTGACCAATGGGGTTAAAGGATCTGACATTGCTGTGAGCTGTGGTATAGGTCGCAGGTGAGGCTCAGAGCCTACATTGCTGTGGCTGTGGCGTAGGCTGGCAGCTACAGCTCCAATTCGACCCCTAGCCTGGGAACTTCCATATGTTGCAGGTGCGGCTCTACAAAGCAAAAAGAAAAGAGAGAGATCTTGTACTGTTTTTTTCATACTGAGTCACTGAAATCTGGTGCGTATTTTACACTCACAGCACATCTCAGTTTTAAAAACCCACATTTCAAGGCCTCAGTAGTCACCTGTGGCCAGTGGCCGCTATACTGGATCCTGAAGGTTTGGGGGTCAAAGAGTTCTCCCAGTTCATCAGGTGTCCCCGGGTCTGAGCTGGTCCTGAGTCCCAGGGCATCCCTCTTGGCCATCACCTTGGTCAGGAGGGAGCCTCCCCCAGGGCCCCTCCCTCTCCCTTCTGGTCATCTCCCTCTTTTTAACCCCTTCTTTTCCTCTTCAAGATCCCACCTGCTTCTGTCCAACAGCTGGCTTGTGGTCGCAGTCCCTGGCTGCCTGCCTAGTTAGGTTGCTGCATCTGGGGAAGGGAAAATGGGGCAGTCCCAGGAGTTCCCATCACGGCTCAGCAGTTAACAAACCTGACTAGTACCCATAAGTCCACAGGCTCGATCCCTGGCCTCGCTCAGTGGGTTAAGTATCCAGCGTTGCCATGAGCCGTGGTATAGGTAGCAGACACAGCTCTGACTGGGCGTTGCTGTGACTGTGGTGTAAGCCAGCAGCTATAGCTCTGATTGGACCCCTAGCCTAGAAACCTCCACATGCAGAGAGTGTGGCCATAAAAAGACAAAAAAAATAAAAATAAAAATAAAAATGGGGCACTTCCAATCTTGAGGGCAGAGGGGGACGTGGTGGCCACGCTGGCCTGTGTGCCAGGAGGGCGTCTAAGAATGAGAGTTTTGCAGGCCAAAGGTGACCTTCTTATTCGTGTGACTCCCACCCCTGATTAGACTAAAAAGAGTTCAGATTCGCATCCAGCCTCAGATTCTATTACAATGGCCCCCTCCAGGCCTTGGCTTTTGGGGGATCTAGGGTTCAAAAGGGAGGGACAGGCATGAAGAAAACCCTCTCTGGCCAGCCTCACTCTCCTCAGAACTTTGTGACCCAACTTCGGATTCCTCCTCTCATCCCTGGACAAGCTCATCTCCAGCAAATTCATTGATCCTGGATTTTGTTTACGCCCCGGACATTCCCCACTGCCCCCTCTACTGCCCATATCAGACCTGAAGCCTGGACACTTCTGGGAGAGTTCAGACACTACCACCACCCTCCACCGCGTCCCTGCTCCTGTCCGCCCTTCTCCCGAACCCCTCTCCCTCCCCCAGACCCAGACACCCACAGGCATGGAGATGCATCCTGCACCCTGATTCTTGCTGGGTCTTCCTTGTGTTTCCCAGAGCACCTTCTCCGTGCTCCTTCTGGCTCCCACACCAAATCTCTGTGCTTAAAATGGAAATAATAACAGAATCAACTTCATAAGGGTTACTGCGAAGATGAAACGGGTTGTGTTTGTAAGGTGCTCAGAATACACAGCGTGCCAGTGCGTTTGTTCCAGGATCCCCAGGACAAGCTCATGAGACAAGCATTTTAACCCCATTTTAGAGATGAGGAGACTGAGGCCGAGAGAAGTGAAATACATCCCCAGGCTTCCAGCTAGGAGGTGGCAGAGCCCAGATTCCAGTCTGGGACACGTCTCTGCACATCATTTTATGTAGTCTCTGAGAAAACAGAATGCAGGGTCCCGGCCCACAGGACACTTACTGCAGCCAAGGAGACTGTGCAAAGTAATGGAAAATTCCAGAGACTGTTTCATAGCCGGGGAGTCCAGAGGGAAGGAGGCTCGGGGTGAAATGGACTGTCCAGCTATCTGAGAAGCTGTTGTCACAAGGGTTCTGATTCTGTCCCCTCGCTCCCTTAGCGAGGATCCCGTTAACCCCCTCTCACCTCCACCCCCCATCGTGGGCCTCAGACTTCTCCTCTTGGTTTGATTGACTGCCACGAAATAAACAACAAAAAGCCCGACTCGATTAGCAAGGCAGCATATGCTGCTCAGGGGAAGTTAAACAATCGCACTTCTGAATAACAGCTCAACACGGAATAGAAGAGATGTCACAAGGCAGGATATGATTAATTGCCAAACGAATTATTGAAATTATAATTGCAGAGGAGGTCAGGGGAGCGTGTGATTGCTGCGGGTGGGTTCGGTGAGGAGAGGCCTGGGAGGAAGGCGGCGTGAGCTGGGCATGCGGTGAGGATGGCGACGGGGCCGGGCACAGGCTGGAAGAGGGGTGCCCCGACAGGAGCGGGGTGCAACGGTCTGGCTCTGGGGCCAGGAGCTCCCCGGCGCTGAGCCGCAGATGGGCCTCTGCCCTCCCCCTCCATCCTCTCCCCCGCCCCTCCCATGATGACCCCGCTGTCACCTTGACCTTCCACCCTTCTCTGGCCTAGGGGCCTCCTGTGTCTGGGCCGCAATGGCTCCATCGGCACAGCTGCTTGAGAGTCGCGCCCTTCACAAATCATAAGAGAGAAAGCGCATTTCTCTAAGCCTGGAATGGAGAAGCACAAAATTGGCAAGATTTGCTGCAGCTCTCTTACACTGAAGCTCATTTTTACAAGGGCTCAGATACCCAGGGAGCCAGATCACGTTTTCCTGGAATGTGGGCCATAGAACAAAGGCATAAGCATAGCCCTGGAAGTTGTGCAGACCTGCATCGCAAGCCCTGCTCTGTCTTGTAAAGGCTGTGTGATCTCAGATAATTGCTGAACCTCTCTGAGCCCCATGTTTCTCATCTGTAATGAGGAGCTGTGTGTGGCTCTCTCACAGCTGCCTTGAGAATTGTCCTCGATTGTAGAGCAGGTGCCAGCCCAGGGCTGGCCCATGGTAGCCTAGCTCTATAAGCAATGGTGGTAATTGGCAAAGGCTGTTCTAACAGGTAATACCTAAGGTGGCTATTGTTGGAATCCCCCACGGACAGTGTCATAAAGACTGTGACATCCTATTGCTGCCTCAAGGGGTGAGGATGCAGCATGATTAAGAGCACAGGTGCCAGTGGACCAGATGTGGAGGTGGTGCCCACAGGGACGTGATCAGCTAATGGAGAGGAGCGGAAGCTGCAGGGTGCCTGCAGCAGGTTGGCAGAGTTGGAGATTTGAACCCAGGCCACAGGATGCTGTGCCGTATGGTCATTGCAATGATAATTCGGAAGTTTCTGCAGAGATGTAAGAAAAAGGTACTTTCTGAAGATGACAGAATTATAAAGAAGTATGCATACTCCTGTTGCAACTAAATAAACATGCTAAAGTTTTGTTTTGTTTTTAAAGCCTTTGTGGAATTAGGCGAGTGTGAGAGTCAGGCTAGGACCCCTCTGAGTTGATAGAGCAGACGCGGTGTTTGCCTCTTTTAAGACATTTTCCAACCTGTTTGCTTTTTGAAAGTCTTCACTAAGGGTTAGGTACCGCGGTGCGGGGCAATTTTAAGTCAGCTAAGGCCATAATGTTATGCACGGTCATTTCCCAAACTTCCAGGACACTGTTGGGGTCCTAGGCAATTGATACAGCATTTGGGATCAATACAGCATTTCACCTGAAAAACAGTTGTCTTAGCTTTTCAACATAAACATACCCCGTCAGAAGGGCAGTGTCTGCCCGGGGATAGGACGGGGTCTTGGCCTCTTCTCGCGACCAGACCCTGCGGAGGGTAAGGCCCAGCTTTGGCTGCGGGTGTCTGTTACCAGGATGGTGGCAAACGTGTCCAGGAAACAGGCCCCCCCAGGTGGCAGTCTGGGCGTGCCCTTCGAGGGGCCTTGGCCCGCCTCCATCCTTGCAGGTGCAGGGTTGGCAGGGAAGGCATTGCGGTCGAAGGCAGCACAGCCTGGCCCTGGGGTTGGGGGTGGAGGGTGTGCAGGGCAGACATGGCAGAGGGAAGCCAGATTTGGGTTCACGTAAGAATTTTCTAGCGTTCTGAACCTCTGACAGCACGTGCCTGTGAAGCAGTGAGCTCCCCGACCTGGGAAGTACTGAAGCTGAGCTTGGCTCACTCTGGGGCTGGGAAGCGACCCAGAGGAGCCTGGGCTGGCAGGACCTGGGCTCGGGTCCCGGGCTCAGTAGAATCATTTGGGGGGGGAGGGGTGGAAAACACAGATCCTGGGAGCTCTGAGCTCCCAGACCCGCTGAGTGACCTCTCCAGGAGCGCTGCCGGGAGGCCCCTGTTGTGCAAAGCTCCTGGGGTTCTCCGGCAGAGCGAGGCGGCCCTGGGAATCGCAGGCTGACATTGCCCCTAGTGGCCTCGGCGCCACGGTGCTCAGAGCCCTTCTGGGACGACTTTGGGCTTTGGGCCCTGGGCTCTGCTTGGTGCTCGCACTTAGCACAGCCGCCCCCCATCCCGACCCCGCAAGCTCTGGTGGAGCGGAGAAAGCAGCCCCCGCGCCCCAGAATTCTCGCTCCTCGCACTTGCTCAGGGTGGGACAAAGCCGAGTTAAAAACCACATATTCGTAATGAATGCGTTCGGAGAGCTTGAATTTCAGCTGACAAACAGAACATCACTTTTTTTTTTTAATGAAATAGCCTGAAGTTCAAGTCTCCATCTCCTCCGACTTGAATAAATCAAGTCACTATAACAGCCGCTCCTCTCACCCAGGATCTGACAGAAGCTGAGGCTTCAAAGAGCCTTCTGGAGCTTCCTAAGTGAAACCCTCCGCCCCTCGGCTTACTTACTTGTGGGGAACCAGAAGCCGCTGTGACGAGACAGTGGGTTAATGCCAGTAAGGCGTGTGGAACAGGACCAGGCCCCAAGAGCGCAATAACCGTTGCTGTTGATCGGTCGGTACTGTTTACTACTGAGACACCCATTTTCCTGCCCTCGTGACCCCTCCAGGCCCATGTCACTCTTAGGGGTGCATCAGGGAGAAGCCAGAAAGCTCCTCTAAGCTCTTGCTGTCTTCCCAATTCGTTTTCACCAGATAGTGGCTGGCTCCTTCCTCGGCCGCAGGTCATTCTGGGAGAAGCCCTGTCTGTCCTCTCTCCCAGTGCCCTTGGTGGCATGTGGCACAAGCTCATCCTGTTTAGTCTTGCACCAGGGTGTTCAGAAGAGTCACTGGGAGCCACTTCTGAGGCTGCCAGGCTGTAACTGGAGCTGGGAAAATGGAGAATAAACACACTTCAGCCAGCGGAGCTGGCCTCTCTCCCCAGGACGCGGAACAGTCCAGATTCAGACCCGTGACCCAGAGCCCCTGAAAGCTCCCAGCTAACCACACCCTGCGAGGCTCTCAGAGCCTGCTCCCCCAGGGCTGATGGTGGCTAGGTGTGTGTGTACAGGGCCACCTGCAGGGCCGTGCCACCTTGAAGGGGGCCCCCAAGGACAGGCAGCTGGGGGCACTGGTTCTCTGGCGGTGAAGCCCACAGACTTCCAGGCAGACGTGAGCTAGAAATGCTAAGGGAACAGAGCCTTCCAGGGCCCCTCAAATCACACTCAAAGTCCCCCCCGTCATTCAGCCAGTCAGTAAGGGAGGAACACAGGAAGGTCATGGCCAAGGCCTTAGGCTGCAGGAGGCCAGCCTTAGAGACCCTGGGATGGACCATTAGGTCTTACACACTGGCTCCTGTGTCTCCCGCCACCACAGGCCACCGGGTCAGAGGATAAACATCCTGAGAAAACTCTGCTGGCAGTGTTGCTTTTTTTAGTGGAAATATATCGCAAATACTGCATGAGACATATGTGTACTAAAAAATGAGTTGCCACTTATCTGAAATTAAAATTTAACTACGCACCCTGCATTTTTATTTGCCGCATCTGGCAACGCTACCTCCCAGGGGCACCCGTCTCTAATCCACGGTCCCCAGGACACTGGCAGGTCGCATTTTTCAAATCCTATTAAGAGTGTTCACACATGTACAGAAGGGATCACAAATGCCCCAAGTCACAGAGGTAGTGAAAGCAGTCACATCTCACACTTGGCGCTTTCTAGGTCTTTCCACGGGCCGGCAGGTTGTAAGTGCAGACGCATGCTACCCGGATCAATCCCTTTAGTGCTCACAGCAAGCCCATGAATGAAATGTTGTTACGACGCCCCCCTCTGCAGGTGAAGGACCTGAGGCCCAGAGAATCAAGATCACGAGGCTGAGAAGGGCAAAGCCAGGCAGTTCTGGGGCATGAAAGCAACGCCCCAGCCTGCGGCATGGACTTCACTTTTTATCAGAACGGGTCCTGGACCTGCGCTGAAAAGAAGGCAGCACAAGTGTCCTCGTTGGGGCTGGAGCTACCAGATGGGCTGTGCCATCAGGCCGCCTTCCCTCCCAGTGTCACACGGGACTGTTGGATTGTGTATTTATTCACACAGACGCAGCTGCACTGACATTCAGAGTACTGATGAGCATTAGCCAGCTGCCGGCCTGTCTGTCCTGGGGAGCGCCCGGCGCACTGCCACCAGCAGGCAGCCCGCAGCCGCCTGGACACGTCACTGCCGGGGCAGGAACGCCGAGCTCTGCCGCAGGACCGCGCCCCTGCCCTCCGCACTCCCGTGGAAGGGCCGCCGCACTCTGACACTTCATGCTCTGTAATGATGTGTGTGCCGCTTGTCTCTTTCAATAAAAGGCAAGCCCCTAGAGCAGAGAGCGTGCTTTCCATCGATCCCTTTACCGAATGCTTTGTGAGCACTTACTATGTGCCAGGGGCGTGGCTAGGGACTAAGAGGCGGCGAGTGGAATGGTGGCGGGGCTGGGTGGCGGAGACAGTGAGTCTGGTATCGGACTGTGATGCGTTCTGGGAGGAGGGCTGGATACAGAGGAGAGGCGGGCGGGGGCCGGCGGCTGAGCCATGGCCAGGAAGAGCTTTCCAGAAGGTCAGAGGCTGTGGAGGCGAGTCTGCCAGAGACCAGGCAGATGTCATCACGCTGTCTGAGCTGTGGGTGTGGCCAAGCTTGCTGGGGGGTGGGGGGCACGGAGTGGGGAGGGAGGAAATGGAGACACAGTGGACAGGCAATATTTTCCATCTTCCCCTCCATTTCCGTGAAGGAAAGGGAAATAGAGCAGAGGCAAAAGTGGGGTGATGTGGTTGTTGCTTTGCTTTTCCAGGTGAGAGATTTTGAGGATAATTACAGACCCAGGGAGCGGATGGTGTGCAAAGGCAGGAGTGTGGAAGGCACGAGGGAGGAGGCACAGAGTCAGGTCACCCCACTGCCCCGGAGGGCAGGATGGGAGCACACGCCGCGGGGGCCTCAGCCTCCCCCTTCTGTCTTCTTTGTGACAGAGACGGTACACCCCGATAGGTGTCCACAGAGTGGGTGCTGACTCAGGCAAAAGCTTGAGGGCAGCGGTGAGGGCTTGAGACAGCACCCCGGTGTGGGGCAGGGGAGAACTGAAAAGGTTCGCATCCCTGCATCTAACTCAGAACACGGCCCATAGCTGGTACCCAAAAATGTTTGCTGACCTTGACCGGAACTGACTCCTGGCACCCTCCCACCCCACCTGCAGGCCTCCCACTGCCTTAGCTCACATCTTACATGGTCTCCAAAGCTCTTGGGACCCAAGCCTGCCCACGGTCCCCTCATCTGCAGCATTGCCCCTGCTCCCAGGCCTGTGCAGGGCCCTCTTTCCATTCCTCCAGCCCTGCTCTGTCTTCCCATCAACCGGATGGACGTCTACACGGCCAGCTCATTCCTGCCTGGGGGCCTTGGCACCTGCCATTCCCTCTGCGTGGGAAGCCCTCCTTCTCTTTCAGCTCAGGTTCCTTCAGGCATCACCCTTAGAAAAGCCTCACCTAGGGAGTTCTGGCTGTGGCGCAGCGGAAACAAATCCGACTAGTATCCATGAGGTTGCGAGTTCTATCCCTGGCCTCGCTCGGTAGGTTAAGGATCCGGCGTTGCCGTGAGCTGTGGTGTAGGTCACAGATGCGGCTCAGAACCCGTGTGGCTGTGGCGGTGGCACAGGCCAGCAGCTATCGCTCCGATTCGACCCCTAGCCTGGGAACCTCGATATGCTGCGGGTGTGCCCCTAAAAAGAAAGAAAAAAAGAAAAAAGCCTCGCCTGGCTATTTTAAGTGGTTGGAGCTCCCCCTCCTATTTCCACACATTACCTCTAGCATTTGTTCACAAGGTTACCGATCTCTGTCGCTTAGTGTTTCCCACTCAGGAGAATGTGACCTCAATGAGGGTCAGATCTAATCTGCCTTGTCCCCTGTCTGGCACCAGGGGAGCCCCTAATGACAATGGAATGAAGGAATGAATGAACTCGGAGACCCTGCCCCAGGCAGGCTGACCTCAGCTGTCCCAGGGAAAGCAGCCGTGTCTTCCCCGGGGCCCCCCAGGTCCTGGACCGCCTGTCTATTATTTTCCTCCTACATCGTCTTCTGAGGATTTCAGAGAGTTGGATTACATCGCATAATCAAGACAAACTGGTTATATAAACGAGGCCCCTGAAGACCACCGTATGACTTATCTAAAGTGTTTTTTTCACCCGGCCTTTTCTCCTCTGGGGATTAGGGTTTGTGTGGTAGGCCTTTAGAATGTGGCTCTTTGGTTTTTCAAGAGAGATTTCGTATCTCTGGCCTGTCAGGTGCACGGGCCACCTCATCCGTGTTGAATGGACGGCTTCCCAGCCCTGCGGTCCGCAGAGGATGCGGAAGGCTTAGCATCTTTCCTCCTCTGGCTGGGAGACTGCTGGGAATATGGGACCCAGACCTCAGGGGCAGTGAATGGAATCTGCTGATAATCCATCCATCTGTAGCTCGAGAGCGGCTTCCTGAGCGCCCGGCACTGCTCTGCACATTTTCCCGGGTCAGAGTCCTCCAGAATGCCACCCGAAGGGCATGTCCCCATTTTACAGATGATGGCCGAGGCACGGAGCCATCAAGGAAATTGCCCTAAAGTCACACAGTAAGTGGAGGGGCCGGGACTTGGCTCCACGGTGTCCAGCATCACAGCCGGCACCACGCCGTCTCTTTCGCTTTTCCCAGCCTGTCCCCAGAGCTGCACACAGGATGAACAAGTGCCCGCAGGTGCTGCCCATGCCACTCCCTCCCTCCCTCAGATGCCAACCAACCTGGCAGGACTCCATGGGGCAGCCCAGGCAGTGGCACCAAACAACCCAGGCTGGATCCCGGATCTGCCTTCTTCTCAACACTCCGTTTGCAGGAGTAACACCCTGTGCTTCTCAGAGACACATTCCTTGTATGACTTTGGAATTCCTTGGAGAAGCTAAGAGAACAAAAGAGACCGAGTAGGAGGGACCCCCCCATGAGAGAAATCCAGACGCTGAAAAATAGGGAAGCGTCCCTAGTCTGATCCAGGACAAATGCTGAGTTTGAAGGATAAGGAGGTAGAGGCTCACGGTGGGAAGTGACCTGTCCAGGGCTCGGGACGTGTCAGGGGGAGAGCAGAGTCCCCTCCCTCCTCCTCTCCTGCCCTCCTGCCCTCCCCGGCCCATTGCTAGCGGAGGCGTGTTCCGGGCTGTCCCGTCTCCTCCACTACCGAGAGAGGACTCTGGCTTTGCTGGTGGCACATTCTTCTCCTAACTGCAGGGAAAGGCTAGCCCTGCCTGGCAGCCTGGCCACAAAGAGGGACCTATGGGGACAGGGTAAAAATAGAACTCTCTGCTGACCTACGTCCCAACCCTTGAGGGATTTGGGCATGAGAAAATGAACCACAGTGTGCGAGGAAAATAGTTACAAGAGAAAGTGAAGGTTTTTAAGAATTTTTGCTCTGGCCTAACTAGCCCCCTTCAAGACATTCAAGAAGAAACTTAAGTGACACATTGGTTATTAGAGAGGACAGTACTCAGATGCTGGACTCATTGAGAGTCCCCATATTGCTTCATAACAGTACTTCTTCGGGCACCAGATATGTTCCAGGAACCCAGGACTCCAGGCTGTCCTAAAAAAAACCATGTCTCAAAGTAGTGATCTGAGTCACTCAGGACCCTGCACTTTATCCAGCAGTTCTGAGTCTAGAAACTACTCCAGGAATGTCTATTTTTGGTCCCTTGGCAAACATAGCTATGGCATGGCTCCCCTCCTACTTTCCAGGTATCTATGTGTATTTGTCAACAGAGATTTAGCTGAAAATAAGGGAAAACCCGTGAGAGAGGCTGAAATAAGGATTTATTCTTCTCATTTAACAAGAAGCCTGGAGGTGGATAATGGCTGCCGGTGATGATTAGGGGGCTCCGTGCAGTCAGGGCTAACGTCTTGAAGGTTCTTTTGATCATTACCTCATGATTGCAATATGGCTGCTGAAGTACCAACCATCAAATTCTTATTCACAATAGAAAGAATGGAGAAAGGATCAAACTTCACAGTAGAGTTCCACCTCTGTGTTATAAGCTAGAATTGTATCTCATGGGAAAGGGCACTAGTAGGAAATGGGTTGGGAATGCGTCCAAGATACAAAGATACGAAGCCACAGATAGTAGGAAAGTAGGTGTGTTGAATCTGGTCCTGCCTGAAATTGCGCTCATCAGTGAGCCCAGTCACATCATCCTTTGATGCCCAATAAGCAGTGTCTGTAATTTTAAGAAGTATGTTTTTGTTCTTTGTTTTTGCGGTGTAGCATTGCTTACCTTGAATAATCAATGGTGGGGGACGGGAGTGGGAGGCATTTTAGTTGGGGGCTACCCAAGGACAGACACTGTGTTTATTCTCTTTTTGTTGCCAGTACCTAGTGTGTGAGTGTCAGGGCGCCAACATCTTAATGCAGCCCTGTTTTAGCTTGTCTGTCCTCAGGGCACAGAAATCCTTTATGGCATCTTTCTTAACCACATAGTGAGGTGTCTAGTTTGCCAGTTATGTCACAAATGATCAGCTACTAAAAACAGTTTTAGGGAGTTCCTGTCGTGGCTCAGTGGTTAGCGAATCTGACTAGGAACCATGAGGTTGCGGGTTCGATCCCTGGCCTCGCTCAGTGGGTTAAGGATCCGGCGTTGCCGTGAGCTGTGGTGTAGGTTGCAGACGCGGCTCAGATCCCACGTTGCTGTGGCTGTGGCGAAGGCCGGCAGCTACAGCTCCTGTTAGACCCCTAGCCTGGGAACCTCTGCTAGGATCATATGCCGCAGGTGCGGCCCAAATAAGGCAAAAAGACAAAAAAAAAAAAAAATTACACCTCTAGTAACTATTAACTAACTCAGCAGCTTATGCTGATTTAATTCCAGACAGAACATAAGCTTTCAGAATTTCATGAGAAGTCTGTACAACATAGGAAGCCTTAAGTTGGCCTTTTTTTTTTTTTTTGGCTTTTTAGGACCACACCCGAGGCACATGGAAGTTCCCAGGCTAGGGGTCGAATCAGAACTACAGCTGCTGGCCTACACCACAGCTCATGGAAATGCCAGATCCCCAACCCACTGAGCCAGGGATCAAACCCACATCCTCATGGATTCTAGTAGGATTCATTTCCACTGCCCCACAAAGGGAACTCCCAAGTTGGCCATTCTTATTCCAGGTACATGACCTATCAGCAAAACTATCAAATCTGCATTTTGATTTGAGATGTCTGAAAAAACAGGTGGAAGCCTAGATCTTCTTCCAAGCATTGTACAATCACGGTCATCTACTTGACCAGGGTCCTGGAGAGGGCAGCAGGGTTTAGGAGACTGTGCCTCCCAAGCACAGTATTAGGACTGGATACCCATGCTTGCCTGGTTAGTCTGATGGCACACTAACAAATGCTGGGTTATATTCACTTGTAAGATTACTGATAGCAGATGGACATGCATATAGGTCAGATGGCCTGAGGATAGAGCTTGGGTCTTTTCAATAAGAATGGTGGTTCTGCCACGTCAGGCCTTCCCAGTACTGCAGCATCTAGGACAACTGAGAAATAAGCGATTGGTCTATAGCCCAGTCCCAATTTTTTGGTTAGAACTCTACTAGCAGTAGTTCATGATCAAACAAAGGTGAAAGAGTTTTCAAAATTTGGAGTCCCTAAAACTATAGCTGATTTCAATTGTTCAGCAGCCTCTTTGAAGTTTCCGATGTGGCACAGCGGGGATCAGCAGCTCCTTGGGAGCGCTGGGAGGCAGGTTCCCAGCCCGGCACAGTGGGTTAAGGATCCAGTGCTCCCGCAGCTGTGACCTAAGCCACAGCTGCAGCTCGGATCTAATCCGTGGCCTGGGAATTCTATATGCCTCGTGGTGGCCAAAAAAGCCTCTTTATATCCTAAGGACCAGACCGGGGGGTGTGCAGAGTTATCAAGGAATTGCTCTGTTGGCGGTTGTAAAAGCTTGGCAAAACCTGGGTTCCATTATCAGCGATACCCCACCAGTCGCCAAAACTGTCCAAGTTTTTTGTTTGTTTGTCTTTTGTAGCAGGCCGGTGTAGACGCAAATTTGTCTGACTCCCAGTTTGTAACACTTTATGGCCTTCAGATGCTGACAACAGATGCCTTAAATATTTACTTCAGCTTGGCAATACTGCAGTTTGTCTAAGAAAGGCTTATGACTCCTGAGAAACAAGGAATTGCAGAAAAGCCTGAGTATCCATTTTTGCCTTCTTCTTTAGTTTCTGAGGCTACCAGCAAATCATCTGCACGTTGTATGATCACAGATGCCCTCTGGCGAGACAAATTCTTCTCTGTTTTCCCTGTAAATAACTAGAGAAAACAGTAGGGGAGTCTCAAAACCCTTAAGGAATTTTTTTGCCACAAATATCAGTCTCCATATATAAAAGCAAACAAAAATTTAGACTCATCCACTAGAGGGACAAAAAAAAGGCATAGCATAGATTGATCAGAAGGAAATATACTTTGCAGACAATGATACTGAAGTCAGAATAGTTGCAGGATTAGAGACTACAGGGGTTAATGGACAACAAATATATTCACTTTGCTAAAATCTTCTACACATCTATACAGTGATCAAGTATTTTTACCACATTTACCTTGATTCTTTCCTGGAAGAATTAGGAGTATTACGGGGTGAATGTCCCTAAATTTTTATTATCCCTAATTTTCTAATTATTTTATGTCCCACTTTATTCCTTCTAACTGAGCTCTCAACAAAGGAAAATGTTTACGTATTATGAAGATTTATACATATTTGAAAAGGACAGGGAAAAATATTCTCAAAGAGAGGGCAAGTCCTTTCTCTTATTTTCGGTAGGAAGAATTAAGACTCTTTCTAATTTGTGTTTGCGCTTGCAGTGGGTAGACAAATATTGCACCGAATTTCCTCTCCCTCTGAATCAATGAATTAGGATCAGATTCTCATATCTGAAAGGTACGATTGCATCCAGGCCCCTGCCTTCGGGCAGCTTGCTGTTTAAATCACTGAAGACCAATCGTCGTCTGACCACCTCCCACGATGGAGATGTCGCCCACAAAGGCTGGCGGTGCCTTTCAGTATTTAGCAACCTGAGAGATTCAGAGTTTTGCTTTGCCTGTTTGAAGTCTTCTCTGCTATCAATGATCAGACAACTCTTTAGATAATTTATCATCAGACCTGTACGCTTCCTGTCTTAACAGGGTCAAGGTGTGTACACATTCTCTTCCTTGAAGACAAACCTCACTGGGGTCACGTAGCGCCTCTTTGGTCAGTGTAAGTAAACTAGACATATGGTTCAATATTTTCAGAACACCGCTTAAATCCTCCACCTTCCCTCCATATAAGCCACTAAACGTGCTGATCTGCCCTTTTAACAGTCTTCTCACCATAACATATGCAGTAATTAATTTAACATTTCTGAATGTTTTTCTTTAAAAACACATAAAGCTTACTTCACAGGATTACTGTATCATAGGAAAATTATTCTCATATGTGTGTAGCTTATCTGCCTAGAGCTCCATGAAGGGACGTACTATCTGATGACTTCCAGGAGGCCTGGCAGTAAGAATGAGATGGGAGGGAAGCGGTAATCCATTGTGGAATTCAGCTCAATTTAGGGGAAAAAAAAAAAGCTGCCTAACAATTAGAACCATCTCTTGACTCTCCCTGAGCGGAAACAAAGAAGGGATTACTTAACCTGTGGTCACAATTCCCCCTCCCTTCTCCAATGAGCCTAAAAAGACCCCAATAAGGAGATGCAGGTCTTCCACCCACTGCCATCTAAATCCTACTCTAAACCTTCTCCAGGGAGTTCCCATCATGGCTCAGCGGAAACCAATCTGACTAACATCCATGAGGATGCAGTTTCTATCCCTGGCCTTGCTCAGAGGGTTAGAGATCAGGCGCTGCCGTGAGCTGTGTTGTACATCGCAGATGCAGCTCGGATCCTGCATGGCCGTAGCTGTGGGGCAGGCCAGAAGCTACAGGTCCAATTCAGCCCCTAGACTGGGAACCTCCATATGCCTCGGGTGGCCATAAAAGGACCCAAAAAACAAAACAATAAACCTTCTCCAGGGAGAGAAAGCACTCGGCATGCGGTAGGAAAAGAGACATTTCAGAAACGCCACTGTAGGCCTCACCTAACTTTTCATGGCAGCTGTGACGGTGGCCTTTTGGCAGGTCAGCTCACAGGCAGATGCCATGTTCAGAGAGCACAGGAACAGCCATTTTACGGACACACTGAAACTTCCAAAACAGCTAACCTAACTTTTCAATCTTCCATCCTTTTGTTACTTGTGATTTTTATCATTTGTACTTCATTACTCTTCATAATAGAAAGAAACTGAAGAGTGACTATAATTTGAATATGCATATGCTAACACTGCCATGTATTCAAGGAGTGCTTTTTAATTTTCAAGACTGCCAGAGGCTTTCCCGGAGAAGATAAATGACTGAAACTGCACACCTTTGCAATTCAGTAACACAGAAACACCACACCCCTCTTTTAAGAACCGAAGGCTGCCTTTCCCCAGGGGACCACAGAGCTCATAAGTCTCTTTTGGTACTGGCCAAACAGACCTTGGAAAAGTGAGTGAGGCCTCTTGCTTATAACACTGACCAGAGTTTGGTTTGTAAACATGAAAAATATTGAAAAACTATTAAGTGCTGACTAACTCGGCTGTGCATTTAACAGTGGTTAATTTAACTTAGGGAAAAAGTCGTTTTGTTGCATCTTTCAAAATTTAACCCTCAAAATTAGCCATAAAATATGTGTGAATATTTTTCTTAGTATTCTTTTCAGTCATTCCAAGGAAACATCAGGTTCCTTGTCTCCATCTAAGTGCTATGAGCTTGAGATGCTTTTATATTCAGAATAGAAATTTTAACAGCTCAGGTTGAAAGAACCACAAAGAAAAGGAAGGGCAGTAAGATGGGCAGCATTTCAATGTCTCCTCTGCTTTCCCACACACAATAGGCTGCCTTGGGCATAAGCCTTGGGAGTACTCAGCAAAAACAATCTCAACCCTAGACCTCAGGTCCCTCTGTTCAAGAGGTAAAAGCATTGTAGAGATCTTCATATGCCATTCAAACAATAAAATGCCTAAAATGCCTTACTGTTTGCTGAACTTGAATGGAAAAGAGCACCACCTGGTTCTCTGAAAATGCACACATCAAGGCCCATTGCCACGGCTGTGCTCACTTCTGCGGATATGCTGCCAGTGCAACAACAAAAAAAAGCTCTAGTCATGGGGTTGTGCCTCCAAACGGCCTTCCGTTTTCCATTGCCAGAGACACAAGATTTTGGAAAGAAAACCCCATTGCTGCAGAAATACTTTCATCCACTAGAATGCAAGATCAGGAGTGACTGGATTTTTCATGCTTTTCCTTTTTTCCTGTCACTGCTGTACGGTGAGCACCGAGAACAGAGGCCAGCAAACCTGGGCCTGCCAGCCAAATCCAGCTGAGGGACTGTTTTGTATGGTTCATGTGTGAGAAATGGTTTTTTACGTTTTTAAATGCTTGGAAAATAATTTTTTAAAATATTGTGGCATATGACAATTAAATGAAATTCAAATCCCAGTGTCCATTCATAAAGTTTCATTGGAATCCAGGCACACACGTTCATTTACATTTTGTCTAGGGCTGCGTTCACATGCTACAATGGCAGAGTAAATTAGTTGTGACAGACCATCCAGCCCACAAGGCCATTTACAGAAAAAGTCTGCCCACCCCTAGCCCGGCACTGAAATTTTTGTTGAGTGAACAGAGCCACCGTATGCAAGTGACTATAGGACCTTCTTCATCTCTTTTGGGCATCAGATACCAACCCTGAGAGTAAACCGAGCTATTATTAATCAGGCTGCTATTCCATTGAAGCTCACTGGCAAAAGTTCCTCACCCACAGAATGATTTTTTCAGGTGTATAAATCTAAAGGTGAATTTTTACATTTAGAGCACACAAGTAATTACTTGTGTTTGCCTTTGTTCTTTCCCTTGGAATATCCTGAACATGGTTTTTTTCTGTGGTTTTTTCAACAGGCTCCTAAACTTCTGGTCACAGATTAGTGTCGACACTAGGGTCAGTACTTCCAAAAGCAGTGAATATAGGAAGACCCATAAAATCATTTTCAGAGAGATTGCAAAATGCATTATGCAATAATTGGTTAACCTGGACTGCTACCATCTTTGGGAAATTTAACTAAGAATTCATGAGAACCCAGTTCCAACGCAAGATCTCCTTTAGAATGTACTAGGGAGTCTGATCTGAAAAATGATCAAGGACCAATGACTCACAGAGGGGTGAGAACAAATTAAAACTGCAAACAAATGGAAAGATCTCAGCTTCTGTATTGAGAAGCTATAATGATCTCCAGTAACAAGAAGAAACAAATAATTGCAGGCACTCATATCTTAGTGACTAAACAACAAGAATGACAATGGACTTTTTGTGGTAAATTTATTAATAGATTAGCATATCATTCTCAGTAAGTAGAATTTAGAGGTAAAGATGGAGCACAGAGGTTTACTTTTGTAAAACTATACAATTTCTTAGTGATAAAGTTGAAACTGTAAACTTAAATCTCCTCTAAACTGCATGTTTGCTCTGTTTTTGCCTAAAGTGACAGCTGAACAGATGATTGTGATTTACCGTGTACTTCTCCAGCTTACACTCACACTGCTGTCTTGCACTTTGTTGTGTACATAATCTATCTTCATACCTTTTGTTTTTGATAAACTTTCTTTGGAACAGTACTTTTAGATTTATAGAAAAATGGCAAAGAAAGACTTCCCATCTAGCCTTCACTGAATTTCCTCTGTTCCTAACATCTTATATCAGTATGGTGTATTTGTTACAATTAATGATTTAATACTGATATATTAATATCAATTAAAGTCCATACTTTATTCTGATTTCCTTAGGGTTTTTTTTTTTTTTTTCCCTTCTACCTTTTAGGGCTGAACCCTAGTTCCCAGGCTAGGGGCTGCATTGGAGCTGCAGCTGCCAGTCTACGCCACAGCCTATGCCTTGCCAGATGCGAGTCCCATCTGCGAATTACACTGCAGCTTGAGGCAATGCTGGATTGACTTTCCTTAGTTTTCATGTAATGCTCTTCTCTGTTTCAGGATCCCATTATATTCAGTCATGTCTCCTTAGGCTGTGACAATTTCTCACTCTCCTTGTTGTGAAGACCTTGAGAGTTTTGAGGAATACTGGTTAAGTATTTAGTAGAATGTCCCTCAAAGGTATTCATCTGATACTTTTCTCATTTTACTGGGGTTACGAATTTTAGGGAAGAAGACCATGGAGTTAAAGTGTCATTTTCACTGTATTATATCAGGACTGCATAATACCAACATAACTTCTGATGTTGACCCTGATCACCTGGCTAAGGTAGTATTTGTCAGGTTTCTTCACTATAAGTTCCTCTTCTCTCTTTCCACGCTGTACTCTTTGGAAGGAAGTCACTATGCACAGCCCATGCCTAAGGAGTGGGGAACAGTGCTCCACCTCCTTGAGGGAGGAGTAGCTACATAATGTGGAATTCATTTATTTATTCATTTATTTATATAAGCACGGACTCATGGATATTTATATTTTGGGTTCTAATCTATAATCCAGCACTAGTTTTATTCTGTTGCTCAAATAGTTCCAATTTTGGCTACTAGGTGCTATTTGAAGCTTTTTCTTTACTTCCCTTGGTCTTGAATGTCCTTTACTTCTTTCCGGGATTCAGCTGAGATGAAAAACAACTCCTCTACTCTGACCCTGAATCTCCCACCACTCTAGGCTATATATTTTCCTGGCATACTTAATATTTACATCTTATACGGTGCTTCATACTTATCTGTCTCTCCTGCTGGACAATAAGCTTTTGGAGGGTAGGGATCACATCTTATTTTATATACCTAGTATATATGCCTAGTCTATTCATTTTAGTGCCTTGCTCACACAAAGCAGGAGCTCAACAAATATTTCTGGAATGATCATTATGGCTTTCTCCTTAGTCCAAGAATCCAAGAGTGCCTCATATATTAACCAGAAGCCCACAGGAGTTAGCAGCTAATGGCTCTTGCAGGAACTACAAGGTGCTACTATTCTAAGTGTTTGTGTCAGTCATATAACACATGTAAAACAACAGGATGTAAGTTAACACCTCCTCATGTCTCATTTCTAGGTAAGCAGACTTTTCCTGACTACTAATCACAGTTAAACATGCATAATTATTTTAGGGGCCATGACCAATTACCTTTGTATTTAGAAGCAAGGCTAGGCAGCTTCTAGTTCTCTTGGATTAGAAAAGGGGTGTCTCCTAAACAGCATACATGCTTTGCTTTCTCTCTTTTCATTCTTTGCTGTCAATACTTATTAAGAGAAAATGACTCTAAAAATTAATCAAGAATCTTCCAAGTTATAGGAGTAAGATGAACTCTAATAAGCTGAAACAGGTTTTTATTTTATTTTTTTTGCTTTCTCGGGCCACACCCACAGCATATGGAAGTTCCCAGGCTAGGGGTCGAATTGGAGCGACAGCTGCCGGCCTACGCCACAGTCACAGCAACACGGGATCCGAGCCATGTCTGCGACCTACACCCCAACTCATGGCCATACTGGATCCCTGACCCATTGAGCGAGGCTACGGATCAAATCCATATCCTCATGGATCCTAGCTGAATTCGTTTCCATTGCGCCACAACAGGAACTCCTGAAATAGGTTTTTAGGTTGGATCATGCTAACACCCTAGTCCACCACCAATAACTGTCGACTGATCACTTCCTAATTGCACTCTTGCCCTCATCTATCATTTGCCACAAATGAGATCATGCCATTCCATTTCACCTTTCTACTTAACTGCTTTTATAACAAAATTCAAATTTTCAACTGCCCTTGGAAGGCTCTCCATATCTACTGGGCTCTTTTCCCTCTTCGAATTCATCCCATACACTTCCTTGACTATTAATGGTCCAGCCATTACTGAGGTTGTGGCTCAGTTTCATAAATTTTTTGATGCCTTTGAGAACAAAAGCTACTCTAAGAAATCCTACAAATACATTGAAATAAAGATAAGATCAAAACATAAAAACCCATATTCTTCTTAAGTCAGAAGGTTTATTGATGTTACAATGTACATTATCTTTAAGCTTTAGTTAACTAATGTTATTTTTCTAAGAAATAGTAATTTATGTCTGATTTTGACATCCTGCAAAGATTAACTCAAATGTAAAAATGGTTTCTATTTACAAGAAAGGGTTAAACACAAATTTAAATAAAACACTGCCTTCTTAAAATAATAAGTTATTAAAAAAAACTGAGTTCCTTTGATAACTAAAGGCACGTTATTGCATCCTTCTAAATATTTGGAAATTAACATGACCTTACAATGCTGACATCTTGAAATAAAACAAAACCAAAAAAGACAGACCAAACAAAACCCATAATAATCTGTTTCTATTTAAATGCATTCAAAGAGTGCACTGACTCTCTGCTTCTTATCCTGATGACTTCCTGGACATCTGCCTAAGTGAAGTTCTTTAAATGAAGAGTCTACATGCTAATATTCTTTCTATCTTTGCAAAAGGACATCCATCAGTCTTCGAAAAGAAGCCCACCTAGCATTGTTCTGGTTGATGAGAGGAATAACTTTTGAATGATAGTGATCTTTCCTCTCAGACTCAATTCTGAGTCCAAAAGTTTATCAGGTTCTTAACTCCCAGATTTTAGTTAAGATTAAATTGTCTTGAGGCTCTGAAAACTGAAAAATTTTATTTAAGTTTGAGGCTGACTCATTTGGCAGTAAAAACTGACCTGACCTGATGCAAGACTATTTCTAGTCTTTACTAGTCTCATACAGTGTGAACATTCCTATGTTTTGCTGCAGAAATCATGTGTTCGATAACAGAGTATTGCTCTGTTGGTGGGTGTTGGAGGGTGTTACATAATATGTACTCTATTACTTTTCTAAAAGTCAAAAAAAAAAAGTTCTAAATTCCAAAATGCATTTGACCCAAGCGTAACAGAAATGTGGACCTGTACTAGGTTTCAATAATTTTAAACAGAGGGATACAATGGGATATTCTGAATATCCTTATTATCCATATACTCATTCACACCAAGCGTTTCCAAGTGTCTATGTTTATAAAATATGTGTGGTGTATAACTGTTTATCTTTTTCTAAAAAGTGTTCAAAATAACTCAAGCAGAAAGCTGAGCATTACTTTTGCTTGATCTGCTACTCTTAACTTTTCCTTTTACAAACTGAAAACAACGTATATGATTAAGTAGACAGTCTGAGAGATTACATGGCTTGAAAATTTCTGTAATAGGGCTTCAAATTCTTTTCCTCTAAGTGTAATAGGGATGGCAAACTATGGTCCGTGGGCCAAATCCAATCCTTCACCTATTTCACAGCTACACTCAGCTGTTTCTATATGGTCTGTGGATGCTTTTCTGCTACAGAGGCAGAGTTAAGAAGTTGTGGCAAAGACCATATGACCTGCAAAGACTAAAATATGTACTACCTGCCTTGAAGGAAGAAGTTTGCTGAACTTTGCTCTAAGCTGATCACCTCAGGATGGTACTAATTCCTAGGACTATCTGATAGTCATAATTTTATAAAAACGAGTCAGTTTGTCTGCATTTAGGGCCTTATGGGCAACATTTCAAAGGCAAAGGGAGAGAGAGCTGTCACAGACTGACATTCTCTTCCTGTTTGAATGTGGTCTCAACAAGTCGCGATCTTAGAACCCTGGGGGATCCAGAAGGACTGAGGAGTATGTACTTGCTGGTGATAGAAATCTGGTCAGAGAATAAAGACGGAAAGTCATAGGGTAAAGTTATTAATCTTCCCACCTACTGTAAACATTAAATTCCCTGTAAGGAATCCATATGCTTTATGTTGACAGGCATAATTACAAAGAGGTGGGGAAATAGGGACCTTACAACGTATTCATCCTTATTCTAGAGCTCATGTGTGCTACTTCTTGAAAAGATAAGATTATCTCTTGCCATTTTTGACAAAAAGTTTCCCAGCTCAACTGTGGCTCAATAAACTTTTATTATTTTTTGTTATTTATTTTTATTCAAAAGAATTTGTTTCCCTATCACAAAAATTAGATAACCATACCACCAACAGCAGCAAAGTCCATAGAGTTATATTGATGGTGGAGAGTTCACTGGGTATTCCCAATGTCCCAAAAGTCATACAGGAGGAAAAAAAGGAAAAGAAAAAAAAATACTCAAAACAAATCCAAAACCCATGATGACTCTGGGGAAAGACATCACACGACAGTTTCTGTCTTCTCTTATTGTCAGCTGCAGATGTATTTCAGCAGAATCAAGTACAATTTAATTTGAGTAAATCCTTCATACCAATTCCAGCACCTAACAGGGAGAAAAAAGAATCAGTTTAAAAAAATAGTTTTAAAATATAGAAAGAGTTTAATTAGTCTTTATTATATTGCAAATGGAGAACCAAATCAAGTAAACTTTTCCCAACTGCTAAAATGCCAAATAATTTGAAGGAATCAGACATTAATCCATTCTTACTTTCAATTTAATAGTTGTAGGTTCAGGTTCAGATTAATTTTCTCCATAGTTAGTTAGGAGCCTTCAAGATAAACTACATAAAACATATAGATAAATGAACTGGCTGATGCATAGCATGAATGTAACATTTTGGGAACATATGTTGGTATCTTTCCATATTCATAAGAAACATATTAATAAAACATAAGACAGAAAATCATTAGTTCCAGGAGCTAAATGTATCTCTGGTTTGGATTTGCTGAGTGACCTTAGGCAAAACACTTAACCTTTCTGTCTCAATTAACCTGTGAAATGGAGCTAAAATATTATCTTCTACCAGTAAAGTAACAGTTAATAAATCATTGTATATACAGAGATTTACATGTACTATGTAAATAAAAATGTTGAACAGGCTGAAATGAGAAACATTTTAAGTACTGCTGTTTAGAATTTTAATCTATTTCTGCACTGATAAACAATTTATAGTGATCAAGGCATACAGAACCTAAAATTTTGTCTTTTCCTATTGCTTCATTTATTTTCCAATCATCTTGGTTTCAAGATACTCTGTTAGTTATTAAAGCAGTACCTTGTCATGTAAGAAAGTTGTTACATTTCTAAAACAAAAATAAGTTATAAAAAGAATAGAAGAAAATGGCTGAAGAAGGACATCGGATATGAGGACAATTATGAACAGTGTCAAAAGGATTATGTTAGATGGAGATTGTAATTCTAGGTGGCAAAGAATTAAAGGAGAAACTTATCTCCTGCTGTGCTAAGGTTTGACATATACCTGTGTTTCTGTAACGCTTTTTGTCTTTACATTTGGCAAGCAGGCTACTTAAAAGGTTAAGGCTGTTGAACAAAATCCTTAGATCTGACACTGAGTCTCTACATGTATGTAGCTTTGAGCTTTCTGCGGATACATTAGTAATCCCAATTGTCTAAAAGGCCAAATTTGTTGAAGAATAAGGTACAGCTTTTTCAATACAGTCTTGCCATGAGACTAAAGAGAAACTGAGAGACTGCAGAGAGCTATTTTAAACAGAGATTCCAAGACCTTCTACCAGCTTGCTTCAGACTTCCATAACATATCACTAATGAGTTCAAAAGCCGGGCTTTTGTCCATGGCTCTCTAATGAGGCTTTCTAAATAGAGAAATTAGCTACATAAAAGGAAGTATACCATGTAAATTAATTTGATTAGCTAACAGTGCAGTTCTGCTTCGAGTTTGCTCATTTCATCTCCATAGGACAATGCGTGAGGCTTGGATTTGCTCTCTTGGCTGCTGGGTCATTCTCCACTTGGCATGAGTGGAAGGAAGCCATGGCAAAGCTAATGCTCAGGGGCAGGGAAACAGATACATATTCCTGTTACTTCTATCATCAGCAGAGAATATGTGGAAAGAACCGGTACCCACAGAATAAGTGCTAATTAAACCCCTGTACTGAAAACCTCAACCACAATGGTGTTTTGTTTAAAAGTTCACTGCTTAGCTCAGGATTTATTTATCCAATGTATTATGTCCAAGTGCTGAATATCCAGCAGTATAGCTAGGTAAAATTTTTACTTCCTTGAATTCCTAACTACAAAGAAAAGTATGTGGAAAACTATGTGTGTATTTGGGGATGAGACTGCGAGTGAAGGGATATTAGAGTTTTCGGATTACATCGATGGCATGATCACATGATCAATTTTTCAAGTGAACACTTAGAATACCTTTCCTTCCCCTAGCAACTGAGGAAAAATCTACTTGTCATGGAAGAGAAACATGAGGAAGAGAGGAATAAAATAAGAGTAAGACATTTTAAAATCTAGCGCATGTCTAAGTATCTCCTGCTGTATCTTGGATCTTATCCCTGAACATCCTGGGGGGTAGCTGCACTGACATAATTATAGAAGCTAAACAGTGCTTGGCCTACAGTGAATGCTTCATAGTCTTCATCTGTTTTTCATTCTGACCACCTTTAAAATCCCTTCAGGATTTGTTTAACTTCTAACAAATACTATCATTCGCTCCACAGCTGCAAGCTACCTATTCTGTCCCCCTTCAGTCAAAGTCACTTCCAAGCAGAACGAGACCCATGATTTGGCATGCTCTCTGGGCCTTAATGCAACTCTATATTTCCATGTTACAGTTATAGTCTGTTACAGCCTAGACATGGATCTGAGTTTAAAATGGAGATGTATAAAATAGCTTACCTTAATTGTACCCTGACTGTTAGCAGCAATCAGCACATTGGACTCCTAGAAAAGAACAAGAACTTTTAGAGTGTAGACAAGGGTTTGCTGGAGGGCAGTCCAAGACAGTAATTTCCTCTTCATCCTTCTTTCTTCACTTTGCCCTAAGGTACCAATATAATCTAACTGGAGAACCAACTTTAACTTGTTTTCAACTATGAATTATCAACACAAAATCCCATATTGTGAGGATTAAGTTTTAATAAAAAAAGTTGGAAGCAGAGTAGGAAACTTTCAAATGTAAAGAAAAATAAAAGAAATAACAGATTGCCACTAGGAGGAAAGGCAAGAGAAACAAAGACTGAAATAAAAAACGAATAAGAATAACTTGAAAAATAAAGTACAGTCTTCCATAGAAAACTTCATTCACTTTCTCCCATAAGATACCAGTAATTGGCATACATTTCTATGGATAGCTATTTGATATCAGGAAAACAAAATAAAACAGAATGTGACTATTTATCTAGGAGAAGGATGGCTATCTTTCTTTTACTTATTCTATCACTCACTATATGCAGTTTTAAAAATTTTTTGTCTTTTTGCCTTTTTCTAGGGCTGCACCTGAGGCATATGGAGGTTCCCAGGCTAGAGGTCTAATCGGAGGTGTAGCCACCAGCCTACACCACAGCCACAGCAACGCAGGATCCAAGCTGCGTCTGCAACCTGCACCACAGCTCATGGCAACGCCAGGTCCTTAACCCACTGAGCGAGGCCAGGGATTGAACCCGCAACCTCATGGTTCCTAGTCGGATTTGTTAACCACTGAGCCACGACGGGAACTCCACTATATGCATTTTTAATAAACTTGGTGATTACTTGAAATAGGATGCATGTGGTAACATATTTTTTATATTCCGAGTCTTAAGAAAAAAATTTCTCTGGAAAACAGAAAGGGTGAAAGAAGGAATGGACCAGACCGAGTTTACCAGAGGGAATCTCATTGAGTAGGGAGAACTGGGACATGTCTTCTGTTGGAAACAATGTCTAACAGACTCTGGAGCTTAGGAGTGTACACAAGTCTTTCAGCTTTTCAGAGCAAGCAGCTAAAAGAAGGTAAACAGACTCAACACTGCCATAGAGACCATACAGCTCATGGGAAGACCAAGTCTGAGTAAGAGCTTTGAGAAACCAAGATAAAGAGGTCAACTTCAATGAAGGACAGGACCTGCCTGAACATCCCACAGGGTTCATCAGAAAGTAATGAAGAAAGAACACTCTTGATCTGTACTCAGGAAAGTTATGTCAGTCAATCTGAGTTAAACTTTATTTCTACCTTTTAACTTTCTCATTCCTTGTAAGTGACTTTTGAAAAATGCTCACCTTTGTTGCTACTTGGGGGATCAGAATATCCTTTGGATATAGTCGATGGTGACAGCAATCAAGAGTCAGCTGTATCAAGAAGGAATAATACTCACTCTGGAGGTGAGTATGGGAATTGATGATGGGGTTGGGGACACCCCCCGCCCCAAATATGGCACCTTGGCATACTGAATACTTCAAGCTGAAGGAGTCTGAGAAAACAGCAGAAGCAGGAAGGTCACTCTGGCCTCCCACACCTCTTGCCCTTTCCTCCTAAAACAGTCATAAAACCTCTCCAGAGTAAAGGAGCATCCTTATCTCCAAAGACAAAGGAATGCCAAGAGGAATCCGAGTAAGCAGGCCCTGCCAAGTTTCCTGCAGCTTTCTGCTCCTGAGTACAGCTACCTCACACTCCTTAACCCATCACATTGCTGCAGGACTACCCACTCTTCATCAAACACAGCAGAAAATACACAGGTCTATTGCATTTCCTTATGAAGGCTCTCATGTCATGTAAAACATAATAAACCTATTTGCTTTTTTCCGGTTAATTTGCCTCTGTCAGCATAATTTTCAGATTCAGATAAGGACCATAAGATCTTTAAGAAAAACTTCTTCCTCCGCATACTGCTATTTTCCTAGCTGAGCTTTTCCCTTAAATCAGCACATGTATTCTTAGCAACGCAGGTAACATAGCATTCACTACTAGAATGAGTTTCAGTATCCACCTTGGGGAGTTATGGGCTACTGCTGGGACTGAATGTGCCCGGAATTTATGCTTCCATGGCATGGGGGGTGGAATAAGGGGGGTGTAGGGTTTATCTTCCCTTTCAGTAAAATCAATTCAGGTGGTTGGAGTGAGTTTTGGGTATCCTTAGAGAGTATAATAACTCACTCTGAGCTGCTCAAGAGGCAGAATTTCTATGTCTGCCTTAGAAAACAACAAAACGAGGCACTGTGGTACAATGTGGATTTCCTTGTAGCAAGAACTTTAGACAAGCTGGTGTGACATCACAACTGCCATCAGAGAACCCAGAAATGATTCTGCTGTGAACACCATCCAGAAATGAAACTATAAATAGATCAATCCAGTTTCTGTTCGAGGAAAGACTCCTGTCTCCAAGAAAGCAACTACTACCATAATTACTAGTCACCAAGAATTCTTCCCTCTGCTATGGGAACACATGTCAGGTTAATGAAACATTTATAGCCCAAAGCTCTCTTTCTGCTTTGTTGGTTCTAGTCACCTCTTAATCCAGAGGAAGGTAGAAAAACCTGGTGGAGGTGAGGACTCACCCTGAGGGTGACAGGGAATTCACCTCTGCCAGTTACAGAGGGTATAAATTACACAATTCACATTTGTAATTCTCAGTGGAAGGACGTTTGAAAAACTGGTATATTATACCGCCTGAAAGATTATGCTCGATATAAACAAAAGAATCTAGCTAGATCACCGCAAAATTTAGTTTGAAGTCTGTGCAATTAACTACACTAAACCCAAGGAGGAAGACACCTGATGACAACCCAGCAAGAATGCACCATGCCTTTTTGTAACCTGAGGACTATTTTGGCATCAAGAGGTGACCACATTAGGTGCCACCAGAGTGTTAACTTTAAATACCTTTCCCTGGGGAGACAGGAAAATATCTCACATACAAATAAGTCAACATAGAAAGTGCCCAGTTGGAACTGTCTTTTATGGCTAACATATAGGTGACAGAGTGTCCTAAGAACTTTTAGAAACACTCAAAACTATTTTAATTAACAAACAATGAAAGAAAAATGATAGCTTCACTTTTCAGTAGGCTCCTCCCTCCAAAGACCGTGACTGTATTAAAAAGGGATTTAGGATTAAACTGTCTTTCAGAGAACCAGATATTAGCTTAAGATAAATGAATTTTTGCATGCAACAGAAAAATAAAATCAGTATTTTACTTCAGCACATATGGAAGTAAGTACAAGGTTATTATTGTAGGTTTTCAGTGATTCTTGTTTGCATTTTGAATGACTAGTAATTCTTAGCTGTAGCTGTAGCCTGCCAGAGGCCTAATGTAAGAAAGTTCTGGTTCAATGGGTTGTTTTGACTCGCTAAATAAAATAAAAATGTCAGCCAGTAATTCTCATTATTTTCTCCTTCTTTCTTGAAAACTGCCAGTTTTGCTGCAAAGCCCTCTTCAAGGTTAAGATAATAATGCACCTACTATTTTCTAATTTAAGATAAAGAGTTTAAGAAAAGACAGTGGAAAAATTAGCAGTGATTCTTTTATAAAAATTGAAGACATGTACATAAACATATACCAACTTGCTTACCAAGCCAGAAATAATACACTTATACTGAAACAAAACCAGCATCCATTGGAATCATCTTCTCTTTGCTAACTTATCTATAAAAGGATCATTATAGCTACTACATTAAAATCCTGAGCAAGTTGAGAATTAATATTCACTTAGTTTACAACTGGAGGATTTATTCTTAGAAATAGTCATACTTGATTTTAAATGTGAAGTAATTTTATTAGATACGTAAGTATGTAATTTTAAAAACCTATTTCTGGCTGTGATAGAATAAATAGAATAGATTTACTCTCCTACCTTAAACAACTAGAAAACTGAACAAAATATATAAGACAGCACTGGATAACAGGCAGTACAGGCTGTGATCACTAACAGAAGAGCAATAAAGAAGGTCGATCCTATAACAACCCTGGCTTTCTGCTTGGAGGCAATTTCTGGACTACATAGCATAGCAAGGGAGATCCAAATAGAGCACAGAGGCTCTGTGCAGACCACAGCAGACTCACTAAGTTGAGGTGACAGAGGTGTAAGAACAGGGTGTAGGGCATCTGGAATTTGTAGGGCAAAGTACCACAGAGGAGCAAGTAACCCTACAGTTCCAGGAGTAAACGCAGGGGGTACCCTCGATTGAACGTCAGAATAACAAACTGCGACATCATAGGGTAGAATTACACAAAGCCAGGAAAATAGCCATGAAAAGGGAAAGTACAACTACTGAGAATCTGTAACATTATCAAATGCCAGAGTACTCACAGAATTAGATGTTTTAATTTTGACCAACCAGAGTGAAGAGAACTCACTGACATTCAGGGCATTTAGCAAAGTCACAGAAGGGTCATGCCTTATCACGAGGGCTAAACAAGCCTTAAAGTAAATATTTCTCTAGACTAAGGATCAGCAAACTATACCCTATGGAAGAAATCCAGGCTGTTGCCTGTATTTTGTATTTCAGTTTTAGCAGAACCCAGCCATGGTCATTTATTTACTGTTGGCCTTCTGGTTCCACATCCATGGATTTAACCAAACGTTTTTAGATTAAAATTATTTGGGGAAAAAATCCAGATAGTTCCAAAACACAAAACTGGAATTTGTTATCTGCTGTCAATTATTTACATTTTTTTACAACTATGTACATGGCATTTACACTGTATTAGGCATTATAAATAATCTAGAGATGACAAAGTATATAGAAGGAGGCACAAGGTCATATGTAAATACTATGCCATTTTACATCAAAGAGCACCCATGGATTTTGGTATCTGTTGGGAGTCCTGGATCCAATCCCCTGAGAATACCAAGGATTGAGTTGTATAAATTGTCCACAGTTGCTCTTCTACTACAGTAGCAGAACTGCAACAGAGACCATATGGTGGGCAAGCCTAAAATATTTGCAATGTGGTCCTTTAAGAAAAAGTTTGCTAACTGCTACTTTAAAGTCACCCTAAAAAGCTTAAAAGTATCAAAAGAATCAAGTTTATCTCCACTTAACTTTTGGTCAAAACAAAGTCAATACTCTTAAAAGAAGTCACCAAAATCTAGACATTCAACAATAAAGCATTCACAATATATAGCATTCAAGAGGCAAAAAGCATGACCTATAACCAGGAAAAAATTCAATGAATAGAAACAGATCTAGAAATGAAAAAGACAATGAAAATAGCAAATGAGAATTTTTTAAAGTATAATTATTTAAAGGAAACAATGAACTTAATGAGAAAAGAAATGGAAGACATATGTATAAAAACCAAATGGAATAAAACACCAATAAATTTGACAACACAGGAAAAAAAATCCAAACTGAAGCAGAGGGAGAAAAGGCTAAGAAGAAAGAAGAGAAAAAAAAAATTAGTATCTGAGTGAACAACAGGACAATATATACTCTAATAAATGCATAATTGGAATTCCAAATAAAAAGAGAAGGGGCACTAAAGGTATATGAAGATATGACTAAAATTTTTCCAAATCTGGAAATTATAAACTCACAATCTAAGAAGCTCAACATTCCAGTAGAAAAAAAGCATAACATTACATTAAGGCACATCATAAACTACTAAAAACGAGTAAGAATGAGAAACTCTTGAAAACTGTCAGAGGAAAAAAGAACACATACATAAAATAGAGTAGGGAGATCAGAAGGGGGAGCTCCCACATCCTACAAGGATATTACAGCCTAAAGGAAGAAGGCACACTCCCTCTTCTTGCCTGGCAAGAGTTCAGCCAATGAGATAGTCATAACTCAGCTAAGAAAAAGTCATGGACTCTGTTTGCCAAGCTCTCCAGACTCCTCTCTATGAAAGAGCTCGCCTCTCCACCTTTGCTGGGAACTTGCACGTGGCTCTCCCTCCATGACTGCAGACCTTGAATTGGAATTCTGTGATCCCGAATAATCTCATCTTTACTGGAGAAATAACCAATAGTCTATTCGTTTTAGGTCAACATTTTGGTAGCCCATGCGGGGATCCAGAGGAGACCTCCAACTCCAAGCCTGGTGAACAAACGGGTGTGACACACACACTGAACCCACTGTTGCTCACCGTTTTTCTGCAGACCACGGGGTTTGAGGGTAAATGTTTCTCCTGGATCGAAGCTTCCACTCTCTTTGTGGTTTTGAAGCTTGCAAGGTTTTATTCGGGGTCTGTTCTAAGGCTTTGTCCTTTCTGGCTAAGTCCTTGTTCTGTATGCTAGCACTCATCGGGCACCTTGGCCTAATTATTGAAATCAGGCTATTCTTGTTAGCTTTCAGTCCATTCCTTTGGAACAGGGGATTTTTCATTGGGACTGTGCTAGTTAAGCCTTTGGCCTGCCTCCTTAAGAATTAGACTATTTTGGAGTTCCCGTTGTGGCACAGCAGCTAACGAATCTGACTAGGAACCATGAGGTTGTGGGTTCAATCCCTGGCCTTGCTCAGTGGCTTAACGATCCGACATTGCCATGAGCAGGCACAGCTCGGATCTGGCATTGCTGTGGTTATGGTGTAGGCCAGAGGCTACAGCTCCAATTAGACTCCTAGCCTGGGAACTTCCATATGCTGTGGGTGAGGCCCTAAAAAGCAAAAAAACAAAAACAAACAAAAAAATGGAATTAGACTATTTCATTAGTGCTATGCACCCTTTAGCCTGGCTCCTTTAGGACTGGCTGGTGATAAGCCTACAGGCTACTTGACCTATTTGAGCTCTTTAGGCTGTTTGAAAATTGTTCTCTGATTCTAGAGAAAAATTTCTGAGAAACAGGATCCCAGTTACCTTCATACTTTGAGGGTACCCACCACCCCTATGGGGACTTCAGCTAATTTTATGTTTAAAAACCAAGGTCCTACTTTAGGTACATTTCTAACTAAATAGATCAACCTAACTAAAGAATATCAATGGCCATTATAGGAAACTTTTGAAATCCCTAAATTTTATTTTTTAAAAACCAGATCATCCTGATATTTTTTATTTGTTTTTATTTCTGATGGTACTGAAGCTGTCACTATTCAATCAGTTTGCCCTCCTTATGGGCAAAATCTCCAACTAATATTGGCAAACTATCGGCATACCTCCCATCAAGATTCAAACAGAACCCTTAAAACTTCTTCCCCAAATTAACCAATATCTCATAAGTAAAGAAGCTCCTCAAGATATAAAACCCATAGTAAATTACAAAGCCCTTGTACTAATTTCTGCAGTACTCCCGTTTTACTGGGGAGAAAACCTAAGGGCAGAGGGTGGAGGTTTATCTAGAACCTCTGAGGGATAAACTGTTGTTATTCCTTGACACCGCTGTTCCTAACCCTCCTAAGTTACTAACATCCACTCCCACTGCAGGCAAACTCTTCACTGTAACAGATTCATGCAGGGCATTCTTTAGTATTCCAGTTGATGAAGCTAGCCAATACATTTTTGTCTTTACTTGGGAAGAAAAACAACTCACCTGGGCAGTGATGCTTGCTCAAGGTTTTACTAAAACTTCTTACTTTTCTGAGTTCCGTCGTGGCTCAGTGGTTAATGAATCCGACTAGGAACCATGAGGCTGTGGGTTTGATCCCTGGCCTTGCTCAGTGGGTTAAGGATCTGGCGTTGCCGTGAGCTGTGGTGTAGGTTGCAGACGCGGCTTGGATCCTGCATTGCTGTGGCTGTGGAGAAGGCCGGCAGCTACAGCTCCTGTTAGACCCCTAGCCTGGGAACCTCCACATGCTGCAGGTGCGGCCCTAGATAAGGCAAAAAGACAAAAGAAAAAATAATAATAATAAAAAAAATAAAAGTTCTTACTTTTCACAAATCCTGAAGGCTGACCTGGATGATATAAAGTCCCTAGAAGTTCTACTTTGTTGCAATATGTGGATGATTTGCTTCCTTATCCTTCTTCTCAAGCCTCCTCACAAGACAGCATCCACTTGCTAAAGCTTTTAGCCTTAAAGGGACATAAGGCTGCCAAAGAAAAGCTGCAGTTTGACCAAAGGTTCAATATTTAGAGCATCTAATATTAGAACAAGGATTACACCTAGATCCAGAAGGCTTCACGGTGTCCCGAGTCTACCAAAACCCAAAGCTCAGGCTAGTTGGTTACTGCAAAAACTAGATTTCAAATTTCTCTCTTGCAGCCAAATTTCTGTATACTTTAACTAAATGACAACACTGAACCAATTTTATGGGGAGAACCAGATGACACAGCCTTTAAGGCCTTAAAGGAGAGTCTGATGAACCTACCCACCCCCTTGGGCATCCAATTATCAGATTCCTCTTTTCTCTTTTGTTTATGAAAAAGAAGGAAATGCCTTTAGGGTACTCACCCCAAAACACAGGGACCACCATCAACCCAGAGTATTACAGCCACAGTTCTCCTACGGACCCTGTGGCATAGGAGAACTTCTTTACCTTACAGCCATTATGGTCACTGAGAAAAATCATCATGTGATCTCCTTTAACTACATAAGGTATGCACATGGAAGTTTCCAGGTTAGGGGTCGATTTGCAGCTGCAGCTGCTGGCCTATGCAACAGTCACAGCAACGTCACATCTGAGCCACATCTGTGACCTACACCACAGCTTGAGGCTGGATCCTTAACCCACTGAGGGAGGCCAGGGATCGAATCTGCATTCTCAGGGATACTAGTTGGATTCTTAGGCTGCTGAACCACAAGGGGGAACTCCAAGGTATGCGGTCTTGAAAGGAATTGACAGCAGTAAAACCCCTCTCATAAGTCCAAAGGGATATTTCTCCAAATGATAACAGAAAATTTAGCTAGAGAAGCCCAGCAATTGACCTCAGAAAAGGAAAAATCACTGGAATTTCAACAGTTATTGGTTTGATAAAAATAGAAAGCTCTGGTTTAGACAAGTAACAATCCAGGCCTACTGAAGACTCCTAACCACTATACATGCACTAAACTACTGGTTTACTGATAAAATAATAGCATTCATGAATCAATACTGGTGATGAAAACATTAACAAGGCCACAAAAAGTGCCTACTTCACTTGTCCCACTTGTCTAAAATACAACCCAGGGAAGCCCGTTCATATTGCTCACCAACATTTCAAACCACCTAATGGACCATCTGAGATCTGGCAAGTGGATTTCATGTAATTTCCTCTGTCTTATGGATATAGATATGTTTTAGTCATGGCCTGTATGTTTTCACACTGGACTGAAACCTTTTCTTGTAGACAGGCTATTGCCTCTTTTGTGGCTAAAGTGCTCTTGGAAAAGATTATCCATACCTGGGGAACTCCTCTTGAACTTCACAATGATTAAGGAACCCATTACACCGGTCAGGTACTTTGACAAGTTTGCACTGTTTGGCCAGTTTTACAACACTTTCACTATACTTACTACCATTAATCCTCTGGTTTCATCAAATGTACTCATGGCATTACTAAGACTTAACCTGAAAAATTCGTAATTCGTAAAGGCCTTCCAAATTTTTTAGCCCAAAGCTTTGCCATTGGTCCTTCTAAGTTTTAGATCCATCACTTTTGGAATTCATAAACTCTTACCCTTTGAGAAGGCACAGGATGTTCCTGCTTCTTTACCCATAATTGATAAAAGGAGAGATCCTTCAATGTTGCAAATGCTTAACTGCTTCTATTTTAAATAATATATATATATATAATATATATATATATTATATATATATATATGTTTTTTTTTTAAGTAGCGTAATCTTTTCATAGTGTGCTCTCAGGAGATGATTTTCAGCATCACATTTTGCAAGTTAGAGATTTCATCTATTAGCAAAGATACCCCTGCCCCCCAGAGAGAGACTCTCTTCAACCTTGCTGGAAAGGCCCCTATCAGGTACAGCTAAACAACCCTTGTGCTTCCAAACTTCAGTGAACAGACCTTTGATTCATGTGATTCACCTAAAAAGAGTACCAAACTTTGACTGGACCTGTGCATCGTTTGGTGACCTCAAAGTAAAGATTTCCCAGAACTGAAGCAGATGATATCTAGTGAGACAGCTTTCCCAAGATACCTGGACTAGGCTTGCTGGAAATTTGTCTGTACAACTTTTGATGATGATATAATATTTCAGATGATTTCCAATGTCTATGATCTTAGTAACATATACAATTTATTTATTTATTTATTGGCCATGCCCATGGCAAATGAAAGTTCCCAGACCAGGGACTACATTTGTGCCACAGCAGTGATCCAGGCTGCTGCAGTAACAAATCTGGATCCTTAATCCACTACACCACAGGGGAACTCCAACATATGGTCTTTAGATAATAAAAAGTGCCTGAGAGTTCTTCCTCCTATTTCTCCTTCATACTCAAATATGACTTCAATAGATTTCCAGTCTGTGCACTTTGCCTCAGATGTGAGACACTACAACCAGGAAAGACCTTTTCTGGCATTGAGGGGAAAAAAGGCACTGAAACTGAAAAACTTGACTTATGACCAGCAAACTTTTCAGAGAAAGATCTTGATCAAAAGGGTAAATGTAAAACACTTAAAAAGAAACCTCATTTAAAATGGAGTTAGGAGATCAGAAGAGGGAACTCTCACACCCTACCAAAACAGCAAAGTTCAGCAGGAAGAAGACAGACTTCTTTTTCT
This sequence comes from Catagonus wagneri, assembly GCA_004024745.2. NCBI lineage: Eukaryota > Metazoa > Chordata > Mammalia > Artiodactyla > Tayassuidae > Catagonus > Catagonus wagneri. The sequence continues at coordinate 10,169,677 of PVHT020000175.1, forward strand.
TGCCTGGAAAGAGTTCAGCCAATGAGAGATAGTCATAACTAAGCCAATAAAAGGACACGGACTCTTTGTTCACCAGAGTCTTTCATAACTTCCTTTCCCTTCTATAAAAGAGTTCTCCTCTCCATTTGCTGGGGACTTGCATGTGACCTGCCATAGATGCAGGCTCTGAAATTCAACGGTTTGCTGGTCGTGAATAAACACATCATGCTGGAGAAATAACTGGCAATCTGTTTTATGTCAACAATTACAACTGAGGAACAAGATCATCAATTTGTCATCAGAAGCAATATATGACAAAAAGATAGATCTATTTAAGATGGTAAAAGAAAAAAAGTCAACCTACAAATATTATTCAAAAATAAAGGTATTTTGAGACAAACTAAAACTGAGATAGCAGCAGATAGGCACTTTAAGAATTGTTAAAGGAAGTTCTTATACCACACGAAAACTTAGACCTAAATAAAACAATGAAGAGTACTAGAAATGATCAATATGTGGGTAAATGTACAAGAAAAGGTAAATGTTGCTTTCTTGTTTTATAATTTTCTTAACATATAATTGCCTATTTAAAGCATAGATAATAACAATGGATTATGTTATTATAAACAGAGGTAACATATGTGACAGCATAAGTACATAGGATCGAAGGGGAAAATAGAGGTACATTGGAAGGTAAGGTTCTTCCATAATACATAAAGTGGTATAATCTCATGACAGACTGTAATAAGTTAAACATGAATATTATAAACCTTAGAGAAACCACTGGAAACGTAAAAGAAAGAGTACAGCTAATCAGTTATTAAAAGATATAATAAAAAAAAGTGATGAATATGAGGGCAAAGAACAGACAGCAAATAGAAAAATGGTACATAAATACCTAACCAGATTGACAACTAAGTGTAAATGATCTAAATACTACAATTAAAAGGAAGAGATTATAAGACGTGATAAAAGAGAAGAGTAAGTCTACGCTATCCATAAGAAATACACTTTAAATTAAAAAAAACAAAGGTTTTTTTTAAAAAGAGAAAAAGATATACCATGCAAACATGAATCATCAGAAAGCTGGGATGGTTCTACTAATATCAGAAAAAGTAGACTTCAGGACAAGGAATATGATCAAGAATAAGAGGAATTTTTTATAATTATAGATCAATTTAAAAAATCCTAAATGCATATATGCCTAAAACAGAGCTTCGAAATACACAAAGTGAAAACTGATAGAACTGAACTAGAAGAGATAATGCCACACTTGTGTCTGCAGATTTCAACACTTTTCTATCAACAATTCAAAGAATAAAGTAGACAGAAAATCAAAAAAGATAAATTAATATTTACATAAAATCTTAAGTGGCAAAAGTATGCATTCTTTTCAAGACACAATATGTGCCAGACCATTAAACAAATATTATTACATTTAAAAGCATTAAACTATACAAATTTGGTCTCTGATCAAACAGACCTAAAGTAGAAATCAATAACAAAAGACACCTGGAAAAAAAATCTCCAAATATTTGGAATTTAAAAATACACTCTAAGTAACCCTGGGCTCAAAAAACAAATCAAGGAAAATGAGAAACAATATTGAACTAAAAGATATTGAAAACACAACATAATAAAATTTGTATAATATACCTATAACAGTTCCTAGATAGAAAACTGTATCACTTAATGTTCATATTAGCAAAGCATAATGTTTAACATTAACGATGTAATAACTTGCAGCTTAAGAAGCTAGGGAAAAAGCAAATTACACACAAGAAAAATATAAATAATGGCAGTAATAAAAAGCAGAAACCAATAAAATAAAAAGGCAAAAACAGACAAAAATTATTAAAATCAAAAGCTAGATCTTAAAATAAAATTGATTAAGCTCTACAAAAAGAGACAGTAAATGTAGGTTAACAGTATCAGGAATGAAGGGATATCACTAGACAGTCTTCAGATACTAAAAAAGAGAATAAATAGGAACAGCTTTATGCCAATAAAACTGTAATACAATGAAATAAATAAAATCTATGAAGATGCAATTCCCAAATAAGAAGAAAGAACAAGTCAGGAAACAGGAGGAAGAAACACCTCCAAATTCAGCTTATGAGTCACACAAAGAAAAAGACATTATAAAAATTATAGACCAATTACTTTTATAAACAGATGTAAAAAACCCATAACAAAATACTGGTAAAACAGAATCCAACCACATATAAAAAGAATAATGTATCATGCCCAAGTGATTTTTATCCAGATATTCTAGTAGATTAGCTTTTTTTGAAGACAATGAATGTAATTAACATTTTTAGTAGAACAGAATAAAAATATCATGTAATTACAATTGATATGGAAAACGCATTTGACAGAATTCAATACGTATTCATAATAAAAACTCTCAGGAAACTAAGAATAGAAAGGAATTTCCTCAAGGGATAAGGAATACCTATGAACAACTTCTGGTTACTACACCTAATGGTGAAATGTTGAGCTTCTGTCATGCTAACCAGAAGCTGTTCACAAGTATTCCTTACTGTCTGGGAGCAAGGGGACGATGCTTGTTTTCACCACTTCTATCTAACAGTGTATGAGAGGGCTTACCCAGTCCAATAGTCAAAGAAAAGAAAAAGCATACAGATCAGAAATAAAGAAGTAAAACTGTCTTTATTTGTAAATGACAGGGTTGCCTACGCAGAAAATCTTTTAAAATCTTCAAAGCAGCTGCTCGAACTAATATATGAACCTAGTAAGGTTGTCACTATATCAAACCAATTTATTTCTATAAACTAGCAATGAATACTTAGCAAATAAAATACTTAGCAAATGAAAAATACCACTTACAATGACATAAAAAACAAACTGCTTAGAGACAAACCTAAAATATAGGTAAGCCTTACATGCTGAAAATTACTAAACAATACTGACAGATATTAAGGGACAGCTATATAAACTAACAGACCAAACACTCTCATAAAATAAGGATGGTTTTATGTGTAAGCCTTGGTACTTTTAATGATAAAAAATTTTTTAACCTGAAGAAACAGATACCTACTAAACAAAATCAGAATATACCACTTTCTTATTTAGACTCTTTTTTCCAAATGTTAAGCATTATGTTTAACTTCTTTTCTCAGAATGAATAATTTTGTAGAAAATACGGGAAGAAAAGTTATTATACTAGTAAATCAAATATTTAAAAAGTGGAAAAATTCCTATAAGAAATTGATCAAGAAGAAGTAGAAAACATGAATCATCCTACAGACACTGAAAAAAAAAAAAAAAGGATGAACCAACTGTCAAAAGTTTTTTCTGCCTCAGGCTTACGTGATTTTCCCTACAAATTCAATGAAATATTCAAGAAAGGAGTAATTCCAATCTTACACAAATTTTTCCTTAGGGAAGAAGAAAAAAAACGGCACACTCCTTAACTAGTATGAAGTTAATATAACTATGAAATCAAAATTGACAAGGACAGTGCAAGAAAGAAAAATTATAGCCAATGTTATTCATGAAAATAGATGGAAAAATCCTAAACAAAATAGCAGCAAGTCAATTTTAACAATATATGAGGATAATACATCTTGAACACGTTGAGCTTATTCCAACAACGCAAGATTGGTTTAACAGAAGAAAGAAAAATTACCAATTATAAGCCAATATTTAAATGAGAAACGTATCATTTTGAATAGGTATAAAAGAAAGCAATAATACACATTAGTGCTCATTTATGATGAGATATCTTCACAAGCTGACAAATGAAAAAGAAACTTCCCTATAAGGGTATCTACAAAAATCCTAAAGCAAAAACCATATTTAATAGTGACATATTCAAAAGTTTTCCATTTGGTGGGAAACAAGGATACCAGAATAGCAACACTTCTATTCAACACTATACTAAAGGTCCTGGCCATTGGACTAAGTTAAATGAATAAAAGGTACCAAGGTACAAAAATTGGAAAGGTAGATTAAAATTTCATCATTTATGGATCATATTATTATGTACCAAATCAATCTAAAGAATGTAGAAAGGCATAATTAAAATTGATAAGAGAGTTTAGCAAGATTTCTAGATTTAAAAATGGGGACAATAATGTAGCATTCTTTTTTTTTTTTTTTGTCTTTTCGCCTTTTTATGTAGAGCCGCACCCGCGGCATATGGAGGTTCCCAGGCTAGGGGTCTAACAGGAGCTGTAGCTGCTGGCCTTCACCACAGCCACAGCAATGCGGGATCCGAGCCGCGTCTGCAACTTTCACCACAGCTCACGGCAACGCCAGATCCTTAACCCACTGAGCAAGGCCAGGAATGGAACCTGCAACCTCATGGTTCTTAGTCGGATTCGTTAACCACTGAGCCACAAAGGGAACTCCAATAATGTAGCATTCTTTAGGGACTGTTACGATAACTTTTTTCCCTCTTAAAATAAAAAACTGGTCTGCTTGAATAGGTAGAATATACATGTGGTAAAAAGTCAAACAGTACAAAAGAATAGAGGCAAAGTGAGTTATCTCCCATCGTCCTGTTCTGAGTCCCTGGAGAAATGACTATGATTAGATGTGAAATCTTTCCAGATAAGATTCAGTTGTATGGTAAGGCTTTCTCAAGATGTGAGGAATCTTGCATTTTCTATCTGCCGATTTGTTTCCCCTCCTTATCTTGTTTGAGTTTAGGGTATCAAACAATTCTACTTCCAATTTGGCATCCTTGTTAAGTGGCAAGCCGTATTTTATATTCAATTCTAAGCCACATGATCACCTAAGAGAGGTCTTTAGGCATCTCTTACAAAAAAAAAGCAGCTCCACATAATTAATTTCTGTATTGGCCTGCATAAGAAATGGGCCTAAAAAATCTGTACCTCTAAAATCAAATGAACAAAATATGTAGATATACTATGCTAGATAGAAAGCTAAGGTACAGCGTGGAACAAACACAGTCGTAGTCAGAAACACATGAGTTCAAAGTTCTAAAGCTTTTAAACTATGTCATCCTGGCCAAGTTATCAAACCTCTCTCAATCTCAGTCTCCTTAACTGTAAAATAAAGCCGAGTTAACAAAAACTAGGTAAAAGAGCCAAGGGGGGTGGGGTGGAGAATGGGTAAGGGAAGAGGAGGGGAGGGAAGGGAAGGGGAAGAGACGAAAACTGAGTTAAGTGAGTTGTTGTTATGATCAAATGAGACACATACATAAGTATCTGGCATATAGTATGCATCTTATAAGTGATTGTTTCAAGTGAGGAAAAGTTCTTTTTCAAGAAAGAAAAGACAGTCAAAATGGTCAAAAATCATGAGAAGATGAAAAGATTGTTTAATAACAATAGGTTATTAGATTTGGACATTAGATGGTATTGGTGATCTCAAAAGCAACTCTACCTAATGGTCAAAAGTGCAGCATAAAAGGCCTCTGCACAAGTCCTTGGAGCTAACTCAGCCTTTAGAACTTAACTTTAACAGACACTTCTGAAAAAAGCTTTCCCTGATCTCCAAGGTGATAAGATAACTTACCAAACTGCTTCCAGAAAGAGAATAAATGTCCATTATTACAGTACTTTTAAAGATATGATAGTGGATTCACCATAAAGTTTATTAATTTCATGCCACTTACAGTCATCTACCATTAGCCATCCATTTATCATCATTATGGTAGATATTACTTGCCAGGCATTGTGCTAGGTATCGGAGTCCTGAAGATGAGTAAGATATGACACCTGATCTTGATATTATAAACAAGAAGGAGAAACGGACTTTTAAACAGAAAACTACTATGTATATAGTTATGTATAAGAAATAGAGAGTTCAAAGGGTAACTGAGGAAGTAAGAAGGAAAGTGGGAAAAATAAGAAAGGTTTTACAGATAAGGCCACAAAAGGAACATGAACGAGGAACAATTGAAATTTCTCAAGAGAAAAGACAGAGGATGTTTTAGGCAAAGGGACAAGGTCATAGAAATGCCATGAGTTTGATAAAAGTGGTGTTTTGGGATGATGACAAATTTTGAATCATCTTGTGTATTAGTTGATGAGATAAGAGCAATAGCTGGGATGAACACGCAAACTAACTCTTCCATACCAGAGTAAGAATTTTATTTATGGATAACAAGAAGTCAGTGGCAAGGAAAAGACAGGACTAGCTTTTCTCTTGGTATTCTATTTCCTCAGTGAAGTCTCAAGCCCATACCTTCCCCCAGACACTAGGGTCATCCTTAATTCTCTCTCTTAACAAAACTCTTCGATTAACATCTATTAAGTTCAGCAACTGAATTTCTTAGATAGTTAAATTAATTAATTAATTTAAGCTGTGTGCTAGTACATGAGATAATAACCATATCCCCAAAATAGTTCAAGTGAAAAATAGTTTTTCAAGTAAATATGTTGAGATATCTTTAAGTAATAAACATGTTTATAATATGTAAAGTCAACTTTAACAATTGTAAAAGGAAACTGAATACAGAAAAAACTGATTGAATTATTTAATAACATATCTAAACTGAACCTTGTATTTCCAATATCTTCTCATTACAAAGCACTCTGTACACTCCTAAGTAAATATTCTCATGTGATAATCTCATCTCCTTGTACAGTGGGCTTTAGGAGCTTACTAATGTCTACAGAAGAAAGCCCAAACTTCTTTTTTCAGTATGGCATTCCATACTATATACTCTGGTACCTCTCCAGCCTCATTTCCCAATAGAGTTTCTACCCCACCTTCTTAAGTACACTATTCTATTTAAAAGTTTCCTACACATCAATTGGACTTTCCCTCATCTACACCTTTGTTCACACTTTCCTCCAGTCTGAAGGCAGTATAGCAAAAAGAGTATGGGTTTTGGGGTTAGACTTGGATTCAAATTCCAACTTTACTACTAATTCATTTGTGTTGTCTTGAGTAAATCAGTTAACCTCTCAGAACCTCAATTTCACTTGTAAACATACAGAAAAAGTATGTAACTTAAAAGATTTATAATGATGACTTTAAATTAAGATAACACTTTGTATATAATGTATAGTTGGTATAACCAGATGCTGGTTTATTGTCTTATGTCCAGGCATATCTTTTGTCTGTCTTAAGTCTTCTGAAACCCTTTTTGTATTTATGAAGCCCAGCACAAAAGCCAGCATCATCATAAAACCTTTTATAATCCTCCCAATTAAAAGTAATCACTGCCCTTTAAGGCCAATATTTTCAGAGGTGATTTCTCTTGCAAAGATTTCTTTCATTCAGGTTTATACCACAGCTATTTGTTGATAAATATTTACATTTACTAGGTTGTAAACCACCTAAATGTAGACAACATATTTTGTATATTGCAAAATGCATATCCAAACAATTAAAAACAAGTACAGTTATCTAGATATGTCAATTACTTTAATAAAATATTGAAGTTCACAACAACATTATTTACTGATTAATCATTCACCTTGAGTTTCTCATCTATCTCAATACTTTGTAAACATTTTCTAATTTTATTCCACAACATTATGTAGAAGAGACCATTATTCTGATTTCGGAGAAGAGGAAACCGAGGCACAAAAAAGTTAGAAATTTGCCCAAAGCCTCAAAGCTAATATTTAGAGGTGAAAGGAAGGAAATCTGGCAAGCTGACTCCAGTAATCTTAATCAGAACACTATCAGAAATTAGATACCTCCACCTATCCCTAAATGTTTAAAAGCACAACCCTGCCAAATATGGATCTTAAATATTCCAGAAACATTTTCCGCCCAAACAACTTTACGGTCTGTGTTATAGAACTAAGGAAGTCAAGTTCCTTGAAGATTTTCCTGGAGGGAAAAGCATCTAAACATATGATCTTTAAAACTGAGTCTCCTTTTCATTATTATTACTTTGACAGGGCAAATGTGAAGTACACTGAAATACTATTCACATTTGTCCTCTAAAAGCAAGAGCTGCAGTTGAGATAGGCAGCAAAAATTAATGTAAGGGGTCTGTCTTCAACAGTTTGTCCTACAAGCACTGAATTTTCTTCTTAAAGTGGTCACTAAATTAAGTCCATTTAAGCCCTTTAGATAAGCCCTTGATATGATGAAAATGTAAATCACTATATGTACAACATCCAGCATCTGCAAATACAGTTTCCTAGAGGACACAGAACAGTGGGGAAGATGGCTAAATTTAATATTCTTCCTTAAAGAGATAGATAGATATGAAGAAAGAAAGCAGTATGTAAAAATTTGAGATAACTAGGCTTCAAACAATAACAACTACATTATACCTGTTACATCACAATCTACATTATAGCTACAGTAATTCCTCAATATTCTCACCACAGAAGCTCTTGTCTTATTTGGTGTTCTCTTTTTTATGAACACAGATACTTTGTCTTCTCATTGCCAAAAAAAGACGTTAATTTGGAATATGACTGCAGTGGTACTGCAAACAAAAAACCATACATACTTCAAGCTCTTTTTATACCAAGGCTATAAACATAAAAATAAATGCAGGTGCTTTTGCCTCATTTTTTTCTTTCTTTGAGGTGGGGTGAATGGGTGGTAATATTTGTATTCAAAATGCATCTTGAAAATTAAAATGGCTTTTCTCCTCAAAGGGGAGTTCATGAACTCTGTGTACAATGGAATCTGATTTTCATGCAGGATCCTAGAGCCACAAAACACTTTCAAATGAACTTGCCCTTTCAGCTTTTTTGTTTATGCATAACCTACAGCTGCCTTATGAACATCCTCTTCCTCTCCCTTGAAAGGAAATGCAAATATAATATGTGGAGATTCTTAGGAGGTTTTCTTCCATCAATTTTCAGTTAAGTGATACCATTCACTTGTCCAATTTCTCCACTCCTTTATATTTCCTTCAGCCCATCCCAAAGCCTTTATATACTTCTCTATGATATCTTCTGATTTAAATACAAAGAAAGAAAATACTCAAAGGGCTAACATTTTGTTGCTTCATCTTACTGAGCTATAGTTGATTTCCTGACAGGAAGAATCATTTATCAACTTTCTATTGTTTTGGATCTTGGAGTTACATGTACTTTATTTTTGTCTGATTCATCAGGAGCGTCCCCCAGTTTGCCCAGAGTGGTCATTTACCTTCATATAGACTTACATCTATGCTGCATATGGGCCGCATGCGATAGCTACACAAGGATATTCAAACACTGGTTCCAGGATGATCACCAATGATTTTTAAGTAAGTGCTAGTTTCTTCTTGTCCCTGACCTTTCTTTCGGCATGTGGTATTTCAGAAATGACTTAATAAAAATATATGTAAATATGTCTAAGAGAGAATGAATACAAAACCACAGTCTATCAATAAGGGGTCTTGCTCTTTAAAATGTAACATAACAGTCAGCACACCCTACATTCTATGAAAGATCTAAGACTGAGTGAATTAGTTGAACTGTTTTCAAGAGACAATAAATAAAATCTGTGACCTCAGAAGCTAAGGTTCTCATTTTACTACTGTCTGATTTTCTCACTTTACTATTTTACAGAGATAGTAAAATAAACAGACAAACCAAAATTCTATCATCATCACATAACTCTGTTGAGAACTACACGCCAGCTGCTGTGTTAAAGACTATAAAAGTATTTCACTTAATCCATGTACCAATCTACTAAGAAAGATAAAGACACTCTTTCTATCCTCAATTTACAAAGAACACTTTCAAGGTTACCCAAGGTTTATTTAAACATAAATCCTTTCTTTCCCTCCCACTGGTATCCTTGCTTAGGATGATACTGAATCCCTTTTTAATCTCAAACGATAAGGGCTATTACGGAAAGATACAGTCATAATCTATGATTAATAGAATAATAGGTCATTATTTTAATAAAATAATTACCTTCGTCACACTTCAACTTTTTTGATTCATTCAAATACTTGCTCTTGTAACTAACTTACCTAATAGGAGGAAATGGATTACATTGCTAATCAAAAGAACTTCTAGATTTGCTGGCCTTTACTGATTGATCTGGATTAGTTAAGCCAACGCGGTGCCTCAGAAAAATAATATTTCTGTGTTCATTCTACTTCTTGGTTGTAGTTTCCTTAATCAAACAAATAAACAAATAATATCTATTTAAAAAACTGTAATGTACCGAAAAAACTAGTTAAGATGCATGCAGAAGTAACCTCACTTGGCAGTCTATTAATAATCAGCAGAGAGAGTAAACAAAATAGCACGGAAAGCAGTACTTGGAGTGTGGGTTTTAAAGGCTGTTCGGAGGGGAACGATCAGACTTAGTCAGCTGTCCTAAGCCAGACAGAGACCTCCATGTTAATGTAGGATCACTGCAGTTTGTAGACAAATGGCGTTTCTTCATTTGTCTACATGGTTGGTATTTGCAGGTTCCATTTTTTGCTGTGCTTCATTATTAAGAAGTCTTTATTATCTAGCCTTTTCTATACCAACTTCCTGATTGCATCAAATCCTCATTTTAATATACTTTAATGCATTCAAATAAGCTACAGAAAAAATATATGATTCAGAGAACAGAAAAAGAATGATATAAAGGCATGCTTAGCATACAAAGTCAAAGCAATCTTCACTCAGAGAGAAAAGGTTATAAAAAAATATGTACAAGAGAAAGAGGACTGAAACACGCAAAAATAACACATCATTTTCACCACCTTCCTTCCGAATGCTTTCCAAAGTCTTCTCCCGTCTCACCAAGCAGCCCTAATCAACTTACTTTTCCTTACCACACCAGAAACTTCCCTCACATGTCAATACCTCTAGACCCTGAAATCCTCTAGACCTTGGAGGCTCTCCAAAATAGAGCTTTGTGCTTGCAATGGCATACCGGACAGGGAAAAATGACTCTAAATTGCTGATTAACACTGCTAAAATATAGAGGAGAGCCTCTGAGCGTGCCACTGTGCATTTCTAAGGGTGTTATTTGTAAGACTCCTCCAGAGTACTCTGGCAAAGCTGTTCCAAGAGTTCTGAACTATTTTAGGGATACCCTGTAACACAGTAGAAACAGTAATTAATTTAAGACATGGAGAACTGCACCTGAATTTTGGTTCTGCCACAGTATTGTCCTTCTTGAAAACACAATTTTCTTCAACTATAAAAAAGATTATCTTAAATACTCTACAGAAATTTTGTGAAGACGCAAAGAAAACACAATAAAGTACCTAACCAAAAGAGAATTGGCATATTTTAGGTACCAAATAACTGGCACTTATTCTTATTAAAACACTGCAACGTAAATTTCTTTTCAATTAAAGGGCAGTTTCTCAAATGACTGTGCTGCTGTATTTTTCATCAACATAATTATGATCTTATAAAATTGATAAAAAAAACATAATGTAGGCCCTACAGATTAGGACTTAAATTTTATCTTAACTATAACTCTTTCCTAGAAAACAAAGTACCTCTTATTATACCATTATACTGGTGTTGATATTTATTGCTAAAACACAAAATAGAAACAAGAACTATAACTAAGGCAACACTAATGAAGTACAACCTTAGAGAAAAATATATTGAATGAGAGCTGGTAATAGCCCATCTACAGGTGCATCAGTACCTGTGAGAAACCAGAAACCAAGGAGGTGAAATGGTTAGGAGAGGGACAGAAAAGTCAGGATTGGGTTGGGAGAGGGTGAGAAAATTTAGATAAATGAGATAAAGAGGACAAGGAAATACAGATATGTAAGGAACAACATAAGCACAAGTTCAGAGGTAAAAATAGGAATAGTATGGGGCAATGAAGAAACTTTCTTAATAGATGTGTTGTGCTAAAAAACACTAAGGTTGGACAAGTAGCATTATACTAGATTCTTGAAAATCCTGAACACATGTAACAGTTTAGTTATGATGCATAAGATCAAACACATGAGGAAAGAGAAATCATTGAAGGAAGAGAGAAGAATAACAATTAAAACTCATGTTTATGATTATTCTATACCTATTTTAAAGGCTGAGATTCCAATCAATTACTACTAAATTTGAAATCTGAGCTAACTTTGAATCAGTTCTTCACTGTATTTTTTTTCTTCCTGTAATTGGAGTTGGATTTTTTTTTAAAGGGTCATATTTATTGATTTATTTTATTTATTTTTGGGCTGCACCCGTGGCATGCAGAAGTTCCCAGGCAAGGGACCAAACTTGCACCTCAGCAGTGACCTGATGAGCCCCACCAGTGACAATGCCGGATCCATTACCTGCTGTGCCACTTTGGATCACTCCTAGTGATATTTAATAGTGAGGACAAAATAAAACTTTTTAATTAGATAAAGGTGTCTGAAGTGGAAAAGATAAAATAATGGATAAATTGAGGTCATACAGTTATTAAACTTTCCTCTAATTTTTAATGATGCCCAAATACACAAACTGGAGTTACATGCAAATACTGAGTTTAAAAAAAAAAAACTTTTCTGGGTCAATTAAAGGTAATAAGCAATGTTTAACTGTATATGAATTTCTAATGATCAAGGACATCTGGGAGCAGTGTACAAAGGCAGGCTGAAGTAGTAAAAAGAGATTACATAAAGGGATTAAAAGTAGTCTACAGGGGCAGCGGTAAACGAAGAAATAAGAATGAGGAGATGAAATGTATGAATAAGTGGAAGAGACAAATATAGGAGATATTTAAAAGAAAGTATTAATGTTTGATGAATAATTAGAGAAAAGATTAGATAAAATTTATTCTGTTAATTCAACAAATATTTACAAAGCAAATATAAAGAAAAGCTCAAAAACTGCACTTTACTACATATGAATTGCATCTGTGTTACAAATGGAGGTGTTGGAGCTCCTGGGCTGGAGAATACACGAGGCAATGAGAAGCTGGCTTGCTCAGAGAGGGCATGGATGTCCCAGGCCTCACCACCCCATTAATACCTTTCCCTACACATCTTTACCATTCGGCTGTTTCTGAGTTGGATCCTTTATAATAAGTTGGTAAACATCTGGTCAGATTAGGCTGATTGAAAGTAAGGATGTGCTGCCTTCTGAGAGATCTTTGACTACAACTTTAAAATCCTGATTTACCAAAAGCATTATAAGAATATTCTAGTCTTAATTCCTGCCATTGAGGAGATAACAATAACCCCAGCCTATTACCCAATACCCAATGCTTCCCCTGCAGCTGATTTTTATAACTTCCAAAGTGACCAACTTCAAAGGAACCTTGCAAAGCCTCCTCTGTGGCTCTTGGAAGGGGTTTGAGACAGTACCTAATTACACCTGTGAAATGAAGAGCAGGTCTGTGGTGGCCATTGTTAAAAATACTGTAGAAACACTTTTCCCCTCCTTCCCAAATGGAAACACTGTTAGAGCTCTACAAATTTCCACAGGTGAGATCAAGACTGAGTGTCTAGGGAACGGAAATTCTTCATTTCTTCTGCATAATTCTAGGCTTTTTAATAAAAAGAAAGAATTATGCATCCCATAAAGAAAAAAAACCACATAAAAAAGTGGAGCTTCCTGTGTCTCACCCTTAAACTCTGGTTTAAGAAGTTCTGGGGTTTAGAAATTTGCTTTTTAAAATACATATACTAAGTAATTAGTAATTCTTTAGTAGATGATTGGTAGACCACTTAGAAAATCACTAGTATAGATATTGGAAGCTGTCTATAAAGGTCGAATTCAAGAAAAAGGAGAAATCTGCATTTTTCTACTTTTAATTGGGCTGTGAGAGGGAAGCAGAGGAAAGATTCGTTTGTTTTAATTTATTATGTGCCTATTTACCAGATCATGCAAGGCCAAGACCATACAAAGATAAATAGGACGAGGCTTTTTAACTTATGAAAACTTTTGAGTTTTAATGAGAATGATTATACATGTAAAGCCTAATTATAATGCTTTTATAAATTACATAAATTTGGTTAAAAATATTATAGTCAGTGCTGGTATCTGAATTATGCAAGTAGCTCACAGAAATTTAGTAGTAAACTTCACAAATGGAAATCTATGAGAATTTAAAAGAAATAAAATGAAACAATATTGGGTTATACCTACATTAATGTAGTTAACATATACTAGTAATTGTCCTATTACTATATACTAGTCACTGTCTTATTCTTCTCTTTTCTTTCATTCTCCTATTCCCATATCTTAAACTAGTCCATAAAAGTGTAAATTACATAAAATCTGTATAACATCACAGAAAGCAATTTTGAACTTTGCCTACTTTTTCAAGTGACATTATACCTCCAAAGGATTCAAGTAAATCTGAGGTAAGGAGTGGGTTAACACAACGAAAATTAATTCAGAAAATGTTGCCCTTTACTGCATGCAGAGTTATACGTTCTTGAATACTACACATTTAAAGATATTTACAATTTATGAGGTGATGGGAAAAAAAGATAAGAACCGTTCTTACAGGGCAATTTTATAAGATTTTAGAGTTACGGAAAAATATAATGTGGAATTCCTTGTGAATCAGTGCTTCTTACCAAGAGAAGTATTCAAAAAATACTTAAAGGATATTCCATTAGAAATATGATAGAAATCATTTCTACAATAGGCAAACGGCAGGGCTAGATCAATCAAATGGCAGTCATCCACTCTATGAATGCTCCACTACTTCTGGGGCTACAAAACCCAACACTGTAATTAAAGGGCTTCCAGTCTAATGGCACTACAATATGCAACAAATAGAGGTGCAGGAACGGGTATCTGGGGCACAGTGACCAGCAAAATCAAAGGCACAAAGGTTAAAACACAAACAAAAAAACCCAATCGGGGGTCTCTGAGGACCAATAAGCAGTTCAATGTTGCCGAAGGGTAAAACATTCCAGTGGTGGAGAGATGGGTGGAGGGCCTGATGAAGGAGGGTGCCTTTATATGTCACATAAAGTTTAGGTTTTATTCTGTAACCACTGGGAAACTACTGAAGGATTTTAAGCAGTGCAGGTAAGTGAGCCTGGGACTCCTCAGAAGTAATGGCAGGGACTGATGAAAGCCTGAACTAGTGGTAAGCGGCAGAGTAGCAGGGGTGGAAATGCCTGATAGATTCAAAATATATTAAATAGAAAATGAGACTGGATTTATGCTTAGATTACATACCAAACTTGATTTAACATTTGTGAGACTCCAGTTTTTAATGGTCAAAACTCTGTACTTGAATAAACTTGATTTTAAATTTATAAAATGCCAAAGAATAGAACTGTGCTTAATAAAACTTAAAACTAATCCAACATTTTCTATGATATAGTAAATCATTGAAATAGTCTGTATTATTAGAATTTCTACAGCAATTAAAAAGTAGATTGCCAAATTGTTATAAATGTGTGTCTTCACACCTGTTAGTTGTATATAAGAAGTCTGGCAAATTTTTATAGAAATACTCAGCATTTGAGACTAAATAATTAAAAAGTTCTTAATGCTTAAGATCAGGTCCTATCACAATTTCTGGATAGCCTAAATTTTTTTTCACACTTAAAATTCTCGTCCCTGGCTAAATTTGTATTGAGACTTTCATTAGAAAACTAATTTCAAATGGATGACCCCATTGCCACTACCAATTCAGATGTTGAATTGCCTTTTGTAACTGAGATTACTTTTGTCACTAGGTTGAATGATAACATGTGGTATAGAGGGTTGTGGTGACTACAGATATATATATATTATAAAGCATATTCTGAAAAAGTAATCGTCTCTAAAATGTTACAAGAAATAAAATGTCTATTTACTCTTAACAGTGATGAAATACGCTGACAATATACAAGTTTAAACAGCACAACTCCAAGATCACTGATTATTAAAAAACCCTTATATTTATTCATATCTGTGTATTAATTTCCATTAATACAAGTCTTAAAAACTAGAAAGCTGGGCTTAGACGGAGAAAGTTGGGAAGAGTCATGCTCCCATGCATACAATGAGGTAGACAACTTCAAATTAATGACACTTCTTGAAACTCCTGGTTAAAACCAGGGGAAACTGGCATCTTCAGGAACAGACAATACCAGAGTAACGACTTACCCAGCACAGGAACAGCTGGATAAGCCAGTAGGAAGATTCATGTTTACCAAAATGCTACAGGGTGGCTAGCATGGGTGCATGAGGCTCCTGCTGCTGTGACACTGATTGGGGTGGGGATGGGGCTAGAATCCTCATGCAAACTTTTCCTCCATGAGCCCCACCCGGGAAGACCAGAATCTTGAGAGAGCTTCTCATGTGGCATTGACTGAGGGAGCGAAAAGCAATCATTTCCTAAAACCACTCAGATGCACAACTATTAAGGTCCCTACTAGGTCCTAATTGTTTTGAGAATGATGAAAACGTAATGTACTTAAACAGAAAAAAGAAACTAAGTTTCCCAAGTAAGGATCTTTTGTTTTCAAGATTATGACATCAAAAAACTCATGTGATAATGCAGAGGGGTTAGTAAGACAATTACATACACAATAATTTTGTTTACAAAAATAATAATAAATATTTGAAAAGCCAGTATATACATAGTCAAACATTCTTTTTTGTTACTTTTTACCTAGATAATGCATATTTTTATTTCACATTCTTTTTTTTTTTAATTCCCTATACATACATGCAGAATCTACCACTGGGGATAGTAATTATCAACAGACTATAAGACATTACACAAATTATAGATGCATCCCTTTTATTTCAAATTAGTGATATTTTGCTATGAACAATTCTTCCTACAAAGCTCATGTTAAAAGTGAATAAATATAAAACATGTTTTAAAAATTATACTAATAACTTTTGCCATAAAATATACCTTTAAAGATAGCTAGTTGTGACTGAAACGTATTTTCACAGATTAGTATTTTAGGAAAAAAAGATGTTTCATGATCTTATTTATCTGTTCTTGCTTTTTACTTGTGAATTATGCAGATTATTAGCAGCTTTTATGGAGTTAACTATGTACTAACAAAATATAAAATTTTTACTACAACTGGTCTGTTCTGTATGCAATATATTAATCTTGCATAAACATGAGTTACATGATTTTAAATGTTTGTTTGCAGTCAAAATCTCATTTGAGTTTTACAACAGCCCTGTAAGGCAGTAAAACTGGTGTTACCTACTTTTAAACAAGATGAGGAAATGAATAAACAGAGGCAAAGTGACTTACTTAAGACTCCTCTCTCTCTCATAAAATAATACATAACACAAATCTGTTTTGGAATAGGCAGAGGAAAAGAATAAAGAATTAAAATAAAGAGCTTATATTCAATTATTCTATGACTTTTTCTTTGTTTCATATAAAGTCTGTCAAGATACATAAAAATTACTATAAACTTCATATTTAGTGAAGTAAATCAGACAGAGAAAGACAGACATTATTGGGAATTTGGGATTAACTGATATTGTACTATTATACATATAAAATAAACAACAAGGACCTACTAAATAAGCACAAGGAATTATAGTCAATATCTTATAATAACCTATAATGGAAATGAATCTAAAAAAGAATATATATATATGTATATATACATATATAAAACTGATCACTTTGTTGTACACCTGAGACATTGTAAATCAATTATATTTCAATGTAAAAATTTTTTTAAATTAATGTAAGATTCAAAGTGAGGGCAGAAAAATTAACATAATTTTTAACAATTGGTATACCTAGTACAATTCAATTCATAGATCTATCAAGACAACTTGCCAGACTACATTTTTTAGCAATGATTTTTAATCACTAATGTTCTTGTCCCTTTTTGGAACCTAAATAAAAGCAATAAACTCTCTTTCTAGAAAAACAACTGCATAGACACAACAAAGTTTTTCATATGCTTTTCGTGGGTCCCGAAGATCCTTGTGAGGTGGGTTTCATGAATCCAAAGTTAAGAGTTTTGTACTAGAGGAAGTGAAAAGCCCCAAAGAACCATAAAGAGTAATCACATGTGGTAACTGCTAACCTAAATGATATACAAGTATGATTTAATAAGGAACTTTAAGAAAAGAGCTCAGTCCTGGAAAATAAATTAATCACATCAACAAACTCAGTACTAGTATGAAATGTTAGAATTGCCACTCATTCTATTCCTTTTAGTATTTCAATACTAATGGAACACTGAGAAGGGCGCTAAACTCATTTAAATATTTTAAAGCTATCAGTTATAAGGAGAAAATGTGAATGCTTCTGCACCAATACTTTCATGTAACACACAGGGTAAGCTGTACAATCAGAACTTCAGAGAAATGTTAGAAAGGAAAAAAGCGTCAGTCTATTATTTTTCCATCTCATAATAATTCTTTAAGATACTAAACGATTAAAACAGAAGTTCTTTGTTAGAAGAACATGACAGAAGCAGATGTTATTAAGATACAATATAAGTTTAAATACAACACTTTCCATTAACCTGCAGCAGTAAGGGTCTATCAGAACATTTACTGTAAAGTATAAGTGTAAAGTTGCCAAAGTTAATAGAAAAAATTATTCAGTAATTACAGTAACAGAAATAATACTTTAAGAAGTTAAATAGTAAAGAATATGGGAACAAAGGAAGTTCAAAACATTTTAGAAAGACTGTCAGAAAGTGACATATTTTTCTTAGCACTGTTATTTGTAAAATATTCATATGTCAGAGATATAGTGCTTAGAAGGTGTTACATTTCACTCAGTAAGAAGTTCTAAGAACAGGAGTTCCTGTTGTGCCTGAGCAGTAATGAACCCAAGTAGTATCCATGAGGACACAGGTTCAATCCCTGGCCTCGCTCAGTGGGTTAAGTATCTGGCATTGCTGTGAGCTGTGGTATAGGTTGCAGATGCGACTCAGATCCGGCATCGCTGTGGCTGTGGTGTAGGCAGGCAGCTACAGCTCTGATTTGACCCCTAAACTGGGAACTTTGATATGCCACGGAGGCGGCCCTAAAAAGACAAGAAAAAAAAAAGAAATTCCTAAAAATAGTGAAAGAAAATTCACTGTTTTCTTAGAAAACTGCCTTTAGTAAACTTTTCGCCCCATCTTCCCAACAATAATTCAAATGCAAATGTTCATACAAAGAACAAAAATCTCATGCTTATTTTAGTTTAGTTTAGCCTAGTTATAGTTTATTTTTAGGGCTGTACCCAAGGGCATATGGAAGTTCCTAGGCTAGGGGTCGAATCAGAGCTGCAGCTGCCGGCCTATGCCACAGCCACAGCAACCTATACCACAGTTCACGGCAACGCTGAATCCTTAACCCACTGAGCGGGTCCAGGGATCAAACTGCTGTCTTCATGGATACTAGTTGGATTCGTTACCACTGAGCCACAAAGGGAACTCCTCGTGCTTATTTTTAAAAGTAATTGCCACTTATCAATTAGTAAGAAACATGTCACCTAAACTGTGTAGAAGAATCTCTTCCTAAGGGTTTACTCACATCTACTCCGAGCCAATATCAACTTAAGCTGATAAAGACACTTATTCTAAAAAACAGAACATAAAAAGTTTAAATTTACATTTTTTAAAAATGTAAGTTTTTCAAAAACTTAAAAACTTACGTTTTTAATAAATCTCATCCAATAGAAAACGTATACCTTCAAACAATTTATTAATATTACCAACAAAACAAAATCTTTCCCCCACATTAGTTATAACAAATGAGTTTAAAACTAATGACATTTATACAAAGACTAACAAAAAAAACCAAAAGCCAAAAACCAAGAAAAACCCAACTTAACCGTGATCTTTTTTCTCCATATCCCTAAAACAATGACTTGGAAAGGATACAGTGAAAAGTAGAAAGAGAAATAAGTAAAAGCATGCACTAAATGTATAGAACAACACAGACTGGTCCAGATTAAGTAGTTTTCTTCATCCTACTTCACTATAAAATGGCTGCAAACTTTTTTTTAAAAAATGGTTGAGTACTCTGATGGAGAATATAAAATTTATTGGATATAGGCTTTTTTCCTACCAATAAGACAAGTAAAATCCCCCAAAAGGATCCTAGAATTTATTTTGCTATCAATAATTAATCATTTGTATAAATTAAAGGGAAACACAGTTGTCAGATCTTTAAAATAATGCAAAATATAAAAGGCTTAGAATTAAAAGGTCTGAACTCTTTACAAAATAGAAAACTTTAAGGAAATGAAAATATTTCTTACAAACAGAGATTCCTGGTGAACTTTGAAGTTCCAAGACTAATTTATTAATTGGAAGAGTCATTACACCATTCTATAATTATTCTTTTCAAAATATAAGATAAAACTATTTTTAAATGTAAATATCCACCTAAGTTTCTAGATAACTTATCCATTCTTATTAGTTGAGATTTTTTTTTATTAATCTGAACCACTACAGCCTTCCATTAGTACAAACATCAAGATTATGGGAATTGCAAATTTGATTGGTTAGCAAAAAAAGTTAAGAAAAGGCTCATGAGTACGACTTGTGAAACTTAAATGACTCTTGGATGCTAAAAATAAGGATTATACATATTCAGTTACATATTTCAAACTAGATAAAGGTGTTTAGATAGTCTGGCATGAAATGAAGTATTTCACTTCTTATTTACCAGGTGATAACACTACCTTATGATCCATGATGAGAGAAAGATATACTAATTCTTGGGAATTAAAAAAAAAAAAGACAGGAGTTCCCACTACGAAATACTTAAGATTAGTAAATATTGTTAATACTAACATTTAGTATTAATAAGTTACCGTTTTAAATCCTAAGCTTTAGATTCTAATGATTTAAAACAGTAACTTAACAAAATGAAACTAAACCTTGAAGTTAGAATTAGCAGGAAACAGTTTCTCTTAAACAGTTGCTGTACTTGCTTTGTTAAAAACGTTTATTCAATTAGAAAAGAGTAATCATATTTTTCATACATATACTTCAGCATATGAAACCAATTCAAGTAGTATATTTTTAAAAATGTTTAAGTCAAAGAATTGCTATCCAATATTCACTCTCTTTCCTTCTACTACAGCTGTGGAAATTTGTAGGAACTATCAAAAGATAAATATTCAGAAATCAGTTAAATTTCTTCCCATCTCAAAATATTTCGGATGGAGAATTGGGGGAACTTTTCAAAACACAAATCTGTATACTCTCCTCCCATCCTCCCCCAAATACTTTTAAGTATGGTGGGGTAATAATGACAATTATTTACAGGTTAATGACATAATTCAGAATGTACTCTCAAATTAATATATTTTTTTCTCTTAAAGGCAAAAACAAAACTCAAGACCAAGTAGCTTTAAGATTTGTGTCAATTCTATTCCTCCAAAATTCACATACTTCAGAAGGACAAATATTTTTTTTAAAAGTATTTAATGAGAAAAAAATATGAATCATTCTAATATAGGTCAAATTCCATTACAGTACATATAAAAATGACAATAACAAACTATTTAAAATGTCAACTAGTAGACCCACTAAATCATTTTGTTGATTTAATTACATTTTCACCGTAAAATATCTAATGTCACAAATGCTTTCACAGAAACTGTCCATACAGTAGCGGACATTAAATTTAAGCAATAGTTACACTTAATGTAATTTAGAGAAGAAATAAATGTCAGGTTTGGTTCATTTGTCCACAACCTTCTTGTCTCCTCCCTCTTCTACTCCCCCACCCCACTCTAGTTGGGATACTAAGGGAAGAACAGGGCACTTAGAAGGAGATGGGAGCCACATCTTCCTGGAAGTCAAGGTCCATGCTCAGAATCTTCTTTCCTTCCACGCCCAAGACAGACAAGAGTTCATTCAGATTGGCCCTCTTCCAGTCAGGAAAATTTTCTAAAGTGTTATAAACCATCCAGCTAGAGGAAAGAAGAAAGGAAAGGAAAGATAAAAGGAAAAAGAGAAACAGAAATGAAGAAAGGAGAGAAGAAAGAAAAAGAAGCTCCCATGTTGTGTTCTCAGTGTTACAGAAGAATTTAGGATGAGATATAATTTATAAGTATGGGAAGTCAATATATATTAAAAGTAGCTTTTTTTAATTGAAGAAAAGAAAAAAAGACATCTTATTTTTTTATGTTTCTTCCTGAGAAGAGTAAGGGAGTAGAAAAATCTAACAGACATTAGGAATTCATAATTATAATTACTCCTTCTTTAATAGATGCCTGAGAATCAGTATTGCCTCTTGCTTACTATGTGTAACAAATCTCCGTGGTAACATAAATCATCTGTTTCCATACTTGACTGTTCACACAATTTTACATGGAGAATTGGGGGAACTTTTAAAACACAAATCTGTGTACTCTCCTCCCATCTTCCCCCAAATACAGATTCAGAGATCTAAGAAGAGAACTGTTTTGTTAGATATATATTTTTTTTTGGAAGAGCCCATTCTGATGATCAGTGAGGTTTGAGAATCACTGGTATAAATGTTATCATAGATGAGAAGACTGGCTTTTCACATGTACCTTATTTTCCCTAGGTTAGTATAATCTTATGCTTTCTACAGGGTTTACTAAGTCAGACAGGGATGCTTTCTCTTAGATAAAAGCATATATAAACTGGAAAATAGATACATGAAGTCTTTGAGAGAAGACTGAGTTGTGATACAGTGAAATGTAATCAGAAAGCAAAGGACCGATAACAAACACCAATTCCCCTATAACTATACACAGTTCAACATCATTTTCATTGCTTTTGAAAATATGCAAAAGCTTGGAGATTATATCCTAAGGACAAAACGGTAATTATGAAACAATTATACAAGTATCCATGAAAGTTCATGTAGGAAAACTACTTCTATTAAATTACTGTAGTCTGGATATTACCATTGAGCTTTAAGTCTATTAGATATTAGAAGTATCTTTCACCTCTACTCCAGCATTTCTTTGGTTTCAAAGATCAGTATTTAATTAATTATGCAACAAATGAAATAATGGAAAAGC
The DNA here is from genome assembly GCA_004024745.2 of Catagonus wagneri. NCBI lineage: Eukaryota > Metazoa > Chordata > Mammalia > Artiodactyla > Tayassuidae > Catagonus > Catagonus wagneri. The sequence goes on from PVHT020000175.1 coordinate 10,192,411, forward strand.
TAAAAGACTGTATCATTCATTACAAAAATTATATATTAATTTTACATCATGGGCAAACTATCTGCTTAGTGGTAGCTGTAATTTAAAAATGAATGTTACTAATAGCAAACACAAAACTTACCATATGTCAAAAAGTATTTTAAATCCTTTATGTACATTAATTTATTTTAACATCGTAACAACTCCAAAGGTAGGTTCCTACTATCATAAGCACCTTAGAAACTGAAGCACAATGCAGTTAAGGAAACTGAACAATATCACAGAACTAATAAGTTGGAAAATACGATTTGAACCTCAGTGCTTTGGCTCCATATTCTGGGCTCTCACTTGATACACTATGACGCCTTTTTTCAAGGAGTTTGCAGGCTAGCAGGGGATAGGAGACATGAACAAAAACAACAGCATGATGTCGTGTATTAATTCATTTAGGAAATACTTTTAATAGTAGGAATTACGAGAGATTTAGGTAAAGAAAAGATCTCCATAAGAACATGAAGTTTTAGTTAAAAACACTTCAGAATGTTTCATTATATAAGGCTTTATTTATTAGAAAAGAATGTATTTCATTATATGAATAAAAAAGATGCTCTTGTGTAATATAACTTTATATAGTATACGTGATGACTTTGTTAACAAATTCCCAGACAGAATCTTGCTGGCCTGGGTTTCAAGGGAGGGAAATTAGGGGAATCATTATCCTGATATCCTTCACTACAGAGTTAGAGAAACTTTTATAAAATTCTTGGGGTTTCAGGCCACGAAAGAAAACACCCACCCTTAAAAACCAAGGCTTTTCTAAGTATAGAGTATGTGTGTGTGACTTGTTTTTGAAGACCTATGAAAGTGTTAAGTGTCCTTTATAAGCACTGCCTTTTACCATTAGATATGTATTTAGAATTGGTGACCCAAAACTAGTTAAGTATGTATTGTGCAGTTCAGAGCTTATAAAAGATGATACAGGTACCTACAGTGGGAGTCGCCATGCACTCAGTATCTGCCTCCAACAAAAACACGGTGTCCCTTTATACAGACAGGATCACTTAACAGAAAGTAATTTGCATTCTTGAGTCAATTATATTTCATTCTAATAGTTCCAGATAAGAGTTAACACCACAGAATTGATCCACAGATATAGAATATATAATCTCCTTTACCTAACTTCTAGTCTCTAAATAAAGCAGTGATGATACAGATAGATTTAACAGAAATAAATAAGAATACTGCCCCAAATTTACCTCCACTCTGTGCCATTACTTTCAAGGTGGATATGGGGTGTAGGGATAGTGGAATAGATATAAATTACTAGTACCAAACTCCCAAAGGATTATAATTATAAACCAATATCTGAGTTGCATAGAATTTCCTATTCAAGAAAGAATTTCTTAAAAAAAACTCAGTAGGTAAGCAAAAAAAAAAAAAAAAAAACAAAAAGCTAACGTTTCAGAAAACTGTTTATGGAAACAACTGATAAAAGATTATTTTACTAATCTTTAGCTAAAAAAAATCAAAAGCTAATGTAGAAAACTGCTTATGGAAACAATGGATAAAAATGATTATTTTACTAACAAGATATTTTCAAGCTGGCAAAGATACTGGCATTATATCCCATGTTTTATGAGCATGGTCAAACTGAAACCTCTGGACTTTCTTGGTGCAAGAGCAAATGGAAACATTCTGGTCTAGAAGGCAATCTATCAATTTTAATCAAAAGTCTTAAAGCTATTCATTTTCTTTAAATTCTCTAAAATTGTCTTCTAAATAATTAATTAGTACTTAAAGATTTCTTGCAAAAATATTTCAGAAACATTATTCATAGTGGTGGAAAGTAAATATGAGCATCTTCAACAAAACAATGGTATACTAGTTATAGTAAATACTTAGACTAGAATAATATGGAGCCACTGAAAACGCTCTTTTCAAAATATATTTAGACCTGGGAAATGCTCGTGACAAAAGCAAAAGGTAAAGAATATCTTATAATAATATATAAGATATTCACTTTTATTGAGGAAAAAGCTCCTATGAATAGAAAAATTACATGGTTAATTACATTAAAATGCTCATATTAGTTATTTCTGGGAAAAGTGATTACAGGAATTTTCTTGGTTTTTGTTTTTCTAAGTTCTCTAAAATACACATGTATTCATTTCTAATTGTTCCTTTCAGTAAGAAGCAACTATAACCACGGCGGGGGGAGGGGGCGCGCTAACAGATAATCTTCCAAGATGATCACATCATTCTCCACCAAACTCCAGATTTTCTTAATACAAAGCTGCAAAAACCTTTCTTGGAATCAACTCTAAATTAATTTAAGGATAATTATTTATTAATTAATTATCCAAACCATATCACTGATGCCTTTTAGGATAGAGGTGGGAAGAAAGAAATAAATTTTATTTAAGTCCATATTAATACTTGCAAGAAATTGTGAATAAACAGAATATTTTAGAAAGAAAGATTAGAATTAGAACTAACATGAACTGTTGGTTACACACTTTAATGATTCAGATAATGGCTGTATCCAGTGAGTATCAGACAGCAAAAGTTACTACATCTGGAGACAAGAGCTTAAATAAATTACAGGGTACTTTTCAAGGAAGTAGAATCAAAAACTGAATTGAAATTGTAGTCTACTAAGCCCACCATTCTCTGTATTCAAAACTAGAGAGTTGCCTGCTGTATATAGGAACAAAGCAAACCATACTTACTTAAAGATTGTATAATTACTCAAATGGAATCTCTTTGGATGTTCAATCCTAAATGGACTAATACATTCAAATAGTTTTAGAATTTACAACTGCTTTTTCAAATACATAGATAGTAACTTTCTTTTATTACAGCAAGCTAAACATATGATCAAGCTTACTTATATTTTACAAATAACCAATGTGGAAATTAAATTCCAGAGCCTAAATAAAAGTAAAGTGATATGTGGTATTTCAAGTAGTTATTTGAAATACTACTTCAAATAGTAAAATTTTTTAAAAATTCACATTTTTAAAAAAATCGTGAAGTTAATACTGAAATAGATAATGCAAATAAGATTTACTCTCGGGAGTAAAAAACCTAAGAGTTCGACAATAATGAACATGCTTATGTCAAGAACTCTAATCTACACTATATTCAATAGCCAAGACATGGAAATAATCTAAATGTCCATCAACAGAGGAGTAGATAAAGAAGATCTGGTACATATACGCAATGCAATATTACTCAGACATTAAAAGAAAAGAAATAATGGCATTTGCAGCAACATGGATGGACCTAGAAATTATCATGCTAAGTGAAGTCAGTCAGAGAGACACCAACATCAAATGCTATTGCTTACATGTGAAATCTAAAAAAAGGACACAATGAATTTCTTTGCAGAACAGATAATGACTCACAGACTTTGAAAAACTTATGGTTTCCAAATGAGACAAGCTGGGGGGGTGGTATGTGGTGGGGGTTTGGGATGGAAATGCCATAATTTGGTTGTGATGATCACTGTAATATAAATGTAATAAAATTCAACTAATAAAAAATAACTCTAATCTACCAGTTTCTTTAATTAAAATAACTTCAAATGAATTAATAAAGTAAAAAATATAAAGTGAGGAATTTTGCGTTCTTTAGTATAGAGTAACTATTACCATTTCTAAGTATTCTAGAGAAGATCTACATTTTAAAATAAAAAACTCTTATTTAAAAAAAAGTATTTTCACTCGACTTCAAACAAAACATCTTAAAACTCCCTTTGAAAATTAAATGTGGTAAAAGAGGTTGTGGCACTTTAATGGTAGAAATGCTAGAGCTACTACCTCTGCAAGACAAAGTTAAAGAACACAGGGCAGAAGATTTTGAGCAAACCCTAAAGTGACTAAATAAAAGTGCTTTTAGACACAGAGACTTGAAGTCTTAGGAAGAAAGAAAAAGAGAAAGGACAAAGTACTATCCCTCAGATTAAAAAAAAACATTAGACATAGTCTCTATCTTTAAATGGAAGTAATTAAAAGCAAATATTGTTAAGCCTTGAAGGAAAAGTAGACAGACCATGTGACAAATGTGAAGGTGGGAGAAGCATGCTGTTTAACTTCCACAGCACTGTGATATAAAGTAAGAGCAGAAATGCAATGAATTTGACCAGTATCTTAAAAAAGGGCAATGTACAGCATTCTTATCAGTTTATATGCATAATGGTAGAAATAAAAAGAGTAGAAATTACATTTAATCTTGGCTGATCATTCAAAACAGAGCTTGAAATTACTGGTTCATTTTTCAGCCAGAAGTAGCCAAAAAGAAATATATATTTTATACATAGAATTTTATATATAGAAAAAACAAAGCCACACAAAAATTTAATCTGAAGGAAAATGTCCTACAATTTCATAAAATCAAGATACTGTCTTAAAAGGATATATCTATTTGTATTTGTGCTTCTCCCTCTACCACTCATTCTTAATTTCTCATTACCTCCATATGACTAAATCACTACCATAAATGATAGCAAAAAGACATATCCAATTTTTATGTCATTATTAACTGAATAGTTTTCAGTTTTCTGTTAATTCATACAGTGGATTGCTATACCACTAATATATGTCCAAACATGAAAAAAACTTTCAAAGTTAAATGTCCTTAAATTGATCTCTCTCTTGTGATCAAAATTAGGTAGTATAGAAATCAATCAATCATAGAAAGACAATGAAATGTGTGACCTTTATAGAGACAGCTACTGTTTCATGTCTTAAAAAACTAATATAGGTGAGGTTAAACATACTGTTATTTTCACATTCCCCAAAACAGTTCTCTGTACTTCACCATCTCCAATTTCTCCCTTCTCTTAAATCACTCCAAAGTTAAGTATTACCATTCCTTTCTTTTCTTTTTTTTTGCTCACCTTACTTATATTAATAGTAGCATCCAACAAAGCCATCCACTCCTCCTCCTTGAAAGACTGTCTTCACTTGGATTCCCAGGCACCAATTTTCCAAAAAATTTTCCTTTTTTGTCTTTTTAGGGCTGCACACATGGCATATAAAGTTCCCAGGCTAGGGTTCAAATCTGAGCTGCAGCTGCAGGCCTACACCACAGCCATGGAAATGCCAGAGCCAAGCTGCATCTGCGACCTACACTGTAGCTCATGGCACAGCCAGATCCTTAACCCACTGAGTGAGGCCAGGGATCAAACCCTGCATCTTCATGAACACTAGCTGGTTTTGTTACTACTGAATCACAATGGGAACTCCAACTTTCCAACTATTGATAACCAAGCTTTCTCAGTCTTCTTGTTGATTCTTCACTTCCTCAGTCACTGAACACTGGAGCACTTGAAGTACTCCTGGGAGAGATCGTATCCCATTTCTTGCTTAAATATCATTGACAGCTACCAAATTTCTACATCTTGCCCCACAATCTGCTATGGACTCCAAATGGCAAGTAACATCTCAAACATAACCAGTTTACAACTTTCCCATGAATTCCAAACTTGACATCTCTACTTAGTATTTTTATTAACTCTCAAACTTAGCCAGTCTAGAAGTCAACTCCTTGTCTTCTCCCCTGATCTTCTCCTGTAAGACAGGTCCTCAGGGTAATTTCTTCCATCTTAACGGCAATTCTGTGCTTAAAAATACTTGGGGAAAAAAATCTTAGTGTCATCCTAGATTTTTCTCAGTAACTCTCCACATGTAATCTCCTTGCAATTCTATTTATTCCAAATTCAAGATACGAACACGATTACTTCTCACTGGCTTACCACTATTTAATCTTATCTGGATTATTATATAACAGCCTTCCTGATTCCACTGCTGACACCTTATGTCTATTCTCTACAAAACAGCCAAACTGATTTTTCAATATTTTAAGACGGACTCTGTCACTACTTTGTTCAAAATCTCACAACGCTACACAGTGCTCTCTTTACACAGCTCTTCTTCACTGCTCTGAAATCATCTACTGCTCCCCATCTAGACACTGTAGTTAGTGCAGCAGTACTGGCCTTCTTCCTGTTCCTTGAACACTAGTCACATTTTTACTTCTAGACCCCTGAACTGCTTACTCCACCTGAAATACTCTTCTACATTTATACATGGATTACATCTTCACCTCCTTCCAGTCTTCAGTCAGCTACTCAGGTCAGCATTCTGTCACCACCAATTAAAAATTACAGCTCCTACTCTAGCATCCCCCTATGCTACTTTCCTGCTTTGTTTTTCTCCAAAGCACTTGTCACCTTCTAATATTTACTTTTTGTGTGTGTGTATCTCCTCCAGCACATAAAATTATGTCTCCTAAGTGGGCCAAAATTTTTCTTTTTATAATTTTGTTTAGAATTTATCTCTGGTATCTAGAACTGTGACTACACATACTAAATATCTGCTGAATAAATGAACAAAAGAATATCTCATACCTTCTGCTTCATCTAAAACAAGGAAATAAAGTTATTTCTTGTGGCTAATTGAAGTGACAGTTAAATAAAAGTCAGCTCTGAATTAAACCTGGAATGGTACTGAAGTGAGTTACAGAACTTTTAATCTTACTGTGAACTAAAGCAATTTCCCTGGTGATGCTGCTATTGATCTCGGTAGCACACTTTAAGAACCTACTTTAGAGGTTATCCCATGAACTACAATATGCATTCTTTCAGTCTAATATTAATTAGTTCTTTTGCTGCCTGCCTTAACAAAACAAGGAACTGAGAACATTTTAATTACATTTATTCTTCTCACTTATGTTATTATTGTAAAGTACTTAATTGTGTGGGTATTAAATCCAATAAGACATCATTGCTTTATATAGTCCATACGCAGATTTACTTCATAGTTACCATTTCTACTGTTTTTCATTCCTTTCTGCATCTCTGACCTTCATCTTCATTTCTGTATTTTTTCCTTCTGCTTTAAGAATATCTTTTAAGATTTTGTTTAGTGTAGGTCTGCTAATAGAAAATTCATTTTTATTCATCTAAAACATCTTTTTTTCTTTTTTTGTCTTTTTGCTTTTTCTAGGGCTGCACTCGTGGCATATGGAGGTTCCCAGGCTAGGGGTCTAATTGGAGCTGTAGCCACCAGCCTATGAAACAGCCATAGCAATGCTGGATCCGAACCGCGTCTGCGACCCACACCACAGCTCACAGCAATGCCGGCTCCTTAACCCACTGAGTGAGGCCAGGGATCTAACCTGCAACCTCATGATTCCTAGTCAGATTCACTACCCACTGAGCCACAACGGGAACTCCCTAAAATATCTTTATTTTACCTTTGTCTACGGAAATTCTCACTGGATATAGCATTTTACATTGGCAGGTATTTTCCTTCACACACTGAAGATCTGGTTCTACCATCTTCTGGTTTCTATTGTTTCACTGAGAAATTTGCTGTCATTCTAATCACCCATCTTCTGAAGACAGTTTTTCTTTACCTTTTTTTTAAGAACTCCCCTTTGTATTTCATTTCCAGCTGTTTTACTATGACGTGTCAAGGCATGGCTATCCCACCATTAGTAGGGGGTCACAGGATCAGACACAATTAGATTTAATCTAGCATTTAGTTGGCTTTACAAAAGGATATAAGATAGGAAATTCAGCATGCACAGCATCTTCAAGCCCATCACGAGACCAAACAATTATTCACATGTATAGCCTCTTGGATCTCTCCCAAGCCACACAGAGGAAGCACAGGTGTCAAGGACAGTTAAGGTGCAGGTGGTCTACCTTGACACAGAGATGTGCTTTGATTTCTTGCCAGTCTTACATTGTTCACATCGTACAAATATAAGGCCAATACGTCAACTCACAGTTCTCTCTGTCCAGAAGCGATACGACAGATAGGGTTTCACAGTAAATTTAAGAGATGACTAGGTCCTAGCACATAACACTCAATTGTCTTAACTCAGTTTATTTCCACAGAATAGTGCAATAAGAAGGCAGACCCAAAGTCAGATTTTTAGGCCAGCTAGGTCTGTTCAGGGTCTGAGTCTGATATTAAATCTTTATTCACAATATAGGTTTCAAGTCATTTGTTCTCTGGGGTATGCTTATTGAATCTAGGTCTTAATGTTTTTCATCAATTTTATAAATTTCTCAACAAGAATTCTTTCAGATTATCTGCTTCAGCTGAATTATTTCTCGCCTCTTCTTTTAGATCTCCTGTTGAATACGTTCAACTTTTTTACTTCGACTTCTATCTATTTTTGGGTTTTTCATTTTTCCCATAATTTTTTTTGTCTCTCAGTGCTTCCTTCTGTATATTTTCTTCTAATTGTTCTACAAGTTCACTACTTTTCTTTTCAACTGTGTCTTATTGTCCAATCAACCCATCCACTAAGTTCTTTTCTTTTTCTTTTTTTTTGGTCTTTTTGCCTTATCTAGGGCCACACCCGTGGCATATGGGAGTTCCCAGGCTAGGGGTCTAACAGGAGTTGTAGCTGCCGGCCTATGCCAGAGCCACAGCAACGTGGGATCTGAGCTGCGTCTGCGACCTACACCACAGCTCACGGCAACATCAGATCCTTAACCCATTGAGCAAGGCCAGGGATCGAACCCGCAACCTCATGGTTCCTAGTTGGATTCTTTTACTACTGAGCCAAGACGGGAACTCCTCCACTAAGTTCTTAATTTGGATACTTATATATTTTTTAGTTCTAGAATTTTCATTTTAAAAGTAGTTTTCATTTCCCAATTGAAATTTTTGACCTTGTCTTTCATCTTGTCAGTACAGTTATTTTCAGGCTATGACTGATAATATCCAGAGCTACTGTGATTTTGTTTCTATTGTCTGATGCTTATGCTGAATTTACTCACGTTGTCTTGCCTTTTCCTATGTCTGCTTATTTTTTATTGTGTCCTAGTTACTGTATTTGCAGTTTTTAAAAAATAAAATTCTAGGATCATCTTCAGAAAACTTTCTTGCAGACAGGATTTAATTTTGCATCCTGTCAACACTTGCAATCCAAGATCACCTCACTTTATTCAGGATTTTGCATCCTGCCAACACTTGCAATCCAAGATCACCTCACTTTATTCTTTTACCTACATGACCTGAAGCAGACTTGCAAAATCACCAAAAGCTTATCTTCTATGGGTTTTCCCTAGACTGAGCCCCTTTGGGGACTTAAACCAAGGTGAGTCCATCCATACAGTGGTTAAGACTGCATCTCCCATGCCCCCGTGAAGCTACCCTAAGTGCTCTTGGTCATTCCACTCAAAGAGACAAATGCTCCCAGGGGAAAAAAAATACTTAAAAGCCAGGCTCATATTCCTAGGCTGACAATTCTTTTTTATCTTATTTACTTTGCAATGACTTAAACGGGTTTTGGTTTTTAAAATACATACACTTGATCTAACTTTTCCAGTTCTACTTGGATGGATGGTCCAAATCACTGAGTCTGTCATTACTAAAACTGAAACTAAGTAATAGAACTTTAAGTGAGATACTCTGAATATACCTAATTGTTAAACTGTACCTAGAAACTCAGATGTCTTAAACTAATTATCAGACAGAATTGTTTATGTTAAAAACAAAACCAAGTAAGCACCTAAAAAAGTTATTTTTAAAAAGATGACATTAATGAATGACTCATATTTACAAAATCAAGACAATAAAAATAATTATTTCTTCAAATAACTTACGAGAAAGCTTTAAAATGTATGAATAAGTGACAAGTTTGAGGAAAAAAAATTTTTAGAAGTACAACTTTCTTGTTAAGAAATTGAATGTGTTTAAATATTCTTGTATAGGAGTTCCCAACGTGGCTCAGTGGAAACAAATCTGACTAGTATCCAGGAGGATGCAGATTTGATCCCTGGCCTTGCTCAGTGGGTTAAGGATCTGGCATTGCCGTGAGCTATGGTGAAGGTTACGGATGTGGCTTGGATCTGGTGTTGCTGTGGCTGTGGTATAGGCCAGCAGCTACAGATATGATTCAACCCCTAGCCTGGGAACCTCCATTATGCCACAGGTGTGGCCCTAAAAAGATAAATAGACAGATAGAGAGATAAATATTCTTGTATAAACATATCTGTAGAGAACAATTTTGCCCTGAAATAGTAATTCAATTAGGTATACATTGAGCCCACTCTCCTTTACCTACATCAAATTTTTTTCCACCAGGTTCAGCTGAATGTTTACTGAACCTATACTACATGTGATCGATAAAGAAAATGAGATACAGTGTTTCCTGGAGAAATTTCCAGTCTAGCAGTAGAGATAGATAGATAATGTGATAATGCTATAACAGAGGTACACCTAGAATGCTACAGGTATACAGTAGAGACATGTGTCATGCATGATGTGATACTGTCACATCAATGTCAGCATGATGTGACATTTCAATTACTATTTCATTAGTGACATCTCAACTACTACTTTCCAAAACGCCTATTTCCTTTGGCGATACAATGCTAAGCAAAAAAGAAAATGAATATCACATATCAATTTATATTTTAAAGTTAAAAAACTCACCTGTGTATACATAAACATAATGCATGATATGAGAGACCAAGGTTAAAAAAGTGATATGAAAACTCACCCCATCTGGCAGTGCCCTCCAGCACACGGCACTAACAAATTCATTTGTATCATCTTCTTTTCGGTCTTTGTCCAGAACACTTTTGACCGTATCAAACTTAAAAGTTAGCAAAGTCTTAGAAAGTCCTTTATAGTACAGGTAAAGAGAGTTGTTCTCGCTTCCTGAAAAAAAAAATAAATGTTTTAGAATGAGAAAATTTAGAATTAGGATATCACATTCATAAGGTTTAAGTTCAAAGACTAATATTCTTTCATGGTTAAATTTAAAGATTCAAAGTTCAAGATTTCGTGGGAATCACGTGAGAAAAGGAGCCACAGAAAAACAAAAAACCTTTACTAATCTAAAGAAAAAACTGCTGACAAATGACCTAATATTGATATAAAAATCATTTTAGCAGAGTCTAGAGAAGAATCAGAACTCTGTTATTATGGTGTGATCTTAAATTACACTTGAAAGTATTTCTGTCTAGAGAGGAAAAAATTTATAGCACTTAAAAAGGTAAATGTTAATAATCTGCAAGATTTATTTTACATTTCCCAATAAAAGATTAGTAGTCTAGAAACCTTTATTTTTGAGCAGTCTATCAAAGTAAGAGATTTGCTTTGACAGGGTTTAGGTTTACATATGTGTAGAGACAGTCAACTTTACTAAATAAAGGCCAGGTCTTTTGAAAGTAATAACCAATAACCAGGCATCAGATGTATCAAAGCATTTAAATAGTATCAGATTTGATTTTCCTACTTCTGATTTAAATTTGTATAAATTATCAACAGTGAAAGTCCTAGAATAACAGATCAAGACTATCCAAACGGACTGGTTATTGAAGAGAACACAATGGTGGGGAAAATGAACATCAAGCTTAAGAAGACAACTGTATCCAAAATTAAAACAACTGTATCCAAAATTAAGATACAACTGTATCCAAAATTAAGATATCAGAAGAAATTAAAATTTTCTGTCTTCTAAATAACATCTATAGATATTGTATTAATGAAGAAAACTACAACACATAATTAACAACGTTATGTTATTTCATGTGGTCAAGGATGTGTTCAGCAAAGGAGAGAAGGACTAATCCTTTTTCTAATCCAAGGAAAATTCAACATGCTACCTTCTAAATGTACATATCATTTCTTGAGTTGGTATGTAGTCTATTCCACTGAATGCGATTACAGTGACAAATATCTACTAAAAAGTTTCAGGAAAAGATAATTTCACTTACCACAGGCTATATAATCTCCATTGGAAGCGAGGCCTACAAAGTTTTTTTCATTAATATGACCTTTGAAGGAGCGTAGACAATATGGTTTCCCTACATTCCACAGCTTCAGCTGGCTGTCTGTTGAGCTGAGATAAACAATAAAAAGTTAGAACATCTTTAAGATTTCATGAAATTAAATGCATCACTACCAATTAGAGGCAATCCAGTTTGGTGGCTGAGAATGCAGACTCTGGAGCCAGACTGCCTGGGAATGCTCAATACACCATTAATTTACTTTGGACTTCAGGAAATTTATACAGACTCTCTGGCTTCAATTGTTTTCATCAGTTAAATGTGAAATATAATGATTCCTACCTTACAGAATTAGATGAATGCTATAAGATATTGCAAAAATTAAATTAACTCATTTAAAATGCTTTCAATAGTCCCTGGGCAAGCAGGAAGTAACAAACATTATCCATCAATACCACCATACCATCATCATCAAACAAGAGAGTTCTATTGGAAGTTGTGCTTAATTTCAGTTTTTCTACTTTATTTGATTTACTTTTCAACTATAAACTAAGTTCACAAGTTAGTTGTACTGCATGAATGGTTGAATGGTCTATTTAGTTTATCTTACTAAAATAATATGCAAATGCAGCTAATAATCAAAAATAGCTGAATATAAAAATCACTGCTAATCCTATCATACTAAGACAGGATTGAATAAAATGCCATGTTTTCGTTTCCTTCTGAATTTCTGTTACAAAAGCAGGATCATACAACATATATTATTTTGGAAAGTACTTCTTCCTCATTCAATAATTTATTTTATATTTTTTATGTAAAAGAAACATGTTTCTATATCTTTATTAATGATTACACAATAAATCATCTTTCTCTGACTCTAACATTTATAGAATAGGGCAGACCATGCTAATGTTTTACACAAATTTATTTTATTCAGAGATTCACGACATAAGTAGTATTATTAGCTCCATTTCAGAGGTGAGGAAATAGATTAAGAAGGTTAAGGATAGCTTCAAGATATCACAGCTAGTAAACGGTAGAGCCAAGACTGAAACTGTCTTATTTCAGAGGCCAAGCTTTAAACTCTATGTACTTCTCTATTGCTTCTATTCACTTTCAACATAACATCTATTCTTAGACATTCATGCTGTTTTAAATTTGTTGGTTGCTTAACAATACTGTATTGAAAATCTCTTTGTGCGTGCGTGCGTGTGTGTGTGTGTGTTTATTGTCCAAGAATTCAGAGGTTGAAACAATATGGATATATTTTAATACTACTTTTCAGTATTTCCAAATATACTTGTGGATAAATTTGTCTCAAATACTTATAAACATTAATTATATCCAAGAGGTAAATCATCAGGATTTATAAAAACTAAGAAGGAAAAAAGACTGGTGAATATATAAACAACAAATCCATATTAAAAAGCTCAACTGAGATTTCCAGGTTATACAATTAAGTACATATATACTTCAACTAGTTGAAATCAAACTGATTCAACATTTATAAGTCTGAAATTTTTTAATTTAAAAAAAATTTTTCCATTATAGCTGGTTTACAGATTTCTGTCAATTTTCCAACTGCACAGCATGGTGACCCAGTTACGCATATACAGATGTGTCAAAGGTGATTAGGCATAGTTCCTGGTGCTATACAGCAAGATCTCCTTGCTTTTCCTATAAGTCTGAAATTTAAGAAAAATATTTTTCCCATATAATCTATCATCCACATTTGTATCTCAATAATATTTTAGTTATTTACTACCTATTTATTTCTAAAGATGGGATACTTTTTTGACTAGTTACTATTTAATTTAGATTTGTGAACTAATTGCCTATATTAATTCCCCTTAAAAAGATCAGCCCTTTCTTTTTCCCCCTTTTTTTCTGTAATTCAATTCAAATGACCTCCACTCAAATTACCAAGTTCTAACTGAGAGCAACCAGCATGGTGGGCAATCCCAAGTATTAGGCACTGGCATTAATAATCTCCTAAGGGATATTAAAAACTATGTGAAAAAAAGAAAAAAGGAAAACCATGTATGATTAAGCCTGAGAAGAAAAAAGGAGATTTACTAGGCTAATATAAAGAGAACAATGAAAAAAAATAAAAAAGGAAAACCATGTATGATTAAGCCTGAGAAGAAAAAAGGAGATTTACTAGGCTAATATAAAGAGAACAATGAAATGGATAATGGAAAGAAGGGACTGTCTGTTAGTAGAAGAGCTTGGTCAACAGTATTTGAGCAAGTGAGATTTATCTGGTTGTTTCCTTGTTACTGTCAAACAACATAAAAGACAACTAAAAGCTTATATTATGATTCTCTAGTTCAGAAGGCTTCTCAAAGTATATTAAGGAGACATATTTAGAAAGTTCTTTTCAGAACATATTTTAAAACTCGCCATGAAATCATAGGAAGATCAAGTAACATGGAACTGTAACCAAAAATGTCAACAAAGGAGTTCCCATTGTGGCTCAGCAGAAACCAATCTGACTAGTATCCATGAGGACGTAGGTTCAATCCCTGGCCTTACTCACTGGGTTAAGGATCTGGCATTGCTGTGAGCTGTGGTATATAGTTCACAGGCGTGGCTCAGATCTGATGTAGCTGTGGCTGTGGCGTAAGTCAGTGGCTACAGCTCCGATTTGACCCCTAGCCTGGGAACCTCCATTATGCCACGGGTGCAGCCCTAAAAAGACAAAAAAAAAAAGGTCACCCAAATATTGCTTAAAACCAAAAATACTACTACTATCCTGCAATGTAGATTAATGTATAATAACCTATTAGTGGACTTTTATAAATAAAACACTTCTCATTCTATTGCATTAACTATATTGTTTCTCTCTTTACAAGGAAAAGCTGAAATCCAACCTGAGGTTCAAATGTTTAAGGGGGCAAGACTAAAAATAGTATCATCAGGATTTTATTCACAAATAATACAGAAGTTAGCAATACAAACTTGAATATACATGTTATACTATAATATACAAGTTATAAAAATCTACATTTAAGAAGTGCATACATCACAGTGTTACTCTTTACAAAACCCATGGTGGGTAACATTACAAACATGTCATGCTCAACTTCTGAAAAGATTAATACTCACGCAGAGACAATTTCCTCACCGCTCACAAACTTTGCATAAGAGACAGCTTTTCGGTGTCCTTTGAATACCATGATGGGCTGTTTAGTGTTACGAAGATCATAGTAGTGAACACAGTGATCTAAAACAAATCAAAACAAAACAAAAAGGGAAAAATGCAGTAAATAAAAAATGGAAAGCAAAAGCTAATTTTAATTGGTTCTGGTACTTTTCATCAACTGTTTCAGAGACAACGTCAAATCTATAATAGCAAGAAAACCAAAGGCAATGACTCATTTTCAAAATGAGTAGGTGTTCTGTTTTGAACCCAGGAGGATACAGTTATATGAAAAGTGTATACACATATGCCCATGTCAGTCTGAAAGGGAGTTTCACTGATATTTCTTGAGATCCTGGCTCTAGAAACAGTATTAAGGGTTTAAAGAAACTGGAAATTTTTAAATGTATCCTTATATTTTGATGGCTTTATAAAAGTAAACATTTTGGACATTTGGACTATTAAAAATGTTAATAATTTTATTTCTCACATTTGCCTTTAAAATATTTTTTCTTCAAGTTCCCGCTGTGGTGCATTGGGCTAAAACTCTGACCACAGTGGCTCAGATTGCTGTGGAGTTGTGGGTTTGATCCCCACAGGTGAAGGGACCTGGCATTGCTGCAGCTGTGGTGTAGATTGCAACTGCATCTTAGATTCAATCCCTGGCCTGAGAACTTCCATGTGCCATGGGTGCAGCCATAAAATTAAAAGAAAAAAAAAAACTTAGAAGAAAATTTTTGCAACTTGGGTTAAGTATAAAATACATTTTCTTGAGATACACTTTACACACAATAAAAATCTATGTAAAGTATACAATTCAGTGATTTTTAGCAACTTTACTCAGTGTTGCAACCAACACCATAAATTAGTTTTAGAACATTTTCCTTATCTCAATAAGATTTCTCAAGCCCACTTACCACCCACCACCCTAGGCAAACCACTTTATTTTACCTCTATAAATTTGGCTTTTCTGGACATTTCATATAAATGGCATTATATAACATATGGCTATTTATACTTTACATGTTTTTGCAGTCTATATTTTAACATGGGTCAGCAGTTTATTCTCTTCTCCTGCTGAAGAATGTCTAATAAATAGATACACCACATTTTGTATAGTTTAGGAATACTGTTTTCCATTTTTTTCAGTTATTGTGTAAAATGCTGCAATGAACAATCATGTTCAAATCTTTGTGCGGACGATTTAGGTCTCAGGTTGATACCTGCAAAGTGTAATTACTATGTCACATGATAACTTTGCATTTAACTTTTTAAGAAACTGACAAACTGTTGACTGTACCATTTTACCCCACCAGCCATACATAATGGTTCCAATTTCCTTACCTGAGTTCTTTGAAAATTTTGGATACATATCTGAAATGTGTTTTGCAAATATTTTCAAACTTTGTGCTGTTTTCTATTGTGTATTTTGACATACAGAACTTCTGAACTTTGATGAGGTCTAATTTACCTTTTCTTCTTTACATAAAACATTTTTCATACTATGAATAAGAAAACTTTGACTAATCCAAGGTCTTAAGGATTTTTCTATTTTTTTCTAAAAGCTTTATTGTTTTGTTTCTCACATTTAAGTCTGTGATCAATTTTAAAGTTACTTTTTGTGTATGGTAGGAAGTAAAGGTCTTAGTTCATCTTTTTGCATGTGGATGGATATAAATCCAGCTGTCCCAGTGTCATTTGAGAAGAGACTACTTTTTCCCCAATGAACAACTCTGGCACCTTTGTTGAAACTGAATGTATTATAAAGATTCCCTTCTGGATTCTTAATCTAATCAATCAACCCACATATGCCTACTCTTGAGGAGACAAGAAGAAGGAATGGAAGGACTTCATCTCCTCTCAGGAAAACAACAAAATCACAACTAACTGCTGAACAACCATCAACCAAAAAAGACTTCAACCTTCTATAAAAAGATATTCTACGTCTAAAGACAAAAAAGAAGCCACAATAAGATGGTAGGAGAGTGGAACTTATGCAGTATAATCAAATGCCATATCTGCTGGGTAGGCAACTCACAAGCTGGAAAATAACTATATTGCAAGGTTCTCCCACAGGAAGTAAGAACTAGAGCCCCATGTCAAGCTTCCCAGGCTGAAGGTCTGGGATTGGGACGAAGAGAGCCCAGAGCCTGTGGCTTTGAAGGAGAGCAGAGCTTGAGTGCAGGAACTCCACAGGGCTGGGGGAAACAGAGACTCCACTCTTGGAGAGTGGAGGTTTCACAAGTACTATGACCCAGAGCAAAGCAGGGACTCCTTAGGAAGTTAGGCCAGAACCATCTGCAGGTATTGGAGGGTCTTCTGGAAAGGCAGGGGGTCAACTGTTGCTCACTGTGGGAGCAGGGACACTAATGGCACAGACCTCAGGGAGTGTTCATTGGTGTGAGCTCTCCCAGAGGTCACCATTTAAGCAGCCTGCAGGCTCCAGTGCTGGGATGCCTCAGGACAGGCAGCCAACGAGTGGGACCATGGCCACATCAGTGGGCAGACAGGCCCACAATCACCTCTAAACACACCACTCGACACAGCCCTGCCCATGGACAAGACCCAGATCTACCCACCAGTGGAAAGGCATCAGAAGCAAGAGGAACTTAAGATCCCTCAGCCTGCGGAACAGAGACCACAAACACAGAAAATTAGACAAAAAGAGAGGGCAGAGAAATAGGTTTCAGATGAAGTAACAAGATAAAATTCCAGAAGGACAACTAGTTCAGATTAATGATAGTAAAGATGATCCAAGATCATAGAAAAAAAAAAAAATGGAGGCAGAAATGACTACTTTTCTGCCCGTACAACAATGTCTTAATAACTATAACTCTGGAATTTGGAAATTGGGAAGAAGAGTGCTCTAACATTTTGTGATGTTTTTTCAAAACTGTTTTGCTAATTCCTCGTCTTTTCCATTTTGAGTTTATCCTACTTCGAGTTCATTGAGCTTCTTGGATGTATAAAATGATGTTTTTCATCCGATTCGGGGATATCTGGGCCACTACTTTTTCAAATATTTTTCTGGCCCTTTCTTACCTAATCTTCTGAGAATCTGTACTGTGTATGCTGGTATGCTTAATGGTGCCTCATAGGTTTCTGAGGCTCCATTCATTTTTCTCCATTGTTTTTTCTTTCTGTTACTTAGACTGAATAAGCACTATTGATCTACCTCCAAGTTCACTCACTCTTCTGCCAGCTCAAATTTTCTCATAAGCCCCTGTAGTGATTATTTTCCTATCAGTTATTGTACTTTTCAACTGCAGAATTCCTATTTTTTTGTATCTATTTTTTAAATACTCTGTTTCATAAGACATATTTGTCATATTTTCCCTCAATTTCTTATAGGTTAATTCATTGAATATTATTTATAATAACTGACTTAAATTCTCTAGTTAAGTCCAACATCTGAGACAGTTTCTATTGACTGAATTTTTCCTGCTTCTTTATGTATCTCATAATTTTTTTGTTAAAAACTAGACATTTCAGCTAATAAAAAGCAACAACTCCAGAATCAGTTTCTACCTCCCTCTCCCAGATTTGATGTGGCTAGCCTTTCAGCTGGTGATGGTGTTGTCATTTACTTGGCTTAGTGACTTTTCTAGAACTAATTCTGTAGAGTCTATAATTGCTGCAGCATGGGACCACTGAAGTCTTTTATCAGTTTTGCTCTGTTTTTGTTTTTTAACCTGAGTAAAGGTTGCTACTGAGTCAACATCACTTAGTAATCACAGTATTTCCTTAAAAGGTTTGAGTCAGTAGGTCTTCCACCCTTTGCCAGGGGAATCTGTGCATGAGTGTCAGGGCATGCTTTCGAAGTTCAGGCAACCTATACACCTATCTTGGCCTTTATTCTTGCTTATATAGAGCCTCAGGGTCTTCCAGAAGTAAGCACCTAGAATCCTAACCAGTTTTTACTGGATAGGCAGACTGGCCTGGACAAGCACAAAGAATTAGCATCCCAAGAATATATAGGGCTTTTTTTAAAAAGCTGTGGCCCAGATCTTTCTTTCAAATTTTTGGCTAGACTCTTGTTTACCCAAGGATATCACAGCCTCAGATACTTTTGGTACTACATCTTTCTGTAGTGTCATTATAATTTTAATATTCTTCATAATTTGAAGACTTAGCATATGGTCTCATTTCTATTTTTCTTTTCCCTCTTTTTACTTTGAAACTTCAAACCTGCAGAAAAGTTGAAAGAATAATACAATAGCTTTGTAACTTTTAACCTAGACTCACCAACTTTAAGCATCTTACAATGTTTGCTTTATCTTCCCTTCTACAAAATTAACATACATTTCATATTCAAATATCCCAACTATCAAAAAAAAAAAAAAAAAAACCTTGAGGGAGTTCCCATTGTGGTGTAGCAGAAACAAATCTGACTAGGAACCATGAAGTTGTGGGTTTGATCCCTGGCCTTCCTCAGTGGAATGAGGATCTGGTGTTACCATGAGCTGTGATGTAGGTCGCAGATGTGGCTTAGATCTGGTGTTGCTGTGGCTGTGGTATAGGCCAGCAGCCATAGCTTCACTTGGACCCCTGGCCTGGGAACCTCCATATGCCATGGGTATGGCCCTAAAAAGCAAAAAGCAAAACAAAACAAAACAAAAAACCTTGAAAAAATACTTAATTCTGTTAAAGGGTAACATACTATATTTAGTTTCTCTTTCATTTTATATAGAACGATTTTGTAATACTGTTATTTACCTGCATCCTTGTGGATACTAGTCAGGCTCGTTACCACTGAGCCACAATGGGAACTCCCTACTACTGTTATGTTTGAAGCATCTAGGATATAGTTGTTTTGCAAAGTGTTCCACAAATATTAATCTGTCTGAATGTTTTCTTATTATAAAGCTCCTATTACATGTTTTTGACAAGATGACTATAAAACCGATGGTCCTTCAAAACGCAGCACATCAGGAGACATATAATGTTTGTTTCATGGTGATCTTAAGTCTGATTACTTAGTTAAATGCCCCCTGCAAATGCCCTCACGGCCTTGTCAATTTAAAGAGAACCTGTTTAATTTTTTAGTCAAATGATGCTACTTGAACAACCATGAAAAAGAACACCAACATAGAACAATTTCCAGTACAATTAATAATTTTCCTACAGGGATACTTAAAACAAAACAAAAACAACAAAATACTCAATTTCACCACTGTTGATTAATATCAACAGTGATTACTGTTGATATGTTAAAATAATACAATGTAAATAATTTGTTTGGAATAGATTTAGAAATATCCTACTGAACTTTAATGCCTTATAAAGAGTTCATAACCTTCCACTAAAGTAAGAATAAAATAACTGTGAATGATAAGTCAAAGTCTTTTTTCCTTTTTCTTTTTAGAGCCACACCTGCAGAACCTGCAGTTCTCAGCTAGGGGTCAAATTGGAGCTACAGCTGCAGGCCTACACCACAGCCACAGCAAAGAGGGATCCGAGCCACATCTGCAACCTACACCACAGTTCATGGCAACGCTGGATCCCTGACCCGCTGAGTGAGGCCAGGGATCGAATCTGCATCCTCATGGATACTAGTCAGATTTGTTTTCACTGCACCACAACAGGAACTCCCGTTAAGTCAAAGTTTTTAAATATATTTTATGAGACAGCCATCACAGAGTATATTCCAAAAAACAAGAAAACAACAGAAATAGACTCCATCTGTACACATTATGGCCAAAGATCAAACTGAACTTTAAAAATCCTCAATTCTATTTTCAAGTTTCTTAGTTGCTTGAGAACTCATAAAAGTTCTCAGTGTCCCAGCTTTTGATTATCACCAAGATTGGGTTGGGTGAGAAAGCAAGTGGGAGAAATCCTTAGAAAGTTTTTCTTAGGCAAGCCAAGTAACTTCTGAGTATTTAAAAATACACAGGCCCACTGGTTCTAATACCTATCTAATATAGCTATCATTACAGTTTTTAAAAACAATAATTAAATCATTTTTAATTCCTTTAAGCCTTTGATGATATCCTAAAACACCACCTTAGAGATCTAAAAGAGAGCTAATCTTTGGAAACAAGATCAAGCAGGTAGACATTAAATAATACGAATGTTTTGGAAGTATTTCCTTTTAATACAAGCTCTGAGTTTGGTTGTTAGATCTTTGTTCGTAATTTGCAAAAGAATCAGAAATTATTGTTGCTTATTTTTTCATAGTATATAAAACTCTAGAAAGGCACATTAACTTCAGCCCACCATTATGTACCTTTATCAGTCACTCTTCTAATCCTCACTAATCCACAGAGATATACAAGCAATTGTGATATTGCCTTAGTGTTGTACAAGTAGCAATTACCTATAGGTACATTACGGATTAAGCCACAATCTCAAATCAGCAGCAATTAAAGACAAATGGAAAGGTTTTTCCAAAAAGTTTTCCACTTCCACAGGTAAGATGCTTAGAAGTCAACAACCCATCCTAACAACAACTAAAAGGTGGACCGACTGAAAAAATCAATAACACTTTTAGGTCTAGAGGTGAGTGCCCAGGTCAACCACGGCCACAAAGACTAGAGAGACAAAGGCAAATACAGGTAGTCATAGCTTATCAAATCAGAGCAGTGACTGACGAGGAGAAATTGCCATGGGGAACCAGCATCTGGGTATAAAAATTTGAACTGTAACAGATGAATTGCGGAAGGCTGTGTCAACAAGTCCAAGAGTTAAAAATTTTAGAGGGATCCACTCATAATTCTGTCAGATTTATTTCTAGAAGCTTGATCAAGGCAGAGCACAGAGGATTTTTAGAGCAGTAAAAAAAATCTGTATGATAGTATGGTGATGAATATACTTCTACAAATCCATAGAATGTATAATCACAGTGAACTGGTTATTATGCATCAATATATGTTCCCCAAATGTAATAAATGTACCACTATGGAGAGGGATGTTGATAATGGGGGGCTATGCCTGTGTGGGGGCAGTAGGTATATGGGAACTCTTTGTATCTCCCTCTCAATTTTGCTGTGAACCGAAAACTGTACTTTTAAAAAATAGTCCTTAAAAAGATAAAAGTCTCAGTTATGTACATTTTCCCAAAATAAAAACAAAATTTCAGTTACGAAAAAGTACCAGAAACACTTAAAACAAAGTCTTTACTAGTCCAACTTTTTTAGAACCCAGGGATATAAAACAGATTAAAGTAAAAGCTGCTCTGGTTATATCCCAAAGAGGAACAGGAGCTCTTTTCTAAAGCCTCTTCTCTCCCTGTATTTGGTCTTCCTTTCCACCTGCCACCTCTTAAGAAAGCTAAAAAGAGGGAATTTGAAAATAATTATAGTGATCACTATGAAAAAAGTCGATTTATTTTTTCCAAATTTACTTTTTTTTGGTAGGGAGAGAGTATATTAATGAATTTTTAATGCTTAATTCCAAAATTTGTGGGCAAATTTTAAAAATTGCTACTATGACCTCTCCCCAAAAAATCCAATTCAAAATATCAATAATAACTATTTTTTCCAATAATACCATGATTTGTTGGTTTTAATTATCTCTGACAAAAGAAAATGTATTTCCGTAAGAGTTTCCCTTGTGTTGTCTCTAAAACTAGACTGGCAATCGGGGAAAAATTGTTCACATCTTCACACTCAATAATAGGACCCAGTACAATGTTCTGCACACAGACAGTGTCTAAATGAAACAACGATATCTATCACTGGAAACTTCATCATTGGGAAATGCAGAAAAATACATATCAAATATAGAAAAGTTTTAAAATTTGTGATTTGAATTCATCTGAAAGTATATACAACAAATTATTTGTGGAATATATAGTTTTATTACGGTATTACTATAGTAGATTACAGATAAAACATAAACCACACAATCTTAAAATATTCACAGTGGCTTATAAGATATTAAATAAGCACAAAATATGGGCAAAATTTCCTGGTCTGGTCTCACAGTTTTCCTGCTTAGGAATCAGTTTCTATATAACAATACGTGTGTTAATTATCAGGGAAATTTAAGGATCTGTTTTCCTCTTCTGCTTAGTGGGTGATTTTTTTAAATTAGATTTTTATATTATACAAACATCATAAACCTAAATTTAGATGCAATGTCTTGCAAACCTAAAGGGCTTTAGAAATATAAAATTAGAATGCCCACACTAAAAATAAAAGTATGTATGAAATACATACCCGAAGCATAGTAAAATACTATTTCCTAGTTTGCTTAAGTTTACACAGCCAAACTAGGTACTTGCAAAAGTATGTGAATATTTATTTTGTGAAGATTTGCTCCAATCTTTATTGATTTGCCTTACTTCATTCTCTTTTAAAACAGTTTTGCTTTAAGGAGTCAACCCAAATAACACTAAATAACAACTAACAAAAACTGCATATAGTTTAAAGTTATTTTCATTACTAGAAAGCCAACAAAGCCAAATTCAAAGGATGCATGTGGACATGTAAAAGTTGTAAATAAATTAAAAATCTGGAAAATGGCTGCCTAAATTAACAGTAGTAGGAAAGAACCAAAAAAGCCTAAACAGTGATGCTTTCTTTGAATATCATCAAAGATAAATTCACTTTGGGAAACTAGGAAAACATCGAATAAAGTCAGATAAACAAGGATAAGAAATGATGCTTGACACTCTTGAAAGACAAGATCAGCATAAAAAAATTATGTACATAACCTGTATGTATTTGAAAAGAATATGAATTTCTCCAGTTGCCAGTCTGTCTATCTATGTACTTGCTAACTGTGCTGTTCAGATTTCCAGTACCTGATAATTCCTGCTTTCGAACAAAGAAAAATGTTTAAAATCTCTTTAGACTGTGAATTTTGGATTTTCTCCAGAATTTGTCACCTTTAATATATTTTGAAGCTATGTTATCAAATACATGAAGTTCAAAACCTGTCCTTCATTTTAAGTTTTCATCACCTCATTGGGACCTTTTAAAACCCACCTTTTTTTTTTTAATCTTAAAAAATCTAATTGTTCTCATGAAAAATAGCTCTACCAAGTCTCATATTTCATAACACATTTTCTTCGTTCCTTTATTTCAACCTTATTATGTCTTTCAAATTGAGTTATCATTCTTTAATACAGCATTTAGATGATAATTTTTAAAAATTTAATAAAACAACCCAATGAGATGACTTGGTCTTAAACTGCTAAATTTAAACTATTTCAATTTACTGTGATCAGATCACTCAGATATTTGGATTAACTCTCATCATCTGATTAGTTTTTAACTTCTTAATCTGCTTTTCTATGTTTCTTCATGTCTTCCTTTACTGCCTTCTACAGACTGAGTTCTTTTTAATAAAGACTGAATTCTCTCTCCTGTAGGTTTGGAAGTAGAGATTCTATTTCTATTCTTTAATGAAATGCTTAAAATTTTAGAATGCATCCATGACTTATAGGACAAAGTTACTATTGTTATACAGATTATACAAAAACCTTAGATTGTTTTCCATTTCATCAAAACTCCTACAAAACCTGGGTTATACTATCATTGTCCAGATTTTTACTTCCATCTTTTTAAAACCTCCAAATTCGTCTCACTTTTCTATTACTACTGTAGTTGTTCTATGCAATCAATGCTAGCTAAGACTTACCCATATTTATGAATTTTTTTATTCACAAGATTTCATTCCATGTAGTTAATTTAACTGTTGATTTAATTTTCATCTTTTATTTATTTTTTTCTGGGTGGAGGCAGGAGGAAGAAGCATCCTATACCATGAGTCAGGGGTCAGAATTCTCAGGTGGCCAACTCCTACCCACAACTCAGAGCCCAGTCTGTTTCTGGAAATCTCCCCATGTGGATATGCAGATGAACAGACAATTACAACAGCTTAGTATACACTTCCCAGGTCCACACCACCAGTTCCCTCCCCACTAACTCTTCATTATCCACGTCCCTGGAGTTCCCTGGTTGCTCCGCAGGTTAAGGAGCCTTGTCAATGCTGTGGCATGAGCGCAGTCCCTGATCCGGGAACCTCCACATGCCATGGGTGTGGGAAAAAAAAAATCCAGGTCCCTGGATTACCGAGGCCAGACTTCCGTCATCACCATACAACATAACTTCAGCTCACACATTTACTTCTCTGGTTTTTATATTCTGCTTTGCAATTTCAATACTTTATAAGTATCTGCAATTTCAATACTTCTAAGTTATGAATCTAAAATAACACTTTATATATTTTATATAAAATAATCTTTATTTAGGAGTTCTCTTACGGTGCAGTGGGTTAAGGATCGTGTTGTCACTGTAACAGATTGGGTTACTACTGTGGCGAGGATTTGATCCCTAGCCCAGGAAATTCTGTATGTCGTGGGTGCGGCCAAAAAAAATAATAATAATGTTTACCTAAAATAAAATGTTTGTTGACAGAAGAGTGTCTGTTCTTCACACTCTTAGAACCAAAACTCCCTTTTGGAGGATGTTCCCTTTTGAGGGAAGTTTCAAAATAAAAGACGATTAATCCTCCACTATGCCAAGCAACTATTTTTCTGATGTATTCCACAACTGTCCATTTCAAGACATACTTTCATCCAGTCCAGGGTATTTTTATTAATATAAAGTGTCTATTTTATATTAAGTGTCTTTCTATGGTAGTAATATGTTAGGTAGATTCCAAGCAAGAATGTGACTAAAAAAACTAATCTAAAATGGGGAATTTAAGTGCAAAGGATAATGTAGATTCGGAGTTTGGTCTACTTAATTATTTCTTTTATGCTTTTTAAAAAGCTGTAATGAACCCAATCATCTCAATAATAATAGTCCATCAAAATTTTTTGGTTTTTCTCTTTTACTGAACAGGTTTGGCCCTTATATTTTGCTAAATGTTTCTAGAACAGAGACAATATTTTAATGCAATTGTGTTCATTAGACAAATCAAACTTTCTCACTACGACATATAAAATGTCTTTATTATTTATCCTATACCTATGTTTCCAAATTCCTGTTTCACCAATTCAGGAACTTGTAAATATTTTTAGTACAGTTATTCTTCTCCCGGGGAACAATTTCATTTATATAAAAAAATAAATATGTCTTCAAGTGTTTTATTTTTTCACTTAACGTAATGTAATGACTCACTGAAAAACTAATCAAAGCACTTAGCACTTAGCACCTAACTTGTGATCAGTAATGATCACTGATTCTCTACCACCTACAACTATCCACCTTCATCTGTCCTTGGGGTCTAACCAAGCAGGCTTCTAACTATTTCCCTAAAAGAACACTAATAAAACTACACGTTCATAAATTTTTAAATTAATGTCTAAAATTTTTCCTCATATAAAAAGATTTACAAGAGTGGCCATTTGTAACGTATTTAAATACTGACATTTTATTTTATTTATTTTTTTATTTTTGCTTTTTTAGGGCCATACCCACGGCCTATGGAAGCTCTCAGCTAAAGGCTGAATCAAAGCTGTAGCTTCCAGTTTACACCAGAGCCATAGCAATGCCAGATCTGAGCCACGCCTGTGACCTACACGCAGCTCACAGCAACACCGGGTCCTTAACCCACTGAGCAAGGCCAGGGATAGAACCTGCATCCTCATGGATACTAGTCGGGTTCATTACCACTGAGCCACAACAGGAACTCCAATAGTGACATTTTAAAATATGAATTAAGTATATCTAAAGAAATCTAAATAACACAGTAATTTGATCCAAGTATCATCCATTAAAAAAATACATATAAACAAGTTAGTCGTTAATAATGAAAAACTTCACATAATTTTCCTTGAATTTTGCTTTTTCATTTCTCTTGTAAAATAAAATGTATCCAACTGATATTATACCATTTTTTTGCTATCTTAGCATTCTCTCTTCTTTGAAAAAAGAAAAAGATATGTATATAATACAAACATTAATTTGCTGTTCTCAAAACACTCTAATTGTAAGACATTTTTTTCCAACTCAGTTACTATTAAAATTATTAGTATACAATTGTTTAAAAGGTGTAACATATTTTAATAATTATTAAACAAGAGCAATATTTTACTGGAAATATCTACATCTTCATAAGATGGTTGTAGCAACCTCTCCCCCTCTGCCTTTGGTTCTGACTTTGTTCAGATAACTTCAAATGAACATTATGTACTCTTAGAATTCCATTCTTATTGTTCAGCATTAATGCTACTCCTATGATTCATATATATATTTATACAGATATAGTCATGGAAATGGAAAGTTTCTTCATATTAATGATATTCAGTTTTTTAAATCCCAAGTTTGTGCTCCAAATCACATACTTATCTATTATCAAAAACAGTTCTAATGATCTGACATCTTGATTAGATCATTCTTTATTTTTTACCGAATACAAAGAACTGGAACCATCTAGTAATTTAGGGTGTTTTAAAATCAACATTTTTGCAGAGTACTAAAATGATTTTACCAACATCAAATTAAATTTGCAGAAACACATTCCCTTAACCCAAGATAAGCACTTGGGGCAGGTGAGTTTCACAATTCTGATTTTTTTCTGAGTTTTTAAATTTTCAAAGGAAATATGCTTAATATTATGCAACACTCAGTCTGTGTCAGTACTCTTCAATCAAATACATTAATATTTCTACTGAAAACTTATGAACAATTACACAAAGTGAGATGTATAAAGATAAGTAGCTTTGCTCTACACTTAATTATGTTATCAAATGAAAATGGATTTTTAGTATTCAAAGCTTTATAGATTTTCAAATTGCAGATAATGGACTATGGACCAGTACTTATTATACCTATTTAGTGGCCAAATAAAGTAAGAAGATCTATGTGCAATACTTGGTGCTAATGGACTTTTTGCTTTGCTCCCATGGAACTTGAGAATAAGGAAAAATGCATACACTTTTTGACAACAGTGAAAAGAATAAAAAAAGCCTTTAAAGAAAAAACTTTACCAATACTTTCACGATTTCACTCAACAAATATATAAAGTACAAAATATACTTTTCTAACACCATGTTTCAATCTTAAGAGAAATATCTACACGACAAAGAATGATAGGAAGTTACATGAGCATTTAGAAGAATCATACCTTTGTTAGATAATCCTGAGGTTTTTATATCCTGGAAAAATGTATCATTTTAAGATTCCTGATAATGAGAGATACATTTTTCTTCTGTAAAACAGAAGAAAAGCTATTACATAAGCTGAAGTGGAAAATGAGAACTGGCATAACCCGTCAGGTTTCACTGGCAGGCATATCAACTTACACATGAAATCTGAGGATCTAAAAAATCGATTTTCTTAAATCTAGGTTTCTTTACACACTCTGAATACTTTTTGTGTGCCAGGAGGGTTTTCTTGCCCCAGTTTGGAGGTCTTTGCTTTAGATTACATGTTAAGTATTTAAGTATATCTTTCCATATGTGCAAATTTTGTAAGGCATGTGCATAAAAGCAGTAGAGTACTTTTACGTAGTTTTTTTTTTCGGTGCTTTCAGAAAGTGGAAGCCACTGAGGGTGATATAATTGGCCTATAGGTACACTGAAACTCTATTTCATGTTTGTTACAAACAGAAGGTGACTAGAGTCTTCATGATTATGTAGATGAATGGTCTTTATTCATTCAATATCATAAAATTTTAAAGAATATGGCCATTACCACAAAATCGCTGTGTAACAAATTATTCTAAAAGACTTTTGAAGCCTTCATTTATTTTCACTGATCTGAGGGACAGCTTAGGGTTAACTGATTTCACTACAGTAAGCTTGCTTGTTTGCTTGCTTGCTTGCTTGCTTATTTATTTATTTATTTATTTAAGGCCGCACCCACGGCATATGGAAGTTCCCAGGCTAGGAGTCAAATTGGAGCTGTAGCTGCCATCTACACCACAGCCACAGCAACACAGGATCTGATCTGCATCTGCGACCTACACCACAATTCATGGCAACACTGGATCCTTAACCCACTGAGCAAGGCCAGGGATCGAACCTGTGTTCTCATGGATACCAGCTGGGTCTGCTACCGCTGAACTACCGCAGGAAGTCCAGTAGAGCTTATTTATGTGTCTAGAGATTGAATGATTTGGCTGGGGCAAGCTGGTGCCACTCCAAATGTCTTTTTTCCTCTCCCTGGTGCCAGAAGTTAGCTTGGGAATGTTCTCTTGATGGTGATGGCACAGGGGAAAGAGTAAGCAATCGAGTCCAACTGTGAAAGCACATTTCAAACTTCTGGTCAATCACACCTAACATCAGTTGGACCAAACCAAGTTACACAGCCAAGTCCAGAGACAAGGGTGGGGTCATTTCCCACAGTAGGAAAGCACTGTTTTGTGCCAAAGCACGCAGATACAGGAAAGGTAAAAAATTGAAATAATGCAATTTAAAGAAAGCATTAAAATCTAAAACAAATCTTTCAGCATCTTACAACAGCTTAATATTGATTAATAGAGACAAAGTAAATTGGCTCTGTTGTTTAAGTAAAATTTTTAGAGTCTAAAACAGTTTATAAAGATTACTTCAGAACCACCAGTGGAAGAAGTAACTCAAATAAAATATTAAGAGGGGCAAGCTTGCATTTATACATTAGAAGGTTACAAGAAGATGAAATAATAATCACAAAATTGAAAGAAAGCTTGCTTAGATAGGCTTTAAAACCCTGGTTTAAAATACCGACATAGCAATCTACGTATTCCACCTTTAAGATCTCCAGGGAGTGGGATGGTGAAAGAATAGTTACATTTGACTAAATTCAATAAAGCCCTTTAAGAGAGTATTTTAGCCATAAAATATGAAAACATTCTCTTGGAGAAAAGGAACCCTTCTACACTGTTGGTGGGAATGTAAATTGGTACAACCACTACGGAGAACAGTACAGAGGTTCCCTAAAAAAACTAAATATAGAACTACTATTACGACCCAACAATCCCAATCTTGAGCATGTATTTGGAGAAAACCATGATTTAAAAAGATACATGCACTCCAATGTTCACTGCAGCATATTTACAAAAGTCAAGACATGGAAACAATCTAAATGTCCATCAACAGAGGAATGGATAAAGAAGATGTGGTACATATAAACAATGGAATATTACTCAGCCATAAAAATATGAATAATGCCATTTGCAGCAACACAGAAGGTCCTAGAAATTATCATACTAAGTAAGTCAGAAAGACAAATATCATGAGATCAATAATATATGGAATCTAACAGAAATGATACAACAGAACTTACAAAACAGAAATAGCCTCAAAGATCTCAAAACCATATTTATGTTTACCAAAGGGGAAACATGGGTTGGGGGATAAATTAGAGGGTTGGGATTGATACATACACACTACTATATATAAAATAGATCGGTAACAAGGACCGACTTATAGCACAGGGAAATTTAATGAATACTGTGTATAATCTATATGGGAAAAGACTCTAAAAAAGAATGGATATATGTATAGCTGATTTACTCGGCTGTACGTCTGAAATTAAAACAACTTGGAGCTTGGAAATACAGAAATATAATACTTGGACAACTGGTGTGGGACATGACATTGTAACTCACTTTATACAATGCATAATCAACTTCAGGTGACCAAGCAACCTAAATATGAATGGTAAAACTATAAAGTATTTAGAAGATAATATAAGGAAAAATATCTTCATGATCTTATAAGAGGGAAGGCTGTAAGACAGAAAAAGTATAAGCCATAAAAGAAAGGTAGATAAATTTGGCTACAATAAAATTAAAAAAAACTTCTATTTACTAAATATTACCTGAAAAATAATTTCTTTAAAAGTCATTAATTGGGGGAAGTATTCAGAACACATGGAAGTGACAAATTATTCATATCTATATTAGATGAAAAACTCTCTCAACTAAATAAGGAAATGATAAATATATCCTATGGCTTTACTCTCCAAAGTGTAGCCTGCACAGCAATAGCATCAGTATCACCTAGGAGCGCATAAGAAATGTGAATTCTAAAAACCTGACCAAAACCTGCTGAATTAGCATTTCTGAAGGTAGACCACAGGAACCTGTTTTTTAACAGGCTCCCCAGGTGATTCTTATGTACTCTAAAATTTGGGAAGCTTTGCCTTAGAGAAACACGTATTTAAATAATGTATATATTTGCATTGTTGCACATTCATACTGTGGAACATATTTAGTGGTGAAAATGAATGAACTGCAGCTCCGTGAACTGATGTGGATGAGTAACAACCATAAATGTTGAATCAAAGAAAGTCACAGAAAAATACATGGTACAATTCCTATTTATGAGCGTGAGAAATAAACTGCACTGTTTAGGAATATATACACTGACCATAGGAATATATGGTGAAACCACAAGAAAAGGAAATAAATGCTTGTTCTAACTTCAAGTATAGCAGTTACCTCTCAGGAAGAAAAGAAAATGTGATATACAGGAGTAAGTAAGATTGACCAAGAAGAAAAAAGAGAGAGGACATAAATGAGCAGTCAATGAAAGAAGGAACATTACTACTGACATTAGAGAAAATAAAAGGATCATAGAATGTCCTGAACAACTTTATGCCAATAAATTGAAAAAATTAAATTTACAAATTCCTAGAAAGACAGTAACTACCAAAAATGACAAGAAGAAATAGAAAACCTGAATAGATGTATAAGAAACTGAATGAGGAATTTAAAATCATCTCACAAAAGTCAAGTCCAGACGGTTGCACTGATAAATCCTATTAAATGTTTAAAGAAAAAATACCAGTCCTTTATAAAATCATGCACTAAACAAAGGAGGGAACACTTCTCAACTCATTCTATGAGGCCAACAGTACCCTGCTATCAAAGCCGGAAAAAGCATCACAAGAGAGAAAGCTATAGATAAAGATCAACAAAAATACTCAAATTATTGGCAAATTGAATGCAGCAACATTAGAAAAAAAATTTTAATCAGGGCCAAGAGGGAGTTTTTCCCAAGAATGCAAAGTTGGTTCAACATTAAAACAACAATGACAATAAAATCCCAATGAAATATCCCATGTTATTACAATAAACAACATCACCACAAAATCATCTCAATAGAAGCCAAAAAAACATCTGACAAAACGCAATACTTACTCATAATAGACACTCTTAGCAAACTAGGAATAGAGGAAATTTACTTAACCTGATAACAGGTGTCTACAAAAACTCACAACTAATACCACACTTCATGCGAAGGACCAAATGCTTTCCCCTAAGATAAAGAAGTCTCTTCTGCCACTTCCTTTGAACACTGTATAAGAGCTTTTAGCTCATGCAATAAAGCAAAGAGGTATTAACATAGTAAAGAAAGAAAATTGTTTTTATTCACAGATGATATAATACTAAATGCAGAAAATCCCAAGAGATCCAATTTAAAACTACGAGAAAAAATACATGAGTAGCAATATTATAGGATGCAAAATCAATATACAAAAAATTGATTGTATCTCTGTACCCTAACAACAAATAATCCAAAAATAAAATTAAGAAAACAATTTCCATTCACAATAGATACAAGAGTAATAAAATAATAATAAATTTAACAAGAGAAGTTCAAGACTTTTCTACTGAAAATTATAAAATACTAATGATAAAAATGGTTTAAAAGAGACCAAGAGAATTATAGACCAATTTATGGATATAGATGTAAAAATATCAGCCACAAAATGCAGCAACATATCAAAATAATTTCACATTATGCTCAAGCAAGATTTATTCTAGAAACATAAATAAAGTATCAGAAAATGCACAGGCATAACTGAACAAATTAAACCACACCAACTGATGCTGAAAAGGCATTTCATGAAATAGTGAAGCTTCTCTTAATTAGGAAACCGTTAAATAAATGACTTGAATTTAATAAATACTAGTTTTCAAAAGTGGATATCCTGTACAGCAAAACACTAAAACTCCTTCAACCAAATGAAATAGATGGGAAAAGTAATTATCACTAATATCATATAACACTGCCTTTAAGAAGAGAGTGCAAAAAATCATTAAAAAAGAAAAAATACAACAATTACTTTTGGCTACTATCACATATAGATAGATAACCCAAAGGACTCTAGTAAAAAGCTACCAGATTTAATTAGATAAATTTATAAGGTACTTAGAGATAATACAAATATCCAAATATCAACAGTTTTATCTATTCTTAACAAATAACACTTTCTAATGAAACGGAAAAGTATTTTAAATAGTTAACAAAACTATAACACACAGAGAAAAAAATTAATCAGAAAGGCCTGGAACCTATATGAAGTTAAACTATAAAATCTCACTGAAAGACAGAAAATAACCCAAACAAAAAGATAGCCCATGTAACTATACAGTAAGACAAACCATCCTAGTATCAGTGGTCCCAAAATTAACAAGTAAATATAATGTAATTCAGGTGAGACTCCCAAAATAATTTCCCTAGAATTAGAAAAATATAAATCTTAATACCTAACATGAAAATGCAAAAATTAACTAAGAAATACATGAAAATTTAACAGTGGGGGCGAAGCTGCCTGCCAGATAGCTAATGCATTTTAAAGGTAGATTCTCTTTTGCAGAAAGGAGAAATTTTGAAGATGCTCATGTCTGACATTTGTACATATTCATATTAAAGACTGATTATAACTTCTATTCATAAATGACGGCCAGTGGTTAGTGAGTTTGTAACATTAAAAATTCAAAAAAAATTTTAATTAAATGCATGATAAAATATTGAAAATAACTAAGCAATTATTGGGCATCATATTCTAAGAGCTCTATACATAGCATCTTCCTTTCATAATCCTCATAAGAGACTCAAAATATTATCTCTATTTTAAAGATATGGAATCCGGGGAGAGAAGTTAATCAACTTGCCCAAAGTCACATTTCTAGTCAGTGACAAAACAGGGATTTAAATAAGGGAGAAGTAGGTTCCAGAAAAGGGCAGCACATTAAAAAAAAATTCTATCCGCTAATGAAAAAATAATTCTATCCACATATACATGTTCATCCACACTCTCCTGGAATTTAACTATGATATTAGTATCCAATATAAATAAATATTGTTAGAATAAAGAAAAGATATAATGATAAATTAAGATTTAAATATACATTTTTAAAAGCTAATGTGTTCATGATATGGTGCTAGATTATCTCTTTTTAAAAAAACCAAGATTATCAATAATAAAAAAAGAATCAAGGAGATTTCTCAGTGCAAAAGTTAAACTACAGGTGTTCACTGCTTTAGTAAACATTCAAGGTGGGAAACCAGATATAGAATACAAAGGAATTAAGAATAGAGTGACCATATAACTTATTCTCCAACCCATAACACTTTTGAGAATGAAAGAAGGCCCTAATAGCAATTATAATGGTAAAACAAATAAATACAAGGATTGCTCCAGGCAAACCCAGATATTTGGTCATCCATACTTTAACAAAAAATTCTTTTGCTATGATTTTTTTCTTTGAGTGCTTAAAGTTTTCAATCATGGGATACATGCTAACATATTATCTATCTTAATTCACTGTCCTTGGATGCTTTGGGCAGAGTAGGCACTCAATAACTAACTGTTGAAGGAATAGGTTTCCTCTGTCTATACAATATAGCTTCTTTGTTTAAATACAATTATGACCTAAGCCTGTCACTACGTAGCATTAGTTCATGCATGCCAATACTTAGAGGAATAACAACAACAAAAAATTATCTACAAACCCACCTCTACCTATTAACATGGGTGACAGAATACTGAAATTAAGGCACAGCGATTAATGAGTAATAATGGCATACTACATACTTCTAATTTAGGATGTAATAATGAAAACAAAGTTTAAACCTACAAAGAAAGTTATTCATTTAAAAATGTTCTTCTATCCTAGTCATGATAATCAGTCAAGGTCAAAAGAAGACAAATCTTTCACTTCTTACCTGCACAGCCGAAAGCCAAATGGTATCTAGAAGAGGGGCTGAATTTGACACAGCAAACATTAGCCTTCGCCTCAATGCTTGCCACCGAGTTGTCTAAGTTGGTAGACCATAGCTTCACTAAGAGTAAGGGACAATAAAAAATGAAAATAAATACATTAGCCAATGCTTCTGTAACCTATAAAGTTTGCTTATTGCTACAGCTGTCTTTCCATACTCTTCAAAATAAGGAAATACTATTAAAAGGATAATAGTAAGAATTGTTTTAACTTCAAAAATTACAATCTCAATATTTACTGTGAAACTCCTTTTCATAAGTAAAAGTGAATTTAAAAGAAAATATCCTCAAGGTGAAGAGCTAAGGCAATTAAATCAAACAAAACACATTGTCCTTATTTATATACAGTCTCTTTAACTCAGCAAGAAATCAAAATAGTGACTCCTAGGAAAATCATGTTGAAATATAGGAGGCTAAAAAAAAGCCAAACTTGTTTGGGGAACTACAGTCAATATTTTATAATAACCTATAAGGAAAAAGAATCAGAAAACGGACAGATATATAAATATGTATAACTGCTACACTTTGCTGTACACTTGGAACAGAACATTGTAAATCAACTATATTTCAATTTTTCAAGATTACATTTAAAAAAAAATTCAAGATTGTTCTGAATACTGTTTAGCCGCCTTTAGGAAATGAATTTTATAATTAAAATTGCTTTATTACAAGTTTGATTAACATTAAGAGGTAAAGAAAAGTTTTTTTTTTAAGTATGACCTTAATTTTAAGTCGTATTATAAAAAAAAGAATTTTTAAAAATCCAACTACCTTTGGAGTTCCCTTCGTGGCTCAGTGGTTAACGAATCCGACTACAAACCGTGAGGTTGCGGGTTCGATCCCTGGCCTTGCTCAGTGGGTTAAAGATCTGGCATTGCCGTGAGCTGTGGTGTAGGTTGCAGAGGCGGCTCGGATCCCGCGTTGCTATGGCTGTGGCGAAGGCCAGCAGCTACAGCTCCTGTTAGACCCCTAGCCTGGGAACCTCCATATGCCGCAGGTGTGGCCCAAATAAGGCAAAAAAAAAAAAAAAGACAAAAAAAAAATTCCAACTACCTTAGAGGATAGGTGAGGTTTATCAACCACTAATCTGTAAAATTTTAGTTGAACAGTCTCTAAATTCTTTTGTTCAAAATTATTTTTTCCCAAAAACAGAGCACATTGCACATGTACAATAACGTCAGTACCAGTTTCAAAGTGTAGGATTTATATGCTTCGAGCTTCTCAGATACGGCCCACTGCATATCTATTTGCACCAAAGCTTCCTAAGAAAGAATTTATTGCAAAAGATAAAGGAAACAGGCCCAGGAGTTAGACACAGTAAGAAAGTCTATCTTTAGTGAGGATGAGCAAGTATGAGTACGACTGACATGTGATATGCTCCTGGACCTACTTCTGAACTACCGTCTATATGCTACAGAAATAGAATGAGTGAAAAGGGAGAGTGTGGCTTCAAGTAAATATCTGCATCATTTAATAAGTCCATAAAAAGCACACCACACATCTTACATCTGATAAGGAATTAATATTCAGGGTAAAGAACTCCTACAACAACAAAAATACAAACAACCCAATTTAAAAAACGGGTATACAAACATACAAAGAGGAGCTCATACCCATCCTCCTTAAGCTTTTCCAAACAGTTGAAGAAAAAGGAACACTCCCAAAGACATTCTATGATGCCAACATCACCTTAATTCCAAAACCAGACAAAGATACCACAAAAAAAGAGAACTATAGGCCAATATCTTTGATGAATATAGATGCAAAAATTCTCAACAAAATTTTAG